>JAULUF010000078.1:182500-555000 GCA_031834385.1 Semotilus atromaculatus | reverse complement strand
CCTCTCTCTCTCTCTCTCTCCACCCCCCCCCCTCTCTCTGTCTCTCTCTCTCTCCCCCCCCCTCTCTCTCTCTCTCTCTCCCCCCCCCCCCTCTCTCTGTCTCTCTCTCTCTCTCTCTCTCTCTCTCTCTCTGGCACAGCTGGTGTGAGGCACAACGGGGCCTGAGGGATGACAGAAATCACCCAGCTAAGATATGTGCAAATGGCTCCTCTGAAACACTGAGTGCTCTGCCCAACTCAAGAGAAATAGAGAGTGTCAAGGGGAGAGAAGCGGAAATGACAGGGATAAGAAGGGAGCAGAGGCAGAGAAAAGTTACTAGTAAAAAAAGTATGATATTACCAGGGTTTTGTATATGGTGCCATGTTTTTTTTTTTTTTACCTTTACCAATTAATACCTAATTGCGTTGTCATATTCCTCATCTGTTAAATGAGTACATTTAAATGCAAAATGTTTTTTTGTACGTGCTGTGGTTATACCATGGGATTCTATAAGTTGGAAGTAGCAGCATGTACACGGATGAGCCAAAACATTATGACCTGTCACCTCCTTACAAGGCCACATGTTGAGGTCTGGTCCGAAGAGGGACAAACCACAAACCGGCGACAGGGCTTTGGCCTCTGTCAGCAGGATAATGCACCCTGACACACATAGTTCAGGAATGGTTTAAGGAGTGTTGTCCTGGCCTCCATATTCCCCAGATCTCACTTGGGATGTGCTGGACCAACAAGTTTGATCCATGGCTCCACATTGGAACCTAAAGGTCTTAAAGGATCTGCTGCTAACATCTTGGTGCCCGAGACCACAGGACGCTCTCGTAGAGACTTTGTAAACGCCATTGTATATGAATATAGTAATAGTTTATTACTCTGGTAATAAACGGGGAGACTGTATTTGTACAGTTAAAGACATCCATCAAGTGCATGTTTACACAGAAAAGCAATGGAAAAGCAGTATAGTGGAATGAAAAAACACGAGTACGGCCCATTACAGTGCATTCAAAGTGTACATCATATCAGTATAAAACTGATTCTAGAGTTCAACAGTTCCCGCTCCCTTTTTCAGCGGCACTGGTTCCAGAAGTATTTGTTCCATGATTTTTTCCCATAGGAAGTCTTTGTTAAAGACTTATAAGCCATGCACCAAGCCAATCAGCTACGAGGTGAATCATAACATTCCAAACTTTGATTTGAAGCAAAAAAGTTTTTGAACATCGGACAAAACGACAAAGGCACAAGACTTAATGGAGTTAGTGAGGGAAAGAACTACAATCCCATGAAGCATTGCGAACTGCATAATCAAACCGAATCGAATCTAGAAGTGATGGAGAAATATAACATTGCTCATGTACAAATGGTGATTTTATATATATACTGTATATAGGCGCTTCGCGTCGTGACAGCATTTTCTGTACAGCATCATGGGTAATGTAGTTTTTCACTAGGAATTCTGCTGTTAAATATGATTATTTAAAAAATAAGCTGAAATAATGCGAGCTGACGGCTTCAACAGAAGCAAATACCATAGATTAACAACCTCGTAGCTCACAGTAGGGCTGTCTTTAAAGGTTTAGAAGTTATCATTTAAAATCACTTTTCCCATGGAGAAAATGAATGGAGTTTTACTTCCAGATCCAGACTGTTGCACTCTATACCATGTTGCGGCCATAGTACTATGGTTACAACAATAACAGTGAGCAAAACAGGGAGAGAAAGAAGGTAAAAACAATTGAACTAGAAAGATGACTGATAAATGAGCTCATTTCTAAACACACACAGAATGCTGGGATGTAAAAACACTCCTCCCTCAGTGGAGCTCAATTCCTTTTTCCATTATAATGTCATTTAGGGAGGAATTATGTATCTTTCCATCCTGAGTATAATGTGACATTGCTGGGCTCAAGGAATTATTGTGCTGGAATTATATCAAGGCTAACTTATATAAGCAGAGACGCACAGCACAGAAATGACGAATCGGACGTTGGCTCATTAATCTTAGGAAATGCATTCATAGCATCAAAGTCGATGTGTTTTCATATAGACCATATAGGCTGAGTTAATTTCTGCTTTAATTAGGAAAACGCAGCTGTTCTCCATCATCCTTTATTTCAGTCATGAAGGGTGTATAGTGAAGGATGAGTGTGCTTGATAATGCCTTTCCTCTCCGCGCGCCTCTCTTGTGCTATCAGTGCGATATCGTCGTCCATCAGCTTGCTCATCGGTTTACAGTTCATTGGTCTGGACTCTATCCTCTGTTGCTTTGTTTGTGTGGAAGATTTAAAGACAGAAATACATTAAATATAAGCAAATGTTTTCTCCTTAGCAGTGGGGTTCCTGTCTGAACTTAATCATGAAAAATGACAAATAATGTCACATTATAAATTATAGTTTTGCAATATTTTTTTTTTAATTTATATGTTTTTTCAGCAATAAGGATGCATTAAATTGATCAAAAGTCGGTGTTTATAATGTTACAAAGAAATTATATTTCAAATAAATGCTGTAAATAAATGCTGTTCATTTGAACTTTCTATTCAGCAAAGAACCCTGTATTATGTTTTCCACAAAAATATGAAGCGGCACAACTGTTTTCAACATTGATAATAATAATAAGAAATGTCTCTTGAGCATCAAATTTGAATGATTTCTTAAGGATCATGTGACACTGAAGACTGGACACTGAAAATTGCTTCACAGTAAAGCCATCAAAACACTGCCATAAACACTGCTGTAAGCACTGCTGTAAACACAGCTGTAAACACTGCCGTAAACACTGCCGTAAACACTGCTGTAAACACTGCTGTAAACACGTAAACACTGCTGTAAACACTGCCGTAAACACTGCTGTAAACACGTAAACACTGCTGTAAACACGTAAACACTGCTGTAAACACTGCCGTAAACACTGCTGTAAACACGTAAACACTGCTGTAAACACGTAAACACTGCTGTAAACACTGCCGTAAACACTGCTGTAAACACGTAAACACTGCTGTAAACACGTAAACACTGCTGTAAACACTGCCGTAAACACTGCTGTAAACACTGCCGTAAACACTGCTGTAAACACGTAAACTGCTGTAAACACTGCTGTAAACACTGCCGTAAACACTGCTGTAAACACTGCTGTAAACACTGCTGTAAACACGTAAACACTGCTGTAAACACTGCTGTAAACATGTAAACACTGCTGTAAACATGTAAACACTGCTGTAAACATGTAAACACTGCTGTAAACACTGCCGTAAACACTGTCGTAAACACTGCCGTAAACACTGCTGTAAACATGTAAACACTGCTGTAAACACTGCCGTAAACACTGCTGTAAACACGTAAACACTGCTGTAAACACGTAAACACTGCTGTAAACACTGCCGTAAACACTGCTGTAAACACGTAAACACTGCTGTAAACACGTAAACACTGCTGTAAACACTGCCGTAAACACTGCTGTAAACACTGCCGTAAACACTGCTGTAAACACGTAAACTGCTGTAAACACTGCTGTAAACACTGCCGTAAACACTGCTGTAAACACTGCTGTAAACATGTAAACACTGCTGTAAACACTGCTGTAAACATGTAAACACTGCTGTAAACATGTAAACACTGCTGTAAACATGTAAACACTGCTGTAAACACTGCCGTAAACACTGTCGTAAACACTGCCGTAAACACTGCTGTAAACATGTAAACACTGCTGTAAACACTGCTGTAAACACTGCTGTAAACATGTAAACACTGCCGTAAACACTGCCGTAAACACTGCTGTAAACATGTAAACACTGCTGTAAACACTGCTGTAAACACTGCTTTGTCTGAGGTACACACAGCAACACTGGCTCAACCAATAGCGTAAGTTTGGGGCGGGACTATCTGTTTGTTTGACCAATAGCAGGCGATGTTCAAGAAACCAGTATGCAAAACAGATATTGTTGTTGTAGTTTTTTTGTTTTTGCTATTTGTCTTATTTTTTGACAATATTGGTGAACAAATTACTTTCTTTTTTTTCTTTTTTTTACAAGTACAATAAATCCTCTGTCCCTTTATAAGAAAGCCCAATGCCAAATGTACGGACACACATTACTATCACATGACAGATTTTTTTTTGGCTTTGGAATCACATTTATAAAGGGACCCTGAGATTGTCGGTGAAGCGGAAATAATGCTGAACCGGGTAAAGGAATCAAATAAAAGACAGAGGTCAGTTCTAAACAACGCAAAAAGAAGATAAAGTAGCAAGTGTGTGTGAGAGTTATAGAAAAGGAAACCGGAGGAAAGGAGAGAGAGGTGGTTCTCTATAAAAGTGCTGGGGCTGATTTGCTGTGCTGTCCTTGTAGAGCTCCGTCCAACTGACCGGTGTTTTATGTGCGAGGCAGAAATCAGGCTTATAATGCAGCTGACAGCAGTCCTTTTATGGGTTAGCAATAAAGCTGAGTGCATCTTCTCTGGAATCAAGCCGTCCTTGCTTAAAGGGATAGTTCACCCAAACATTCAAATACTGCCATCATTTACTCAACCACATGTCAGTTCAAACCTGACTTTTCTTCTTCTATGGAGATATTTTGAATGATGTGCTTTTTTCTGGTTTCCATATAATGACAACAAATGGGAACTGGAGCTTTCAAGCTTCAAAAAGCACCATAATAACATCATTAAAGTGATATATTTAATTCTTGTGCTATCTTCTGAAGGGGTATGATAGAAAAAAAAGAGTTATTTAAAGACTGAAAATATGTTTTGTGACTTGAATCAACAGTCAAAAGTTTGGAATAATTACGTTTCTGAAAAAAGTCTGCATTTTATTTGATAAAAATACAGTAGAAACTGTTGTGTTTTGAAATATCTGTAGGTAACACTTTACAATAAGGTTTCATTAGTTAATATTAGTTAACTACTTTAGTTAACATGAACTAATAATGAACAATACTTATACAGCATTGAAACATGTATGATTTTCATCAAAAAATCCATAAAGTTATGCGTCATGGTTTTCCATATAAATATGAAGCAGCACAATTGTTTTCATCATCGATGATAATACATCTCTTGAGCTTCAAATCATCATATTAGAATGATTTCTGAAGGATCATGTGACACTGAAGACTGGAGTAATGATGCTGAAAATTCAGCTTTAATCACAGGAATAAATTACATTTTAAAATATATTACAATAGAAACCGTTCTTAAAAATGTACAATATATATTTTGATCAAATAGACAAAATATACTTTAAAAAACCTTACTATCACATCTTACACATCTTACTATCCCAAACTTTTAATTGACTGTGTGTTACATTTTTACTCTTTTTTTTAACCTTGATGTTTAATCAAAATGTCATAACTTGATCTTCTGTTGAAAACTTCTACAATAATTTAGTCCACTTAAACCCGTCCACTATCAACTGCAAATTAATCTTCAAATCTAAATCTAAATCTCCGCCCTACAGTTTTTCTTTTTCGCTTATCTGTAGTTACATTCAGATGTACGTCACAATGCGAAAGACGTACATCTGTCATTGCATATTCCACATAAGAAAGAAAGTCATGCATGTTTGGAATGACACGAGGGTGAGAATTCTCATTTTCTGGTGACCTGTCCCTTTAAGAGCCATACACAGTGTGAATGTGTGTGTGTGTGTGCAGGTCTGATGTTTGTGGCCCTCTCCATCCAGTGTGTGTAGAGGTGCACTGCTGTATTGTTGATGTCAGGGACAGCAGGATCTGCTCCTGAATTATCACCCTGCCGTTCTGTCTGCGCTCAAGAGCTCGACCACAAGCGGAGGAGGAGAACGACAGGAGAGCAGAGCAAAGCAATATGAAGCAGAGTAATGCAGGCTTCAGCTCTCAGTGCCACTATCCAGACCACAGATCTGCACTCGACCGTCTCATACGCTGCTCCATATATCTTCATATGGTAATGGATAGTGTATAAAATCAGATGCAATTCGATTTTGCTTCAACTTTATTGATCTAAGTGCTCCACCATAGAGTCAATTACTTTCTTTATCATGCCACTCTATGTGCTGCTGAAATCAGATTTCCTTTTTTACTTTCTATTTGAGGCAAAGCACCAGAATATGTGGCTTGAAAACTGTGGGCTGGGAAAAATATAGTCTATATAGAAATAGAAATATTCCATTGCCAATTAAAATGTGCTGTTTAGAACCAGAACAAAAAACTGTGTCAAAACCTTTAACCAGAACTGGAGGTCATCTGTTATGCCTTCCAAAAAATGATCTAATGAGTGGGCAACTGTATGAATAAATTTTTCACCTCTATTTGTCAGCTTTATTTGAAAAACTGCATACAAACAAGAGACAAAATTAATACGTATTTTGTTCTCCAAAGCTCCGTTTATTTGATCAAAAATAATATTTTTTAAATATTATACATTTAAATAAAATATTTCAATATATTTTAATATATTTCAATATATTTATATCTGAGGGCAAAGCTGATTTTTTTTTGATTTTTTTTTGGCTGCCATGATCTCACAAACATTCTAATATAAAGAAGACAATGCAATTTTTATTTTTTTAATAATATATTTTTTAATGAAAAGAAAGTTCAAAAGAACAGCATTTGTAACATTGTAAAAGTATTTTCTGTCATTTCAGGTAATTATGCATTCTTGCTGAATTAAGACTTTAAATGGGACTGTTCATCCAAAAGTATAAATTGACTTTTCTTTAATGTGGAACATAAAAATGACAAAGTTTAAGCAGAATGTTCAAGCCGCTCTCTTCAATACAGTGAAATGAGGACTAAAGAAAAGACAAATATGCTCAATAAAAGAAACTGAAAAGTTAAGGCATCGTGCACAATATTCACAGTATAACTTTGTGTGAGGATGAGGCAGACATTATCCACTGACAATTCTGCTTGATATCTGTGGCAATCATTCACTTTTTATATTATGGCAAAGAAGACTCTGCTAAACTTCATTTGTGTTACAAAGAAAGTTTCAAAAGCTGAATAAATGATGATCTCTTTATAGCATAATCCTTTATATTACATTCACACACACACACACACACTCACACTGCAGAGAGCAAATTATTGCCTTGAGCAAATCATTAAAATCAAAATTTAAATTGAATTTAAATAGCTTTTTTTTCTAATGCAGTGTTCTTGCATATCATTAATATTAAGCATGCTAGATCGCTTTATCAAAGTTTCAATTAACACTTAGTAGAATCCATTAACAACTAGTTTAAATGATGCGACGTGCATCCTAACCCTAAATCCATTTACATACTAAATTACAAAAATCCTCATCAATGCCTCAGGTAAACAGCCACATATGCCTGTGACAGAGATGATGTCAGGTGTGGCCGACTGTGCAGACAGGCATGTAGAGGACTGATTGAAAACAGCACAAGGTTAGCAACGAGAGACAGACGCTCACCTGCACCAGATGCCTATCATTCTGAGAACGTCATTCTGGTTTTTCAGGGGCCGACTGACTGACAGAGGGGCTCCTGGGAAATGTGACGGCAGATTCTGATCGGACCAAGTTGCTCTCTTTAACACCCACTGACTGAGACTCTTCAGCCAATGGCTGATCAAAGGTCAACATCAAGGGTAATGCCAATCTGAGGCTCTTAAAGGGATAGTTCACCCAAAAATCAAAATTCTGTCATTAATTATTCACTTGTTGTTACAAAGACTTTCGTTCATCTTCAAAACACAAATGAAGATAATTTTTTATGAAATCTGAGAGCTTTCTGACAGCCACACAACTACCTCTTTGACCCATCAAAAAGTTCATAAAAACGAATCCATATGAATTGAGCGGTTTAGTCCAAATTTTCTGAAGAGATTCGATCGCTTTATATGATGAACAGATTTAATTTAGGCTTTTGGATATCTTGCAGGTTTGGAACGACATGAGGGTGAGTAATTCATTAATGACAGAATTTTAATTTTTGGGTGAACTATCCCTTTAATACAAACTGTCAAATGGCACTTAAAGGTCACTGCAGTAAGGGGACACTACTCATAGTAATAAATGCATGACAATATACACATTACAATATACAATGTATTCAAAAAAAGAATTGGTTGAGTAAACCAGAGGCTATCATGGGGAAGAAAAGCAGTCAGCATTTGATAAATAATCAAAATGGCTCATATCCTGAAAACAAATGAGTCTGACTGACAAAATAAGCAAGGTGAAGGGAATATCATATAAGCTCCATTTCACCCCGACGCTCTTATATAACCAGGCATTCATCCAGGTGTTTACATTGGAAATATCTTTTCATGAATGCACTGCCTGGAGCCGCAGACCTCGATTCCTCTGCGCCGCTAGATTCAGATGGCAGTACCGAGGCTGTTTTTAGGTGAGGGCCACAGAGATTTGTATGCAGAGCGAGTAAGTGGACTAGATGACGTGTAACGCATCACGATCCGCCAGAGGGTCTGCTCTCGAACCATCAAGCCCATCTAACATTTTTAAAGGGGACTTGGGCCGCTGCCCTCTCATATTTCCAAACTAACGAGTCTTCTGCCCTCTCAATGATGCTCTTTGTCTTTGAGACAGACGTGATCTTTGGAATAGACCGCTTAGAAGTGTTCAGAGGCAGATCTCGAGTACATTAGTGTCCGTTCCTTTGGCACATACCATCCTGCCACTCAAACATTACATCAGACTGGCCTTATAAAATAGAGACACTTGGGGATCACCTATCAAGAGCTTTTTTGTGTGTGTGTGCTGAAGCTAAATGCTATTTCTAACGACTCTGTTCTCTTCTTTTGGCAGGCCCGTCCAAGTGTCAACATGAGAGGTGAGAGGTGCCGGACACGGCTCTGAGAGACTTCACTCGACTGGGCGAGCGTGGCGCATTAAAAATACAGTTCCCCACAAGAGCTTTCAGGTCTCAGCTAGTGCTATAAATCAATTCCCAAGCACTCTTGATTTCTTCATCAAGACATTTCTACTCGGCTACAAACGGAATGAGTTTCTTGAGCATTTTCTGACCAGAAGCCGCACTCCAGAGGATACTATTTTTGTAGACGTCTGAAGTCTCTGAAAACACACCAGGAGACAAAAACGATATATATATATATATATAGGTGCATAGCTGATAAAGCTGATAAGTCTTTCAACCTCCTGTCAATGCTTCTTTTTTTTTTTTGCACTTACAGTGACACTTCCTTCAAAGCTTTTGGCACTTCAGAGAATATTCCTATCAGCTTTGGTCTGTCTAATTCACAGCTATTTTTATTCCACTACATATTTAAATTTAAAGTCTCCCATTACAGAATTCTTTTGAAAACATTTCGTTCCCCTCGTCTGAATAGGTGTCAGCAGAAGGAAGGCTCACGCTTAAAATCCTCACAATTTCACAACCCGTCTACAGTCGGTTGCTAATCACGGTGTTCCATCGTCAGAAATTACTTCCATCTTTTTTTCATGCAAAATGAAGCACATTAGCATATTTATGGGCTGAGATATAACCAATCGTGTACAATGTGCTACATGGATCTTGCATTCAGTCATCAAGCAAAGAAACAAATAGCTTCTGACATGTGAAGAAAATGGAATATTCAAGAGCTCTGTGCACTTAAACACATGCACTAAAGTAAGTGCTCTCGGAGGAGATGGAGGCGCACATGAGTTAGTTTTCCAGCTAAGGTTTATGCTCGTATCTGTGAGAAATCAACCAAAAAGTCTTCAGTTTAAACTGCTGTGTTGCTGCTTTAACATAAATGACTGTTGGCCAGATCAGCCAGAAAGCATCAGTTGATGTCAAAGCCAAATCAAATCTCTCAAAATGGAGAATTTGGATGAACTAGAACATCCATTATTGGGCGACAGCCCCAAAAACTCAAGTGGTGGTGGACTGTTCAAAGGCATATTGATGAGGAGCGAGGAGGACAGAAGACTGCCCCCTCTGGACTGGAGGAATTATTGCAGTTCTACAGATGTTCAACAGCAGCAGCTTCTGGATCCGTGTTCACTGCCTAGCACTCTGGAGACTCTTTATCCTCCGACTACTATTTGGGCCGCTGCCGACTCCCTGGGCATCCACAGTAAGGAGTATCTGGAAACCACCTTTGTGGACATTGGTCCTGGTTCACCATTGGAAAGGAAATTGCTTGCAGAGACAAGAGATGTTCATAGTGTGTCCTACAGCATAGAAGATGGGGACGACCTTTTGCCAGACTTTGAGGTAAGGCTTCAGAATACAATACATGCGTGTTTCTTTAAAGGGATCGTTCACCTAAAAATTATAATTCTGTTATTAATTACTCGCCCTAATGTCGTTCCAAACCCGTAAGACTTTCGTTCATCTTTTTTTTGATGAAATCGGAAAGTTTTCTGTCCCTCCATTGACAGCTACGCAACTACCACTTTGACGCTTCAAAAAGTTCATAAAGATATCGTAAAACGAATCCATATGAATTGAGCGGTTTAGTCCACAGTTTCTGAAGAGACTTGATCGCTTTATATAATGAACAGATTGAATGAACATAAAAAGTCATCAACTCATACATCAGTTGTGGTAAACAGGTTCATTCTCGTGTTACGCTGCACGTTTGAGCTGAAAGAAAGCTCTCAGATTTAATCCAAATGATCTTGGAAGACATAGTCTTACGGGTTTGGAACGACATAAGGGTGAGAAATTAATCAAAGAATTAAAATTTGTGGCTGAACTATCCTTTTAACTACAGACAGTGCACTTATAATGAATGTTTAAATAAATATAGTTTGCTCATTTCACTATGTTTATCAAATTGTATTAAATGGAATAATTCATTATTTTTATAATGCAGATTCATAGTTTTAGATTGAAAGGATGAGATCATGATAAACAAATACATAAAAGGCATTTGAAAAGTATAGCAAAAATAAATGAAGGCAATGTAAAAACCTGTGACAAAAAGTTACCATATATGGCCTAGCCTAATGTTCAAAAGTTTGGCGTCAGTAAGATTTTTTCTTGAATAATACTTGCATTAAATTGATCAACAGTGACATTAAAGACTTTGAAAAAAATGCTGTTTATTCATCAAATAATCCGAGGGGGAAAAAGTATCACGGTTTCCGCAAAAAGTATTCAATTAATATTATATATTTCTGAAGGATTGTGTGACACTGAATACTGGAGTAATAATGCTGAAAATTCAGCTTTGCCAGATATATTAAACCAGAAATGTTACTTTAAATTTGAATAATATTTGGACTCTCTGTCTGTCTTTCACTTTTTTTGGTGTGTGGTGGCTGGTGGTTTGGTTTTCCTTTTTGGCTCATTTCTTCCTCGCTGTTGTATTTGGACTCTGAAGAGTGAACTGAGTTCTTGCCAAGCCACTCTCTGTTTACTGGATTCACAGTTGTTCATTCACAGTCCAAATCCTCATAGCTCTCTGCATTTGAAAAATAGAAAATCACCTAGCCGTTAAGCCGTGCATTTCCTCTAATGCTCTGGATATTGCAGCACAAATGTGGAATTCAAATGCTGTACAGTCAGTGATAGGTGAATGAGCTTTTAAATTGAAAAATCAAATGGCATGAATAGCAGTGGGGGATGTGAAGCGCGGACACTGGCCTTCAAACCCAGCATGATTATCGAAAGCTTTGTGTTCACTGGCGTGTGAATAATAATGCCACTATGCTGATGAGCTCCATGCCAACTTCTATTTCATACACCAGCAAACAAGATCTAGGTGGGAAAAGCAAAGATTCAGATTACAGATTCAGCTTACCCCCTAATCATTTTGATCGATGGCTTAAAAAAAAAAGGTGATTCTTTACCTGTGACAGCCAAGAACACATCAAGTATCAGACCATTTATGTCTGTCAAAAACACCACATGCAGCTCAAGCAAAACATACTCAAACACTTGGCATTCTGCGTCAGAGCGCAGAAGCATTCCTCTGAAAAGCGGCTTGTCACATAGCACAAACACTCAGTCCCTTTAAAAGAGCACTTGAGGTTCTCTCTGTCAGCACTGATTACACATGCTGTCATGGCATCAGGGCTTTTCATCGGGAGGTCAAGTGTAAAACTGCTGCCATTAAAATATTTAAAAACCTGTTCTGAGCAGAGGCAGTGCTAACAAAGAGGAGAAACCACTGGGAGTCCGGCAAGTTACTGTTTGCGTTTTATGAGGATCTGCTCTACTATGACACCGCATTAATAAAATATTACTATTTAAATACTAGAAGGCGCTTAAAAGTGATGTGGGGCATGGTAACATGATTGCAAGTCTACTCTTTGAAATATTCATAAGCCTTTATTTCAAATGGCTGTGAGGTATACGTATAATATACGTATAATTTAAAATGCGCCGTGGGATCTCAAACTTTCATTTCTGTAAAGTACATTTGGCAGGAACCTGACCACTGTTAAAGATACTTTGAAATTGTGGCCAGACACGTTGCAAACAGTGCTTGGAAGTACAGATTCTATCACCTAAAAAGTGTCATCTAACAGATTACGTTACTCACTAATTTAGGGTGACCATATTTGGATTACCGAAAACCAGGACACTCGGCCCGACAACGAGATACTCAAATGATACTCAAAGTTTACACAAAGATGCCTTATTAATTTCAATAAATTTAAAGTAGGCTATGGCTCGTATGAATAGAAAATTGTTATATTACAAAATACCATCTATAACCAAAGACACAAATACTGCATTTTTGAAATTCAGATTCAAAAATAATGATAGAAATAATGTCTCTTCTGTATTAGAAAAATAAATAAATAAAAAAAACAAATAAAAAAAACTCCAAATTGAGCAAAAATAGCTCTCACAAACTTACAAAAAAACTCCCTCTTTATCCTGTTTTTCTCCCTCATCCTTCTTGTTTCCCAATCTATATTTTGCTGTAGAGCTTATCTTTCCCAGCAGTTTTTTGTTGCTTAACAAATAAGCATGAAAGTCTAATGGCCCAATGAAAAATTACAGGGCTCTCAAGTTTTGAAGACAGGCAAGAGTGACATCTCCCAATATGTCAATCATCGTGTGAAAACGAAAATATGACTAGGCCTAGACTACTTGTTCTGAGCAGGTGTTGTCAGTGAACAAGCTTAAACTGTTGGCGAAGTTACAGACATTAATGGAAACATGATGCTAATTTTCTGGGAAACATTCTAGTCAAGTTGTCATTGTTTGTGTCAAACAATTTGTGAATTTGTTGTAACATTTGTTGTAACTGTGCTCAAAGTGATGCTCGAGCTCCAGCGGTTTCCTCTGCGGGTGAACGAAGCTTTCGGAAAATGTTGTAGCAGAATCACGTGAACAATTCCAGGATATGCTTTTTTTCATTGGTTGTTGCGTTAAATCTTACCCAGATACAATAGTGCTATTTTCTGATTGGCTATTGTGTAGCCCTTTTAATTTTTTGATTGGCTGGTAAGTGGCAGGCTCGATTAATAACTGCAGGGGAGACGCGATTGAATCCTGCCGGACCGGTTCCACAGTGAGAGCAGCGCGGCCAGAGACATTTTGGGCGCTGCGGCATATTAAATATATTATAAATAGTTTTTCCGCATGAGAAATACAATGTGTGGCACGAGTGCGTGACAAAAGACAGAAATGAGTGACTGTCACGTGACACTTGAGAGCCGTGAAATAATGAAAACCAGGACATTTTCATCACTTTATAAAAAACAGCCAGGACAGCACGTGAAAACAGGACATGTCATGTGAAAACAGGACGTTTGGTCACCCTACACTAATTTGGAATCAGTAATACACGTTTAAAGGAATAGTTGACTTAAAAATGAAAATTCTGTCATCATTTACGCACCCTCAAGTTATTTCAAACCTGTATGAATTTCTGTCTTCTGCTGAACATAAAGGAAGATGTTTGTCAGTAATCAAACAGTTGATGGACCCCATTGGCTTCCATAGTTAAAAAAAAAAATACTATGGAAGTCAATGGAATCCCTTCACTTGTTTAGTTACCAACATTCTTCTGTAAAGCGCTTTGAGTACCCAGAAAAGCGTTATATAAATGTAACGAATTATTATTATTGTGTTCAGGAGAAGAAAGGAATTCATGCAGGTTTGATAGAACTTGAGGGTGAGTAAATGATGACAGAATATTTTTTTCAAGTGAACTATTCCTTTAAAATCTCCACTACAGGTCAATTTCAAGTTGGAGCACAAAAGCATTAAAATGGTATCAATGAATAATTTATTTGATCCGTAATTCATTTTTTTACTAAATCTGACTTCTCAATGCTATATATGGGAGAGAGGAGAGAGTGTGTTTTAATATTGCCTTGGATGCACTCACAGCGCTGCAATGAAATTTTATGAAAAATACAGCAATACAGCAGCATTTTGTCACGCTACACTGTTTTATGTTTGATAAAAGTAGCTTGAAGTTAGTTGCATCATGCTTTTAGTAAGTTACTGCTCAGAACTGAACCTAACTGGGTTATTTAGTGTACAATGGAAAGCTTTAGATGCTTGTAAGTGTCATTTTTCTTCCCTTTTTCCTATACTTTTTTTAGTCCATGAATCCTTTTTAAGTCAGTGAAGTACAAAATACATAACTCGCTTCTGAAGGATGTAAACACTGGTTGTAGAGACAGTGAAATGAGCAGAGTTGTCAAACACAAGACACAAATTGAAAACACAGCTCGTTTTTGAAACATGAGTCAGAATTGGCCTGTAGGCATGCAGCACGACTAGCGCACATTTGGCATAACCTCATTCAGTCACATTATCTTACAGGAACCAGAAAAACCTGCAACAGATACATTATTACAGCACAGCTAAAGTGAATGCGAGTCATTGCCTTTGTAGGATAAAACACAATTACATTCGAAGTTCACATGTTAGAAAAGCAATTTATATAACCTATAATTATCTCACGGCAATTCGTACAAATTTTACGAGGTGGCTAATTCGTACGAATTCATACGACCTCACTCGTACAAATTCATGCGATTTTTGCTAAATTGTGCCAAATTCGTATAAATGACCAACCCCTGACCCCGCCCCTAAACCTACCGTACTAATTCGTACAAGTGAGGTCGTACGAATTCGCCACCTTTTAATTGCTCGTACGAATTGGTCGTGAGATAGTGTTGCTTTAACTCCCTTACACATGATCCTATAAAGAATTAAGTACAACACACAATTCAATAACTAATAAATGAATACAACTTTTATCCTATGACAAATTTAATGAAATTCTGGCCATTAAATCATTTCCATTGAGATTATGTAACATGTAAGCTCTCTGGACTTGTATGCTTGAGTAGTGCTGATGATTGTGATATTCCCCCACAGGACTCCTCCAGTGATGACTTCAGTGATACAGACAGTGAGAGCAACTTTCCCATCATGATCCCTCAAGATTACCTGGGCCTGGCTTTCTTCTCCATGCTCTGTTGTTTCTGGCCTCTGGGCATCGCTGCGTTCTATCTTTCCCAAAAGGTATTGGGCCATTCCCTTGGGCTTTTGTGGATATGTAATTCTTGTTGTTCATACAACAATGTTCGCAATATTGCAAATACGTAGTCCTATGTGACACTCAAAATACTTGTTTCTCAAAAGACTCTTGATTGACAGCACTGTTATCAATATCATTTACTCTTAACCTTGTATTTTTTATGAACATTAAGAATTCTGATGTCATTCATGTCCTTCAGTGAAATATTATAAAAATGGCAGATGATGCATGGGAGAAAACAGATTGGAATGCCAACTAATGGAGAGGAAAAGAAAAAAGGAAGAAAGAGGACACAACCCATAAATCATACACTTAGAAGTCCATTATATAGAGGACTGCAGCAGTCTTCCATAGTGCCTGATAATAACATCTCATCTAGTCTCTTTAAATACATTTTGACCACAGAAGGTGAATATCAAACAAATGTAGCTTAATCTACATTTATATCTATGATAGATGGGTTCTGTTTACTGTTGTCAAGCCACTCACATCCAGTGTAGACTCAGTGTTAGACAGACAGATGGATAGATAGATAGATAGATAGATGGAGAGATAGAGAGATAGATAGATAGATAGATAGATAGATAGATAGACAGAGAGATAGATAGATAGAGAGATAGATGGGTAGAGAGATAGATAGATAGATAGATAGATAGATAGATAGATGGATAGATAGATAGATAGATAGATAGATAGATAGATAGATAGATAGATAGATAGATAGATAGATAGATAGATAGATAGATAGATGGAGAGAGAGATAGATGGATAGATGGAGAGATAGAGAGATAGAGAGATAGAGAGATAGATGGATAGATGGAGAAATGGAGAGATAGATAGATAGATAGATAGATAGATAGATAGATAGATAGATAGAGAGACAGACAGACAGACATAGATAGATAGATAGATAGATAGATCGATAGATTTCGATTCCCGAGTTCGAGTCCCGACCCCATCCCACTCTCTCTATCCAGCTTCACTTCCTGTCAACTAACTGTCCTACCATAATAAACGGCAAAAAAAGAAAGAAAACTCGTGAGTAAAAACATGAACAAACTGGAGAGCTGCTTTATAGTAGAAAGTGTAGTTGTAATTCTAATTGTAAGAGATAGACACTGTTTTTCATGTTTAATACTGTAAAGGTGCTTGCTTTTAAGCAGTCTATTGTATAAAGTGGTATATAAATAAATGTGACGTGACAAAGATCTTGCTCGTGTAAAGATCCACACTGCTACTATCAGATACTTTCTTAACTGCTGTTTTCTCACCACTGCCATTTTTGTTGTGTGGTTGTTTTGTTATTGTGAGGAAAGTGCGCAGCACATATTAACATATTCATCTAAATGTCGCTCTCGGCAGCATGGGCGACTTCTGGATGTGTGCTAACAGTATATCGCTACTACATATTTCAAACTTCTTTTTGCTCCAAAGCGAAGAATGAAAAAAGAACTTCGCCTTGAGAATATCAGAGCCTTTAGTTAGTTATAGATAATAAGGCAGATCGATATAAAGACGCACTGACAGACAGACTTGTTTATTGTTCTGTGTCTAAAGGGCAAATGGACTGAAAGTGAAGAGATTAGCAGAAAGCTCAGGGCAACTTCTCTTTTGGGAGTGAGTGTGGACATTATGGAATTACACCTGAGGCTTTAGGCAGGATTACACTGAGATTTGCAGGATTATGCCACCAGCGAATCAAAGTGACACACGTAAGACTAAAAGAAGTCGAGGCACTTGTGTTATTCAGCTTTCTTGTCTCAACCCTTAGGCATTACTCAAACGCTGACCACCTGATGTATATCACATACAAAACTCAAAAGCTCTAATCTGGGGTGCATTTCCCGAAAGCATCGTTAGCCAACTATGGTCGCAAGTTTCGTCGTTTTCACCAGTTCAACGAGTCTGTGCTTCCCGAAACCATCGTTCTAACGAACATTCGCAAACAGCATCGCAGAGTTGTGTGTTTGGAGCGACAGCTCTCGACCTGTGGTTAGAAGCAGAGTTCATTTGCATGACAATAAATCCTTGTCACATTCAGTACAATCTATATCTATTATTTAGAATATATACAAATGTCATTTACATCTTTTAGTTTGTCAAGAGATTTAAAGCACCGTTTTTGAAGCGTGTAGTACGGAAGAACGAGCCTATGATTGAATCTGGAAATAAAGAAAAATAACTGAGAAAAATTAGAATTAGTCCTCAGATGCCATGTTTGTAATTTATAGCAAAACATCTAGCATTAAAATAGCATCTCAATCTCAGAAAACAGATTCATTAAAAGAAGTTATTACTCAACATGGTTGAATGACGAATTTGTGACGATACGTTTTTTAGGAAACGGTCGGGACTAGCTAGTTGATTTCTTCAACAATGCATCGTACTATGGTAGTTAAGCAGCGAGTTACGTCATTGTACAGAAAACGCACCCCTGATTGGTCATCTTTATGAAAGGTGTTTTTCGGGATTAGTAAACCACTTTTATTATTCACCTTTTCAATGGAGGCGGCACTCCAGACGTTCAGCCCTCATCGCCGACAAGACTGATCAATGATTTCATTCAGACTTTAATTAGTGTCATAATGAGAGACCTCTGGTGATTGATTTCCAATAGTGCACGGGGTGTTTTCTAAAATGAGGGGATCAAAGGTGAATGGAGAAACGAAAATAAAAGAGAGGATAGTGTAATGACAGAAACCAGGCATGCATTTCAATCATACGGTAAACAACCCGGAGAGAGCAAAGGCACATCCATCATTCGTTATGATTAATGCTGCTGTTTATCTTCTCCACTCCAGACAAACAAAGCTTCAGCACAAGGAGATTTCCAAGGTGCCAGCGCAGCGTCTCGGCAGGCTCTGTGGCTCTCCGTCCTGTCCATCGTCTTCGGCATCATCACGTACATCTGTGCCATCGCTGCCCTGATCTCCTATCTGTCCGGGAAACCACCGTAAAGACCACCGCATTGGCATCCTCTCTCGAATCTTCCAGAAACACACCTCCCCGATTCCTCATCACACACACCACTGCTCTTTACACACTCGCATTCATCTACATCTGTAATAAGTACATGCGTTCAGCAGAGACGGCGCCTTTCTGCAACTTCAGCGTGGTCATATTAGAGTCTGAAGCTCACAGAACATGGAGATGATTCAGATCGTAACAGTGTTCATTAGATTAGGAAATCAAGTCTCTGCATTTGGAGAGAGGGTCGATTTAGCTGAAATCTTTGTATTTGGGTCGGGAAAAAATCTGAAAGAGAGAGACCTGCACTCTGTCTTGACACTTGTGTATACGTTGGCCGGGGAGGGAGGGACTGAGGCCTGAGGGTTTGTTAGAAAGGGAATTAGACAAGGACAGCGAGATCAGGAGATCACGACGGACTTGGCTCTGAAACAGCAGGACTTGCCCTCTGAGACACATGACTCGAGAAAACTAGGCCATTTTCTATCTGAGCTCTAAAGATGGTAATTGAACCACTCTCCAAACTCTGCAAACACCGCAGTCTCAGTTGGAAATTGTTAGATAGAAAACAAGTTCAAGTTCAGACAGATATGAGGATGCAAAACAGGAATGCGCAAGCAAAAGTTCAAATGCGATGGGGTAAATACACATATATACAGCAGATTCCACTGAGTCATGCTGTTATGAGAAGCTTCTCCTGCAGGACTCTATTCATAGCTTGATAAAAGACTCTCCATTTGTTCACCTACCAACAAAACTGTATGGAGACACTTCATATGACTCAGCTAAACCATACCTGCAAACTCTGGACCGGCGAAAAAGGTGATGAATCAGTAATTTCTAAACAATCATGTGTTTTCTATACAATTGGTCTGAACAAAAATTGCAGAATGGCTAAATGAAAATGCAAAGTCAGTCTCTGACAGAAGATATCTCTTGTGGAAAAGCAGAAGTACAGCGGTTAGCCCTGTACACACTGCAGAGCTGCGCTTACACACACCACTGTGTTTACGCAGGTATGACGAAAAGAAAATGACATTGAAGACTGTTCACTGTTGAACCTTCTCCTGTAGGAATAACCATAGCTTGATAAATGTAGACTCTCCATTTTTTTTAACCTAAAAACACAACCACATGGAGACATCTATGATTCAGCTAAACCAAACCTGCAAACTCGGGACCGGCAAACAAGGGAGCAAATCAGGAACAAGCAGTTGAAATCATTTCGTAAAATTCTCATAATAGAATTGAACTACGTGTTGTTTTGGTAGCAAAGTTGTTTGAAACAACACTAATGTCTACGGTAACAAGCTAAACGGTGAAATAACCAAAAAAGCAAAGATTTAAACACATAAAATAATGTTAATGTAAAGTGATTATGTATTTTATACTAAGATTGATATTAATATTTACTAAGATTTATATTAAGACTGGCTGTATGAAAATAAAATTCACTCCCTGACAGTAGATGGCACTATTTTGCAACACAGAATGAATGTATTTTCTGTGAATGTGCGAGACTTCGGATTCATTAGCTACTATAACTAGAAGAAACAATAAAGTACAGCAAACGGTAAAACTATTAGTGCTACAGACCAATGTGTTCATGATTACAATAATAAATTAAAGTAATATTATATATATTTTTTTAAAGTTTGTAAAATCAGGCAGCATAAACAGTGTTGAGTAAGTAGTTAAAAAGTAATTAATTACTACCGATTAGTTACATCTTCAACAGTGTAATTAATCTCTCTAAAACTGGATTACTTATTACTAATTACTTTTTAAATCCAATTTCAACCTCGGCCAGGTGAACAAAGTATTTAAAAGGAGGTTATATTAAAAACATACATTTTAACATTAGATGTTAAATCCACTATTGTTTTATATAGAATTGTTCAATAGTCTATACAGTATTTAAAGGTGCCATATGTAAAAATTTAGGTAAAAATATCCAAAAAATGAGCTACACGTGTCAAAAGAATGAGAAGAAATAAGTGCAATGATGTCATTAAAAAAATTACAAGTTATAGTGCTGCCGAGATATAAACCTGAATTAGCATGCTAAATGACTAGCCCCGGCCCGGCCGGTGTCATAATACCAGTTTCGGCCATGGGAGGCGGTATGTGGACAACATACATAACCACCAGCCAAACTGCAACACACGAATAACTCGCACGGCTTGTGGGCGTACTTGAACCTGATGTCAATCGTGTAAAGGACAAAAAAGGACTTTGGTACAGCCCACTACTACATTTCAGTTCAGGGAAGAGTTCAAAAAAATGATTGGTCGATATTATGTATGAGGAATACATTTTGGTAAGTTGCAGCATACTGTATCTTTCAACAGTGTTCGTGTTTTTTTTTACTATTAGCTAGTAGAGATGATCTGTTCACGTGCGCTAGGCGTGCGTTACATCTCTAATCTCTAAAAATCTCCAAATGCTCCACGTGAAACTGCGGTCTTACTATCGTGTCAATTGATTAATATGCGCGAGAGAGAGTGCAGGACCGCTCTCGTGTTGTTTGAAGACGTGAGAGTGCGCGCGCGCGGCCGGGGCTCGCTCTCTCTCTCTCTCTGCTCGTAACGCGCCCTGTCAAGCGCAGCGGCAGCAGTCATTCTATTCTACATCCCTCACCGATCAAAATAGGCTTTGGCGGGACAAAGCAGACTATTTAACGGTTTTAGAAGATTAACAACCTGAAACTAAAAAACAGACTAGAGTAGGCCAACTTTCTGGAGGTATACTGCCCCCATCTGGTATGGAATATGTGGAGTATGAATTTATTTTTTGACATAAGATCAGAAATAACACATTCAATTACAGAACAATTAAGAGTAATCCATAACTTTACTAGGGAAAAGTAATACAGAAATGAATGACTTAGTAACGCATTAGCATAACATGTTGTTACAAATGGCTTTTACATTAAAAATAAGGTGAATTAACATCACTGTAGTAAGTATTGGTATATATACAAGCAAGTATAAGGTCGCACAAAAAGAAAATGCCATCAAACGTTTTGTGAAGACACGTTCATAAACAGAGTTTCACCCAAAGGCGACGAGTTTGCAGGTATAAAAACATCTTTAAATGATTTATATTCATACTGAGCTAAGCATATAACATGTCTTGTAGATGTGAACTAAAGGGTATTTGCCAGTCTCGGCTGTCATTAACTTGAAGCTACATTCGTGCGATTGAAGCCATGCACTCGTGGTCATGAAATCCACTTGGTTAAAAGGGGATTCTGGGATATAGGAAGCTCAAAACTGGAGTTGGGGACATTTCTACCACAGTAAGTCTGCATGGGCACTCTTTATTTTGTTGTAGCACTCAACTAATACTTCAATCTCTTTTGTGGGTCTACATTTCAGCTTGATAACCCTAAAGCCAAGTGATAAGCAGTGCCAAACCACGCTTCGACTGAAGTGCGTTAATACACAGTATAAAACACATTACATCACATTTCTCATACAATTTCTCATACTCCCATTTTCAGCAGGATTTATGTTTGTAACCCTAGTTATTAATTTGACTGGTGAACTGTTAACATAATCCAGACAATAGATCTATCGAGACTGATTTAGTATCAGTATACAAATGCACAGATTCCCTAAACTTGAGAATATAAATGGCAGAAATACACTATCGTTTAAAAGTCTGGGGTAAGAAAGTGTTTTTTTTTTTTTTTACAAAACCAACCCCAAACTTTTGAACGGTAGTGTACATCATAGAGGAATTCGACACTCAAATGTCAAGTGCATGATAATACAATCAGAAAACAACACTATTAATGCCTGCAACAGACTGTACGATTTCAGCAATCCCGTAAGATCATTACAAATCACACTTTATGACAGATCTAGTAAACTTGGGTACGACATGTATGTAGACTGACGATGATGACACCTACTGAATCGTAGGCTACGGCGCTAGTTATTATAGAAGAATAAACCGTCATCAGCATGAGCTAGTGGTGAACAAATACAGCAAGATGAATCACACGTTGGCAATTGTGGTTTTTCTGTGCGCTGAAATAAAAGAGCAGGAAGTGAAAGAGGAGAATATGGACGGGTCATGGCGAGGGAAAAGAGGACAACTCGGCTTTTCAATCTTGCAAATGGAGCTTGAGGAAAGTGGTTTTTCATTTCATGTTGCATTTTTATTGACTAGGCTTGTATGAAGCAGGACCAGCGTTTAGGAGCCACGACCACAGAACTCATCATGATTCTTCTTTCGCCTGGGACAGTCCAAAACCGTACAATGTGTACCGGGCATTAAAAGATGTGTCCTGCTCCAAAAGATTAAAGCCACAAAACAGCAGTCAGGATAAACGGCCTCGGCAGGTGCCCTTCAAGCTCCCCACAGTTACAAATTAGGTCATATCATGGTAGGAAATGATGTACTACTTTTACAACAAGCTGGCCCATCGAGCAGAGCGATAGCAGTGATCCACAGCAGACATCTGAGAGCAACACAATCATTATTTTACTCCTCTGCATTCATCTCGTGTATATGTGTATGTATATTTCGCTGGTACCTGTAATGAACAAATAAATGCACTTGATTGAAAATGTAATGAAATTTTTCATTATGGCACCAAAGAGAAGTTATGCAAATGAATATGGTATGAGCTAGAAAATACAAGCTTGAAATGATAAAAATAGCATCTTGGAGTCAACAAATTGATCTGTAAAGCTTTATGGGTTAGAGCGTGTGGCTGGGTCATAACACAACTCATATATTATGCATATGCACTGATAACAGAGTCAGAAAATCATCCCGTTTTAGTACAATATAATTCACTGTAAATAATGAGTCTAGACACGTATACATACATACAGTGGTGCTTGAAAGTTTGTGAACCCCTGCAGAATCTGTGAAAATGTTAATAATTTGAACAAAATAAGAGGTATCATACAAAACGAATTATATTTTTTATTTAGTACTGTCCTGAATAAGATAATTTACTTAAAATATGTTTATATATATAGTCCACAAAACAAAAATAGCTGAATTTATAAAAATGACCCCGTTCAAAAGTGTATGTGCCCTTGTTCCTTGTTTTTGTGTTTATGTTTTGTGATGGTTGTTCTCGAGTCCTTTGTTTGTCCTGAACAGTTGAACTGCCCACCGTTCTTCCTTTTTGAATTTGAAGATCAGAATTTGAAGATCAAGATCATAGAAAATAATTTGTCTTCAGGGAAACATGCAAGTGTCTTCTGTTGCTTCTGAAGGGCAATACTAAATAAAAAATGTTTTATATGTAAACAAAATAAGAAACATTTGGACATCTTTATCCTGTTCAAATTTTTCTGTTGAATACAACAACAACAAAAAAGATATTTTGAAGATTGTTTGATTACCAATATTCAATATATCTTTCCTAAGATATTATAATAAGCCTCTTCTCATTGACTAATGTTTAATAGACTAATAGGAGGCAGCCCTATACATAAAACAGTTTATTTGATCATATTTAGTGAAAATAAGTATAGAAATGACAATGCAAACTCAAAGTAAAAATCCTAACAATCATGTTTTATTGTATTTTTGAATATCGCCGTTTGACAGAATCCCTATAAAACTGGAAGATTTGTTCAGAAGCCTTTTGACTGACTGCGATGCACTGCTGCAGCTGTGTAGGAAGAAAACACATTCACGTCATTCCCTTGTAGAAAATTCAAGCAGGTTATGAAACACACACACACGTATCATCAGCACAAACAGAGCAATGAATCACATGCAAGAATCGCTGCATCCGAGCTCACCTCGTGGACTGAAAAAGAGCCTGAAGTTGATGACATCAAAACACTGCGCTCAACGCTATCAATAGCAAATGTTAACAGCGCTCGACTTTCCTGGAAAAGAAAACAGAGACACACGGATCAAGAGCTGAACTGGTGCGGTATGGCCTGTGACTGAAGTGCAGTGTACCTTCTCCTGCTGAGCCGAGGGGTCTGTGATTATCTGGCCCTCTTTGCTAATAGCGCAGGTCACGCCACAAAACAGGAGGCTCATGGGAAGCCCTGCATCCATTAGAGCCATACAGGCAGCGTTCAGGCAGCACGACAGCAGCTGACGCTCAGATAAGGATGGGACACCGTGTGAATGACATTAATATACACTACTGCTCACTACTCAAAAGTCTGAGGTTGCAAAGATTTTTTTAATGCTCATTTATTTGATCCACAATACAGTAATATTAAAATTTAAAATAACTTTTTCATTTTAATATATTTCCAAATGTAATTTGTTCCTGTGATCAAAGCTGAATTTCCAGCATAATTACTCCAGTCTTCAGTGTCACATGATCCTTCAGAAATCATTCTAATATGATGATTTGCTGCTCAAGAAACATTTCTGATTATGATCAATGATGAAAACAGTTGTGCTGCTTAATATTTACCATTATACTTTTGTTTTTCAGGATTCTTTGAGGAATAGAAAGAACAACAACATATTTTCAAGAACAACAACATATTTTGTAACATTATAAATGTCTTTGCTGTCACATTTCATGAATTTAATGCATCTTTACTGAATAAAAGTATTAATTTCCTTAAAACAAAATATTACTGACCCGAAAGCCAGCTTTTAACAAATTATAATACTCTTGAATGAATGAAATGACCAGTGAGCATTAAAAACAAATGGCTCTCTACAACAGTAACTAAAAATGGTCATATAATATTAAAGGTGCAGTATGTAATATTGACAGCTAGCGGATGAACTGGGTCCTGCAGTCCAAATTCAAAGTAATCGGCTGAATCTGAAATCACATAATACCCTACTAGACTATATAGTAGGTGAAAAACAGTATGTGACAAAAGTAGTAGGTCCGAATTCACAGTACTCTGCAAAAAGTACCCAGATGACCCACCAAAACAAAAACAGATATTCCGACAAACATTTCAAAGTAGATTAACTGGCTGTAGCATTGTTTTTCAGAGTACTTAGCATGTTTCCTACATCTATCCAAACATATTATGGTATTTCTATGCTTTAGTACGGTCTAAATTTTAATCTAACATGTATTAGAGATAGTTTTGCTGGTGTTCAGGATACAGAGCCGTCATCGTGGACGACCTGCAGGATGACAGTGAGAGAAGAGCGAGGATGAAGCGTCAACAGAAGAGCCGCCTCGCAGGTCTCGCGCACACACTGCTCTCGCGCGCGCTCTCGGACACCTGAAGGAACAACATGAGGAGATGTGATGAGAAACTCAGACTGTATCAGATCTAACAGAAGAATACAACATGAGGAGATGTGATGAGAAACTCAGACTGTATCAGATCTAACCAGTGGCGTAACTTTGTTTAAAAAAGTGGGTGGGACAAGTGTGTGTGTGTGTGTGTGTGTGTGTGTGTGTGTGTGTGTGTGTGTGTGTGTGTAAATAAATGAATCTTGTGAATAAATGCATATATCCGACTGTCTGACGTGTGTCCTTTAATTGGCCAGTAGTAGAACTTTTGCCGATCATCCATTCTTTCATTCTAAAAGGATTCAGATTTCACCACGAACAAAGAGTCTCCGAAACGGATTGAAGCGCGCGCATGTGATGACTGCGTGACGAGCCACGAGATGCTGTAACCGTGCAACCGATCGCAGGCGGCAACGAGCACTTTGATCACTTGATTTAAAAAAACAGGTATTTCAGCCCTAGATCGCCTCTTATATAACAAACGAACGAACGAAATAAATGCTCCGCCAGCTGGAGATGTTTTATTTATTTCTATTGGTAGGCTACATCCGTGCCGCGAGAGGTTTTAAAAAGTGGTGGGGACAATATCGACCCTGGCAAAAAGTGGTGGGGACATGTCCCACCTGTCCCACCCGCAAATTACACCCCTGGATCTAACAGAACACAACATGAGGAGATGTGATGAGAAACTCAGACTGTATCAGATCTAACAGAAGAACACAACATGAGGAGATGTGATGGAGAAACTCAGACTGTATCAGATCTACCAGAACACAACATGAGGAGATGTGATGAGAAACTCAGACTGTATCAGATCTAACAGAAGAACACAACATGAGGAGATGTGATGGAGAAACTCAGACTGTATCAGATCTAACAGAAGAACACAACATGAGGAGATGTGATGGAGAAACTCAGACTGTATCAGATCTAACAGAAGAACACAACATGAGGAGATGTGATGGAGAAACTCAGACTGTATCAGATCTAACAGAACACAACATGAGGAGATGTGATGAGAAACTCAGACTGTATCAGATCTAACAGAAGAACACAACATGAGGAGATGTGATGGAGAAACTCAGACTGTATCAGATCTAACAGAAGAACACAACATGAGGAGATGTGATGGAGAAACTCAGACTGTATCAGATCTAACAGAAGAACACAACATGAGGAGATGTGATGAGAAACTCAGACTGTATCAGATCTAACAGAAGAACACAACATGAGGAGATGTGATGGAGAAACTCAGACTGTATCAGATCTAACAGAACACAACATGAGGAGATGTGATGAGAAACTCAGACTGTATCAGATCTAACAGAAGAACACAACATGAGGAGATGTGATGGAGAAACTCAGACTGTATCAGATCTAACAGAAGAACACAACATGAGGAGATGTGATGGAGAAACTCAGACTGTATCAGATCTAACAGAAGAACACAACATGAGGAGATGTGATGAGAAACTCAGACTGTATCAGATCTAACAGAAGAACACAACATGAGGAGATGTGATGAGAAACTCAGACTGTATCAGATCTACCAGAACACAACATGAGGAGATGTGATGAGAAACTCAGACGGTATCAGATCTAACAGAAGAACACAACATGAGGAGATGTGATGAGAAACTCAGACTGTATCAGATCTAACAGAAGAACACAACATGAGGAGATGTGATGAGAAACTCAGACTGTATCAGATCTAACAGAAGAACACAACATGAGGAGATGTGATGGAGAAACACAGACTGTATCAGATCTACCAGAACACAACATGAGGAGATGTGATGAGAAACTCAGACTGTATCAGATCTACCAGAACACAACATGAGGAGATGTGATGGAGAAACTCAGACTGTATCAGATCTACCAGAACACAACATGAGGAGATGTGATGAGAAACTCAGACTGTATCAGATCTACCAGAACACAACATGAGGAGATGTGATGAGAAACTCAGACTGTATCAGATCTAACAGAAGAACACAACATGAGGAGATGTGATGAGAAACTCAGACTGTATCACATCTACCAGAACACAACATGAGGAGATGTGATGAGAAACTCAGACTGTATCAGATCTAACAGAAGAACACAACATGAGGAGATGTGATGGAGAAACTCAGACTGTATCAGATCTAACAGAAGAACACAACATGAGGAGATGTGATGAGAAACTCAGACTGTATCAGATCTAACAGAAGAACACAACATGAGGAGATGTGATGGAGAAACTCAGACTGTATCAGATCTAACAGAAGAACACAACATGAGGAGATGTGATGGAGAAACTCAGACTGTATCAGATCTAACAGAAGAACACAACATGAGGAGATGTGATGAGAAACTCAGACTGTATCAGATCTAACAGAAGAACACAACATGAGGAGATGTGATGAGAAACTCAGACTGTATCAGATCTAACAGAAGAACACAACATGAGGAGATGTGATGAGAAACTCAGACTGTATCAGATCTACCAGAACACAACATGAGGAGATGTGATGAGAAACTCAGACTGTATCAGATCTACCAGAACACAACATGAGGAGATGTGATGGAGAAACTCAGACTGTATCAGATCTACCAGAACACAACATGAGGAGATGTGATGGAGAAACTCAGACTGTATCAGATCTACCAGAACACAACATGAGGAGATGTGATGGAGAAACTCAGACTGTATCAGATCTACCAGAACACAACATGAGGAGATGTGATGGAGAAACTCAGACTGTATCAGATCTACCAGAACACAACATGAGGAGATGTGATGAGAAACTCAGACTGTATCACATCTACCAGAACACAACATGAGGAGATGTGATGGAGAAACTCAGACTGTATCAGATCTAACAGAAGAACACAACATGAGGAGATGTGATGAGAAACTCAGACTGTATCACATCTACCAGAACACAACATGAGGAGATGTGATGAGAAACTCAGACTGTATCAGATCTAACAGAAGAACACAACATGAGGAGATGTGATGAGAAACTCAGACTGTATCAGATCTACCAGAACACAACATGAGGAGATGTGATGAGAAACTCAGACTGCATCAGATCTACCAGAACACAACATGAGGAGATGTGATGAGAAACTCAGACTGTATCAGATCTACCAGAACACAACATGAGGAGATGTGATGAGAAACTCAGACTGTATCAGATCTACCAGAACACAACATGAGGAGATGTGATGAGAAACTCAGACTGTATCAGATCTAACAGAAGAACACAACATGAGGAGATGTGATGAGAAACTCAGACTGTATCAGATCTACCAGAACACAACATGAGGAGATGTGATGAGAAACTCAGACTGTATCAGATCTAACAGAAGAACACAACATGAGGAGATGTGATGGAGAAACTCAGACTGCATCAGATCTAACAGAAGAACACAACATGAGGAGATGTGATGGAGAAACTCAGACTGTATCAGATCTACCAGAACACAACATGAGGAGATGTGATGGAGAAACTCAGACTGTATCAGATCTAACAGAACACAACATGAGGAGATGTGATGGAGAAACTCAGACTGTATCAGATCTAACAGAAGAACACAACATGAGGAGATGTGATGGAGAAACTCAGACTGTATCAGATCTAACAGAACACAACATGAGGAGATGTGATGAGAAACTCAGACTGTATCAGATCTAACAGAAGAACACAACATGAGGAGATGTGATGAGAAACTCAGACTGTATCAGATCTAACAGAACACAACATGAGGAGATGTGATGGAGAAACTCAGACTGTATCAGATCTAACAGAACACAACATGAGGAGATGTGATGGAGAAACTCAGACTGTATCAGATCTACCAGAACACAACATGAGGAGATGTGATGAGAAACTCAGACTGTATCAGATCTACCAGAACACAACATGAGGAGATGTGATGGAGAAACTCAGACTGTATCAGATCTACCAGAACACAACATGAGGAGATGTGATGGAGAAACTCAGACTGTATCAGATCTACCAGAACACAACATGAGGAGATGTGATGGAGAAACTCAGACTGTATCAGATCTACCAGAACACAACATGAGGAGATGTGATGGAGAAACTCAGACTGTATCAGATCTACCAGAACACAACATGAGGAGATGTGATGAGAAACTCAGACTGTATCAGATCTAACAGAACACAACATGAGGAGATGTGATGGAGAAACTCAGACTGTATCAGATCTACCAGAACACAACATGAGGAGATGTGATGGAGAAACTCAGACTGTATCAGATCTACCAGAACACAACATGAGGAGATGTGATGAGAAACTCAGACTGTATCAGATCTACCAGAACACAACATGAGGAGATGTGATGAGAAACTCAGACTGTATCAGATCTAACAGAAGAACACAACATGAGGAGATGTGATGGAGAAACTCAGACTGTTTCAGATCTAACAGAAGAACACAACATGAGGAGATGTGATGGAGAAACTCAGACTGTATCAGATCTAACAGAAGAATACAACATGAGGAGATGTGATGAGAAACTCAGACTGTATCAGATCTAACAGAACACAACATGAGGAGATGTGATGAGAAACTCAGACTGTATCAGATCTAACAGAAGAACACAACATGAGGAGATGTGATGGAGAAACTCAGACTGTATCAGACTGACATCTAACGGTGAGAACAGGCAGTGCTGGCGTCTGGACAGGGGTATTTGAATAATATGTCATTACTGAAATGAAAGCCATTTATCATTGGACACTAACTAACATTAACATGACTGTTAGTAATGCGATTAAAGTCTAAATGATTATTACATTTCCAAAAATGTTCAAACAATTTGTTGGCAAAACCTTTATAAATAAAGTGTTTCCCATAAGAACGTTATTTTAAAAAGTCTGCATAAAGTGGAAGTTTTTATCGTGTGACGTATAGCTGAGTGAAATGGCTTCTTCAATAAGAAACAAAATGTCCCCCATTAGGTATAATAATTGATGTGTTTGGATATTATCTAGAGATCCTACGATTATAACATTTTGGAATTGCTGCACTTATTGTCTGATGTAGAATAAAATTTGGAAACTACATCATAAATATTTAATCACAAATACAATCAAAGGATTTGACAAACACACGCACACAACATACAAATATACACATAGTATAGTGAAACCGTATAGAGACAAAATATTTTAAGTGAAATGACATACTTGGAAGCCCCATTTTGGGCTGGATGAGAACCTCTACTGTAGCACGATCATAGATTTCCTTGCTGATTTTAACCTCAGCTGGTCCATAAACTCCAGCCAGGATACTAGTATCCCCTGAAAACACATTTACAAATCTAAACCGATACAGATATGAATGAATCAAACCGACTGCTGGACATTCTTTGGCTTGACAGGCAACCAGTCGCTCATGTAATTACCTTGAACAAAAGTAGAAGAGCCGTCAGGTCTTGATAACAAACTCTGCTCACTTCCATATTCCCTTAAAACTGAACAACTTTGATCTAACTCCATCATGGTCCTCACGCACAATCCGCTCGTCGCACTCATACTATACACGTCAGTGTTTTGCGCGCACCATGATGACGACATGGCGCACGTTCGCCATCTAGTGGTAAAATGGTAAACATATTTTAATGACCACGATGCCAGCAACTAGACCGGATTAATAAAAAAAAAATCTGCAACTAATATCAGGTTTAATCAGGAATTTATTCTCAATAAAATGTAACATGCAAATAAATGGAGACATTTCCCAGATAGAAACGTAAAAAACTGTTTGACTGTTTGTATTGCATGATATTGTCCAGCAGGGGGCGAATGGGATTTTCATTAGAGGAGTGAAAGGACTTGACGTCACACACTTGACGTAAAGATGGCGGCTGTCAGGAGTGTTAAGAAATTATACGGCTTTGGACTTCATGCAATCCGTCAAAATACAGCATTAAGGGCAACAACGCTTCTCCAAAAAAGGTCATTCCGCGTCGGTGTAAGTTTAAAGTGTATGAATGTTGCATATACTCAGCGGACGGACTTTTCTCCACAACAGAAGTTGGCCAACAGATGTACGAACCCTGTGTGTGGCTGCGCGAGCTTCAAAATATTTGGCGTTATTGGCACAACAAAGCACCTTAGTATAAATATATAGAATATAAATAACTTTAGGCTTAAAATGTTTAAATCTTAGAATAATATCAATGCGAGTGTGTAGGTATTCCCCAGCTGACCTAAAAAACCATAGATAATTGCGTTCGACTCGTCTATCATGTAACTTAATAGTCATCTAGTACATTATTATTTTTTAATCATAACTTTTGGTTAGATCTGTGTGTGTTGTCGTGGGTAATGGACTGTTTGACCTTCACAAGGCTGTAGATTTACACTGAGAGCCGATTGGCTGGTTTAGGGGTGTGTGTGTGTGTGTGGGAAAACACAAAGCAGCCAAAGTACTTTTATTAAAATTGTATTGGCGTGATTATATTTACATACAATATTGCTAAAGCATTATACAGAAGAAATGACAAGAAAAAAGAAACATTACAATAACAACAATAAAATGATTTTAAAATAAGTAATGAATGTATATTTCATATTCCATGCTTTTACTATTTTATTATTAATTAATTAATTAATTTATATATTTTAGAGCTGATGAACTGTATTTTCTCTCTCTAAGTTTTTAAAGCTGTATCAAAATCAAAAGACGACCCCTTTCACCTTTAAACCAAAACAAAGGGAAAATAAAAGATCTTATCATTAGGTTGCACCTGGCTGTTAAAAGCCTCGTGAGCTGAGAATTTGCAGCAGTTTTTGTCCGATTGTTATAATATGCGATCAGATGATCTCATAATGTATAGACGCTCTGATACTTTAGTGTTTTCCTCCCTGTTGTGTGTCTTCAGAGAGCTCTCGGCCAGCAGACGTTTGACTCTTCAGCGGAGAAGCCTCAGTTTCCCGGAGCCTCGGCAGAGTTTATAGATCATCTGGAGTTTATCCAGCCCAATGTGATCTCAGGAATCCCTGTCTATAGAGTGATGGACAGACAGGGCCAGATCATCAATCCATCAGAGGATCCTCAGGTGTGGTGTCTTTTATTCTGTTTAATGCCCATTACACAGATTTTTTTGGTCATGGCTCCTAAACGCTGCTCCTACGTCGTACAGTGAGAGAGCTTCAAATACGGCTGTTGTCACGATCTTGTGACCAAAGATTGCCTGCGATCATTTTCTGAGTGTCAGAGATTTAGCACGATCATCTCACAGTGTGTTTGCTGCTATGACCTCGTCTACTGACTAGCCAATAAAAATGCAACATGAAATGGCGTATTGATCAACGTGACATGGTGCTAAAACTTAAAACCACTTTCCTCAAGCTCCATTTGCAAGATTGAAAAGCCGAGTTGTCCTCTTTTCCCTCGCCATGACCCGTCCATATTCTCCTCTTTCACTTCCTGCTCTTTTATTTCAGCGCACAGAAAAACCACAATTGCCAACGTGTGATTCATCTTGCTGTATTTGTTCACCACTAGCTCATGCTGATGATGACGGTTTATTCTTCTATAATAACTAGCGCCGTAGCCTACGATTCAGTAGGTGTCATCATCGCCAGTCTACATACATGTCGTACCCAAGTTTATTAGATCTGTCATAAAGTGTGATTTGTAATGATCTTACGGGATTGCTGAAATCGTACAGTCTGTTGCAGGCATTAATAGTGTTGTTTTCTGATTGTATTATCATGCACTTGACATTTGAGTGTCGAATTCCTCTATGATGTACACTACCGTTCAAAAGTTTGGGGTTGGTTTTGTAAAAAAAAAAAAGACTTTTAAACAATAGTGTATTCCTGCCATTTATATATATTCTCAAGTTCAGGGAATCTATGCATTTGATATGCATGGGTGCATTTGTATACTGATACTAAATCAGTCTAGATAGATCTATTGTCTGGATTATGTTAACAGTTCACCAGTCAAATTAATAACTATGGTTACAAACATAAATATCCTGCTGAAAATGGGAGTATGAGAAATTGTATGAGAAATGTGAAAGAAAAATCGTACAGTGGGATTTGTAACATTCTCATAGGATTGCTGAAATCACACAGTCTGTTGCAGGCATAATGTGAGGAAATGAATTCATGTGAATATTAATTAATACTTCACAGCATCACTTGTGTTTCAGCTTCCAAAAGAGACGGTTCTGAATTTCTATCAGAAGATGACATTACTCAACACAATGGATCGTATTCTTTACGAGTCTCAGAGGCAGGTGAGCGATGCAGTGGATTTTAGTGTCATACTGACTCCATCATAAAATGAAATTAACTGACAACTGAAAGTTTATAATGCTTAAATTTGGGTATGCATTTGTGTTGAAGGGCCGTATCTCATTCTACATGACCAATTACGGGGAGGAGGGCACACACATTGGCAGCGCCGCAGCCCTCGACCCTGCCGATCTGGTCTTCGGACAGTACAGAGAGGCTGGTGAGAGACAGTAGTGACTCCCCCAGTTTTGTCATTAATAAGTCTTGCACTTTAAAAAAATATATTATTATAAGTTATTTAATCAGCGTTACTTTTTTTCAAGTAACAAGTACAGCAATGCATTACTAAACAAAATATCGGAGTTCGTTTTTCAAACAAGTACGGCAAGTTACTTACTGACTGACGGCTCTCCTGTCTTCATGTTGAGAGAGATCAGGAGTGAGTGCAGAGGCGTTGTGTGCGCTGTGTGAACATTATTATTCTTGTAGATCGAGACCAAATGTGAACAATTCAATGCTTGTCGTTAAAGTAGTGCATATTTACATTATGTGATAATCATTTGAAGCATATTGTATGTTTTATACACAGTGAAAATAGCCTGTATTTAGCAGAATTTAACAGAATTGTCAGCAAGCTGACTTATCTAGATCGCGCGGTGAACGGTTGTCAATGAATATAATTTTGACTTTAATAACATTTTCCAATAAATAGGCAAGAATAAAGCTGGTGTCCTCCATGATTCCTGTTCTTTTCGACTACAAAACTCTTGAATGCGACGAGCTGGTAATCACAACTTAAGAAGTTGGGAAGTAGGAATTTTCGTTAGCACGCAAAGACAGCATAATCTCACTTTATTAACCAATGATGTCTATGCTGAAGAAGGAATGTTGAACTTTCTTATTCTTGCGATCCAGAACGGCTGAAAGGTTTGTTTGAGCTTCGTCCTCTACTGTGGAGAAGTGAGTTAGCATGTCCTTCAGCCTGAGGCTTATTCATTTCACTTTTGGTGTGAATATGTAAATATAACTCATTTGTTATTGAAAACCAACAAGCAAGCCCAGCCCAGATGAGAAACAGTAACGCAAAAGTAACAACGCATTACTTTCCACAAAAAGTAACACAACTAGTTACTTAGGGAGTGACTCAATATTGTAATGCATTACTTTTAAAAGTAACTTTCCCCAACACTGATGAAGTAATACATTTTGTGTTAATATTTGACTTTTAGTATGTAGTAATATTTTATTCAATTTAATAGTATTTTTTCTGAATTTCTGTAGGTGTGCTGATGTACAGAGGCTTCCCTCTGGATATGTTCATGGCACAGTGCTACGCAAACGCAGATGACCTCGGCAAGGGCCGACAAATGCCAGTTCACTATGGCTCCAAAGACCTTAATTTTGTCACCATCTCCTCACCACTTGCAACTCAGATCCCCCAAGGTAAGACGTGCGCATGTGTTACGCAGAACATCAAGAGTATTTACACTCACCGGCCACTTTATTAGGTACCCCATGCTAGTAACGGGTTGGACCCCCTTTTGCCTTCAGAACTGCCTCAATTCTTCGTGGCATAGATTCAACAAGGTGCTGGAAGCATTCCTCAGGGAGTTTGGTCCATATTGACATGATGGCATCACACAGTTGCCGCAGATTTGTCGGCTGCACATCCATGATGCGAATCTCCCGTTCCACCACATCCCAAAGATGCTCTATTGGATTGAGATCTGGTGACTGTGGAGGCCATTTGAGTACAGCGAACTCATTGTCATGTTCAAGAAACCAGTCTGAGATGATTCCAGCTTTATGACATGGCGCATTATCCTGCTGAAAGTAGCCATCAGAAGTTGGGTACATTGTGGTCATAAAGGGATGGACATGGTCAGCAACAATACTCAGGTAGGCTGTGGCGTTGCAACGATGCTCAATTGGTACCAAGGGGCCCAAAGAGTGCCAAGAAAATATTCCCCACACCATGACACCACCACCACCAGCCTGAACTGTTGATACAAGGCAGGATGGATCCATGCTTTCATGTTGTAGACGCCAAATTCTGACCCTACCATCCGAATGTCGCAGCAGAAATCGAGACTCATCAGACCAGGCAACGTTTTTCCAATCTTCTATTGTCCAATTTCGATGAGCTTGTGCAAATTGTAGCCTCAGTTTCCTGTTCTTAGCTGAAAGGAGTGGCACCCGGTGTGGTCTTCTGCTGCTGTAGCCCATCTGCCTCAAAGTTCGACGTACTGTGCGTTCAGAGATGCTCTTCTGCCCACCTTGGTTGTAACGGGTGGTTATTTGAGTCACTGTTGCCCTTCTGTCAGCTCGAACCAGTCTGGCCATTCTCCTCTGACCTCTGGCATCAACAAGGCATTTCCGCCCACAGAACTGCCGCTCACTGGAAGTTTTTTCTTTTTCGGACCATTCTCTGTAAACCCTAGAGATGGTTGTGCGTAAAAATCCCAGTAGATTAGCAGTTTCTGAAATACTCAGACCAGCCCTTCTGGCACCAACAATCATGCCACGTTCAAAGTCACTCAAATCACCTTTCTTCCCCATACTGATGCTCGGTTTGAACTGCAGGAGATTGTCTTGACCATGTCTACATGCCTAAATGCACTGAGTTGCCGCCATGTGATTGGCTGCTTAGAAATTAAGTGTTAAGGAGCAGTTGGACAGGTGTACCTAATAAAGTGGCCGGTGAGTGTATATACACGATTGTTCAAAAGATTGGGGTCTGATTTTGATGTTTTTGAAAGAAGTGTCTTATGTCAGTGGTTCTCAACTGGTTTGGCTGTGACCCACAGATTCCCATGAGCATTATGGCACGACCCAAAGGTTTATTTATTTAATTTATTTCTCAAAAATGGTTGACACAAAAATGTACCGTGTCACTTAACGTCACATACACATAAATTGTAAGAACACTGATGAATGTACAATTAAGGTAAGTCTATTAAATAGCAGTCTCAAACTAGTTTATGTAAATACAGTAAAAGTGCTATGAGCATCCACTATATATTTTATAGAAAACAGCACAAAGTGAAAATAAAGTGGCATTTTGAGATACACAATACCAACATGAACTATTAATAAAACATGGTCACTGATCCTGATGAACGAATAAAACAACATGCAAATCCTTCTCGGCCAACGCACGATGTCCCCGTTAAGTAACTATGACGTAATTGAATCTGCTCTTTATATATAGTGAAGTGATATACAGCGCGCACCTCCACATGAGCACAATACTATTCCTGACAGGACAGGAAAGGTCATTTCCCTGAGGTGAGACGTGACCAGTTATGAAAAAAACTTTAAAATAATGACACTGACATAGCTTGACAACATCTCATCTGACAGCCGATACTAAAACATGTTTTTCTCAGGCACTCTTTACTCACAGTAAACTGCGTCTGACAGAAGAGTCAACATCTTTTATGCACCTCTTTCAAAATAAAAAGTCTCGTATCTGAAAAATATTTTGAATTACGTTTGTTGTTGTTGTTGTTGTTGTTTAACACTGTCAAACAATAAAACCAGTAATATATTAGTACAACTGTTTCCTGTTTTAATAAACAAGAGTTAAGGAATAAGTTTAGCAGCCATTACTCTTTACTTTACTCTTATTTTTGCTCAAATGATGCATCTTTGCTGAATAAAAGTATTAGTTTGAACAGTAGTGTAAATCTCAGTGAGAGCTGTGATCTGTGTCTCCTGCTGTAGCGGCCGGCGCGGCGTACGCAGTGAAGCGGGAGAACACAAACCGTGTGGTGATCTGTTACTTCGGAGAGGGGGCGGCCAGCGAGGGAGACGCACATGCTGGATTTAATTTCTCCACCACTCTCGAGTGTCCTCTCATATTCTTCTGCCGTAATAACGGTTATGCTATCTCCACACCGACCAATGAGCAGTATAGAGGCGATGGTATTGGTAAGTAACCGTGTTTGGCACAGACTCTCATGTGAATCTCTGCGTTTCATTGGTCTAATTTGTTTCTTTTTCTCAATTTTCATCCAAAGCTGCTCGAGGTCCAGGATACGGACTGATGTCGATCCGTGTAGATGGAAATGATGTTTTTGCAGTGTACAACGCCACGAAGGAGGCGCGACGCAGAGCGGTGGCTGAAAACCAGCCCTTCCTCATTGAAGCCATGACTTACAGGTAGAGTTTATGTACATGAATCAGCTGAATGTCAGGAACAGGATTTTCTATTAGCTATAAACCGCCTATGTGGCACAGTGTAGACCGGGAGGAGAATACGTCAGTGCCATTAGTGCCTATTTTTACTGTATGTAGAGTGGCGAACTCAGCAGAAAACACTATGAGATCAGATGCACTGTGAACCTATTTGTCAACACAATATTTTGCAATGTAGGCTTTTATGAAGCAGCATAAAATATGTAGGAGAGAACTAGCCTATTGCTTGGGGGAAAACGTGTCAGGTTTGATGCAAGTTTCAGCTTTTTCGAGTTATATATTTTTTGTCCATATTGCCCAGCCCTAATTGATAGTACTGTACTATTGTTATAGTGCTCGTCTTCTTGCCAGGATGATTGTTTGGTGCATTGTAAGAGCACAAGTGAGATACGAGAGACGAGAGAGACAGATCCCAGGGTGAGCGGTCAGTTATCAGGGATTTTTCTGCGTTGGAAATATGTTCGGGCCACCAAAGGTTTGATTATTTAGTGTGATGATACTGCCGTTTTGCAGTACCATTGCCCGCTGATAACCATGGGTGTTTGTGTGAAGAACGTCATTTACAATTTTGTTTTTGCAGCGGTGAGCTTTGTAGCCAATCACAGACGTATCTGTTGAGCGTGTGGAGGCAATGGCCAATCAGATGTGTTTAAGTTAGTCAGATTACGCTAAAAACAGCTAGCCTAAGTTTTTGTTCAGTGTAACAAAGTCCTTTGGTTATATGTGTCTTCCTACATGGTTGTTTTAGAAATTAAAATCTACACACTCCATCAGAACGGTTTCCAAACATATAACATGCTAGACACATAATAATCACTGCAATAATGATCCAATCATACACTCTTGAAGGATTAGTTCAATTTAAAAAAAAACTTCTGCTGATAATTTCCTCACCCCCATGTCATCCAAGATGTCCATGTCTTTCTTTCTTCAGTCGAATGTTTTTGATGAAAACATTCCAGGATTTTTCTCCATATAATGGACTTCAACAGGACCCAAACGGTTCAAGGTCCAAATGACAGTTTCAGTGCAGCTTCAAAGGGCTTTAAACGACACCAGACGATGAATAAGGGTCTTATCTAGACAAACCATCGGCATTTCACAAATAAATAAAAAAGTTTAAGTTTTATAAGCACAAATGCTCGCCGTGCTCTGTTCTGTGATGCACGTTCGTGACTCACGTAATACGCAATTACGTTCAAAAGGTCACGCGTCTGTCCTGACGAAAATTCTCTTTTAGCCTTTTTAATATTAACTGACACAAAGACATTTGAATATGTGTATATGGTCCTCTTTCCTGACATTTGTAAACACTGACTCGGTACTTCCGCCTACGCGTGACCTTTTCAACGTAATTGTGTATTACGTGACGTCACGAACGCGCATCACAGAACAGAGCAAGGCGAGCATTTGTGCTTAAAAAACGTAAACTTTTTTATCTATTTTTGAAATGACGATGGTTTGTCTAGATAAGACCCTTATTCATCGTCTGGTGTCGTTTAAAGCCCTTTGAAGCTGCACTGAAACTGTCATTTGGACCGTTTGGGATCCATTGAAGTCCATTATATGGAGAAAAATTTTCATCAAAAACCTTCATTTCTTTTCGACTGAAGAAAGAAAGACATGGACATCTTGGATGACATGGGGGTGAGTAAATTATCAGCAAAAGTCTTTTCAAAAGTGAACTAATCCTTTAAACATTTGCCTATTTAAATCCAAACTGTGACCTTTTTCTGGCCGGGCAGTTTGTTACATAAGAGTTGTGAGTTGTGGTTTCTGCACATAATTATCTTGAAATATCAGTGCATCTCTAGTGTTGTGAAATGAGCGAAGCCTTTGTTTCCTCTTCCCCTGCAGGATCGGTCATCACAGCACCAGTGACGACAGTTCTGCGTACCGCTCAGTGGACGAGGTCAACTACTGGGACAAGCAGGACCACCCCATCTCTCGCCTGCGACACTACATGACGGCCCGCGGCTGGTGGGACGAGGACGAGGAGCGCGCCTGGAGGAAGCAGTCCCGCAAACTCGTCATGGTGGCCTTCGAAAAAGCAGAGAGACGTCTGAAACCCCATCCCGACCTGATGTTCACTGACGTCTACGACGAGATGACTCCTGAAATAGTCAAGCAGAAAGATGCCATGTGGCGGCACGTCCAGCAGTATAAAGAGCATTACCCTCTTGATCTCTATGAGAAATAGGCCATGGGCCGTGGACACAACTGGAAAAAGTCTTGCACATGTCAGATCGTTTGAATTCTCTTTTTTCCCCCACGTTTCTTCATTAAATACTGAAAGCTGTATTGTTATCCTCCATATTTGCCACTAGAGGCCTCCGTTCTGTCATTTTGTGCCTTAGATGAAAATGGTGTAAAAGGAGGAGTGGAAAACGGTTGAAGATCTTCTACACTGGCCTAATGTAGCAAGTGTTCGAATACAGTATCATTATATTGGTGTAGTGTTAACAATCCAGTCACTATTGTTTCTTCATGAAAATCATGAGTAATTCCTGTGATATTAGAACATCATTAAGGTGTTCTTCATTCGGTATCTTTGGAATATGGGTTTCTAAATCACTAAACGATCATCATTGATTTCTCATTTTTCCATATACAACACTAATACTCACTGAAAGTGATTGTAACACATGCTTTTGAAATGTTTTTATTTTTGTGTGTATCGTTACCTTTAGACTTTCCACTCCAAACTGAGCCGTTAGTGTGTATATATACATCGTTACTGGTTTGTGTGCTGTTAATTCTCACCCCTGCAGATGATAATTAATAATAATAATAATAATAATAACTTCCTGTTTAGCTGTGATTGTTAATGAACCTCAACAAACTTTCTGTGTGAGACTCACTCAACTGTTACATGATGATGTGTTTGAGATGTATTCTGATTTACTTTAGGGGATTTTAAATTGTATTTTAAACAATAAAGATGCTCATAAAATGTAATTGCTCATATAGTGAAGTTCTTACTGTATATAGCCTTGTGTTATGGTCGTAACCCCCATCTTATTGAGACCACAGTGGGCTTTAAATATGTAACTGATGGTGATTGAAGTGTTATGCAGACTAATAATGTTCAGTGTGTTGTGGAGACTTTCATTATTGATGAGGGCTGAGTGAACCTTGACTTAAATGCAGAGGACGTCAATGAAGTGATTTTTTTTTGTATATAATGTATTTTTTATATATATTTTATGAGATATGACGGACATGTTTTGAGAGATTCATGAGAATCTCACTGGCACTACACATGAACCCTGTGACTCATCTTAATCTTACAATATTGTATATTTGTACCTTGGACTCATAGAGAAAATCATATCATGAATCATTATATTACCAAATCTTGTTCTGGTAAGCTGAAGCTGTTTGTATGTTACGTTCAGCATGATATTAAAGCTCTCAAAGCAATTACACAATCACACAAAAGGTCAAGACTGCCAGAGCCCATTTTTAGGCAATTTGCTCACAGTGGTTCTTGTGCGCTCCCTCCATTCATCACTCCAGTGATCACTGACCTTTTGGGGATCAGATACATTTCTTTCTCTTCTATTATTGAAGCAAATTTCCCCCCAGATTTATATACAAAAGATAACAAATATCATCTCGGCTTCCTGTAAATGACTGTACGTTGAGCTTAATCAGACATCAGATCTTCTCACAGTATCACAACCAAATTAAATATATGCAGTATATCATATTTCCCTGTTTTGGGGCGTTGACTCTCTGATGCTCATTGTTGTCTCAGTTTACAGTAACAGTTCTCTAAGGTGGCGTGGCAAATTGTCAGAGAGAAATCAGGTATTTTAGGGGCCTTTTATACAACCAACAGATGCAGCATATGCTGTATTTCCATAATACTAATAGTATTTATTTATTTGTTCCAACTTTCTTTGTCAAAGTAAATTAATTTTAACAACAACATTTTTGTGCAATGTCGCATTGATTGTTATATGACAGTCAGAATCTGGAATACAGATTAAATGTTGTCAAAGAACATAAAAACAACAATATTCAAATCTCTATGTGCTATAGCAGTGGGTCTGATTAGCATAAATGATGAGTACAAACAGGAACATTATAGCAGATTTGATGAAATCTGTCACAACAACAGCTTGAGTCTGACTGAGACTGTCGGCTGCCTGGTGTTTTATGATGCAACAGATCTTGTGAATATTTTCCTGGGCCATTACATTTTCTACTCAAAGGCATGGCTCTTTCAAAAGCAATGATTTTCTTCTAAAATGTTTCACTATTTGTCTCATGTCCCTCACTTACATTGATTGCTATTCCCTTGCTCCTCCCATACAGTCTACATTTTAGGAAATCATTACTCATAGTAACACAGCTGGCTTCACCGCTGTCAAAATGGGCTTTCAATAAAAGTCGGCTGCCTAATCAGTAGAAAGGTGATATATATACACTCACCGGCCACTTTATTAGGTGCCCCATGCTAGTAACGGGTTGGACCCCCTTTTGCCTTCAGAACTGCCTCAATTCTTCGTGGCATAGATTCAACAAGGTGCTGGAAGCATTCCTCAGGGAGTTTGGTCCATATTGACATGATGGCATCACACAATTGCCGCAGATTTGTCGGCTGCACATCCATGATGCGAATCTCCCGTTCCACCACATCCCAAAGATGCTCTATTGGATTGAGATCTGGTGACTGTGGAGGCCATTTGAGTACAGCGAACTCATTGTCATGTTCAAGAAACCAGTCTGAGATGATTCCAGCTTTATGACATGGCGCATTATCCTGCTGAAAGTAGCCATCAGAAGTTGGGTACATTGTGGTCATAAAGGGATGGACATGGTCAGCAACAATACTCAGGTAGGCTGTGGCGTTGAAACGATGCTCAATTGGTACCAAGGGGCCCAAAGAGTGCCAAGAAAATATTCCCCACACCATGACACCACCACCACCAGCCTGAACCGTTGATACAAGGCAGGATGGATCCATGCTTTCATGTTGTAGACGCCAAATTCTGACCCTACCATCCGAATGTCGCAGCAGAAATCGAGACTCATCAGACCAGGCAACGTTTTTCCAATCTTCTATTGTCCAATTTCGATGAGCTTGTGCAAATTGTAGCCTCAGTTTCCTGTTCTTAGCTGAAAGGAGTGGCACCCGGTGTGGTCTTCTGCTGCTGTAGCCCATCTGCCTCAAAGTTCGACGTACTGTGCGTTCAGAGATGCTCTTCTGCCCACCTTGGTTGTAACGGGTGGTTATTTGAGTCACTGTTGCCCTTCTATCAGCTCGAACCAGTCTGGCCATTCTCCTCTGACCTCTGGCATCAACAAGGCATTTCCGCCCACAGAACTGCCGCTCACTGGAGGTTTTTTCTTTTTCAGACCATTCTCTGTAAACCCTAGAGATGGTTGTGCGTGAAAATCCCAGTAGATTAGCAGTTTCTGAAATACTCAGACCAGCCCTTCTGGCACCAACAATCATGCCACGTTCATAGTCACTCAAATCACCTTTCTTCCCCATACTGATGCTCGGTTTGAACTGCAGGAGATTGTCTTGACCATGTCTACATGCCTAAATGCACTGAGTTGCCGCCATGTGATTGGCTGCTTAGAAATTAAGTGTTAACGAGCAGTTGGACAGGTGTACCTAATAAAGTGGCCGGTGAGTGTATATATCTGTATATATATCTGTGTATATATATATATATGTAACGGAGTTTAAATAATGTTTATAAATTCATGTGTAAATTGGGAAAACTCGACATTGGCTGTTACGTCTCTTGCATCAGCGTGCGTACTGTTATGGGCGGAGCTACGTCACCAGCAGCAGACTCTCACATCTCGTGCTGCTGGTAAGTCGCATTTATAAGCGCTGTGTCATAAAAATGAGTTTATGTAGTCTTTAAGTGCAATGGATGAATTTTATATTACACACAAGTCATTAAACTGTTAGTTACTAGTTTTGTCAGTCGAGTCGAATATCTGTGATTCGCAATGATAAAATGAACTGTGTGTGTGTGGTAATCTTCTGACGAACTCTATTTATTCTCATTTAAGATGGCTTGACCAGCGTGATGCATTGTACAGTATGTTAATCTGCCTTTGTTGGTGTTTGTCCCAGGTATGTTTTATTCAGATTTGTCGTGTTCTATGTGAAGTTATGTTAGCTAATTTGAGTGTTAGCCCTAACTCACGTGTCTGCACACGTGCTCGCACGTGCTGCTCTGTGTAACCGTGCCATTTAGGGTCTGTGCTCATTTCCAGTGTTTCATTTAATAATGTAAAATGATGGTTATTTAGGATTATACTTCTCTGTATTTGTAAAGTGATAATGAGAACAGAGACAATGATTTATATTTTCTTTAATGTGTGTTTTATTTTGGTTTTTACCCCACTATATGTTCACGATCACACTGTAAAAATGTTAGCGAGCAGACTCTCACATCTCGTGCTGCTGATGGCTTGACCAGCGTGATGCATTGTACAGTATGTTAACCTGCCTTTGTTGGTGTTTGTCCCAGACCCAGTAAAGTGCATCTGTGAGTGACCATCCACCTGATCTCAGTGTGATTCTATCTGCACAATAACACACCAGTCACATATATATATATATAAATGTTTTTTGTTTTTTTTTAATCGGTGCTGCCTGACTAGAGACAACAGAGTAAAAAGACTTTTGTCTTTCCTTTTGCCAGATGGGTAGAAAAACTTCAGCACCCATAATGCACTGGGCATGTTGTCATCCAAGGCCACTCCCACCAGTCTGCTATGGATACATTTACCAGTCAAATACTGCCTTATTTTAGTAGGAAATACTTCTTAGCAAACTTTTAGTCATTATGGTGTCGACTTGTTTTGTTCCCGGGTGCAAGAGTTCAAAGAGTAAATGTTTAGCGGGAGTGATTTACTTTCAGTTTCCAGTGAAGGATCCAGCTAGGGGTGTGCCGGTTTCAGAATTGGTGATGACGGTTATGATGTGAGTTAAATGTGACGGGTCGTAACATAACCGTCATCGTCCGGGTGAGTGGGGGGGGTGGGGTGTGTTATAGGACAACTTAGTTTGAATAAACGAGCAGGCACTGATTAGCTACTTGCTCTACGTTTATTTAAAATTAACAGCAAGACAACTAGCAGTGAACGTGCTTTCCATTAAATTAAACACGCACACTAAACAAATCCTTAAAAAAAAAAAAAAAAAAAACTATTCTGGTGGATGCGTTGGTGACGCGTTCATGTGGCGCTGCCAGTAAAGCACCTACAATCTGTCACAAAGAACCGGCAAAAATAATGATTATGAATATGTAAAATATAGCAAGGAGATATTGTAATTGTTTATTAATAAACAAGTGTTTTCTTTGTCAGTATCTGAAAAGATGAAGGTGACGACGATGCTGACTCGCGATCTTCGCAGTAGTGAACGCGCCAGAGAAAAATGCACATTTACATAAGCAGAGAGCAGTCTGTAGTCTGTTTTCTTTCGTTTTGAATTGTTCTGTTTAAAAGTAGACATGTCTGTGACTGTGAGGCGAGTAGGCGACCTTATACGCCGAGTTTCGGTTCATTTATGAGACGAGCTCCAGTTCACGAGCCGGCGCCTCTGTTTCGTGATTATCTATCGTCTGCTATATTTATCTTTTATTACTTCTTATTTATTAAATCCAGGCAATTGGTTGATGAAACATTGATTAAAATTAAGATACAATTAATATAAAACGAAATTCGTTTTAAAGAAAGGTTTTGTGCTTTCTGTTTGATGCCTCTGTGAAAGTTTTAAAGCATCTTTTTAGTGCCGCTTTCAGAGCGCTCACGTCCATAACATTGTTTTTTCCTCATAAATGCGAACACGAAAAATTAAATAAAATGAATATTTTATGTTCTGTGGATACTACAGTTTATCATTATTTGTATTCTGAATACCTAACGCCGGTACAAGTATTCCGTTACTCCCCAACACTGATAGTGTAACCTTATCTGTAATATATTTTAATAACACGGTTTTGGCGGTTATAGAGTTCTAATGACGGTGTTCAACTATAACCGTCGGTCTCACGGTTATATCATAACCGTCACACCCCTAGATCCAGCGTGTTGTTGGCAGTGGATAAAATATGGGAAATATAGGATTTCAAACTGGATGACCACAAACAGTGTTTTAGGCCAAACGGAGGGAAACCCTGAAAGAAACAGCCGTGCTGTCTGTTCCTCCTAAAGAAAAACGCTGTCGTGTACAGGTAAGAAAGCTGTTACCATACAGGTGAAACTAGAAAAATTAGAATATCGTGCAAAAGTTATAATTTTGATGATTATGGCTTACAGCTTATGAAAACCCCACATTCAAAATCTCAGAAAATTTGAATATTACATGAAATCAATAATAAAAAAAAAGATTTTAAATACAGAAATGTCGGCCCTCTGAAAAGTATAATCATGCATATGTAAATAGTTATATATACTAAATATATTTTCACCTTTTAATTTAAATTACTGAAATGCATGAACTTTTGCACGATATTCTTATTTTTCGAGTTTCACCTGTATGTTCCATTATACCGTAATGCTGTTTACAGAGTAGACGAAGCACGATACAATTTTCAGTGATAAACATATCACCGAAAAGTGTAAATTTGATTTACATGCATGTGTAAATCAAAACAATTAATAATGCATTCAATAACTCAAACCACCTGGTCTTTTTTTCTAACACATTTATTATTTTCTGACATTTTTATTCTCTTTCGTTCTGAGATGATCTGTGGAACAAAAATAAGAACATTTACAAGAGCAACATGCAAAAAAAAAAAAAAAAGTTTCATCTTGCAGCTTGCAATTAAGAGAGAAGATGAAAGTGGGTGTTTTTGGGCAAACATACTCATTTCAGCATAAGCACTTGGTGGGCAATGTGGAGAATCTGATCACTTTTACAAAAATAAATGACCCAACAACCTGGCATGATTTTGGATGATTATACAACTGTGCTAATGTGTATTGGAATCAGATGTATAGATGTGTAAATCAGGAGAGATGTCCTCAATAACAGGAGGCTTGTGCTGCAGAAGTCCCAGTTCAGCAGCAGAATGAGGAAACACATGGACCTGTGCTGTCTGTGAGCCAGTGTTTCAGAAGAAAGAAACAGATGCAGGCGTTTTATATCTGAGCATAAGAAAAGACTCTGCAATGTAAATAAATACATAAATATATCAATATAGAATAAATACATAAACCTCGTACAACAGTTGTTCTGACACAAACAGATGCAGCTGTTAAAAAAAAAACAGGCTAGAAGGCATTTATTTTAAAGATTGAATTCACATGTTCAAATGCCATCTTTATATTTTGCTAATGTGTTCTTGTTCTAAAGCAAACGATTTCATTCTAGCAACTAACAGGTGACAGCAATTGTCTTGTGTTGTTAGCAGACGTGCACTCATGAGCTCTGGAGAGAAAGGGTGGACGTGGTTTTTCAGAGCATGAAATGAAAACAAAAGTTGACCCTTGCGACCACAGACTAATGAAGTGCTGGGAACACCGATAAAAGCGATTGCATGTGTGTTCAGAAAGACACTAGAATAATGTCCTCTTTTTTTTAAAATTTTTTTTATGGTTTTCATCATTTAATGGACTGAGCTGGCTAATTGCACTATAAAAGAAGATGCAAGATGGAAAAATAAATAAATAAATAAATAGAAGTGTTCTTTCAGTGTAATGGCGGTCCCCTGTCCTTCATCAGTCTGCGTGTGTATTGTCTGAAGGCCTCCGTGAACTCAAGAGGCTTTTGAAACGCAGTCGGGATGATAAGAGCAGAGAGTTGTGTGTGCTCAGTGAAGGCTTTGATTCGCTCTAACTTCAGAAATTACAAAGAAATGAGGAGTCGCTTTTCCTGAAACATCCTAGAGCAATAATCCATCGCATCCCACTAGGAGGAGGTTGTTTGAAAAAGATTTCTTTCATTACACATGTGCTATTCACCCTAAGACTCACAACTGATCGATGAGCTAATTATGGGTTTTTTAAAGTATCAAAAATTATTAACCCTTTCAAATATTTTGACAACTTTGAAATGGCATTGATAAAATACTAGCGGAAACCTTCTGTTCCTCAAATAATGGTCTACGGTCAGACATTTGAAGTATTTGTGCTTGACCATGTTTTTTTTTAACACTGCTTATGTATGGCTACAAGTAATGCAGCAAAACTCGACATTACCCGTAAATGTGTTTTCCAGATGAACCAGCTGGAGATCTTGTTTCATTTTTGTGCTCAGGGTTAAGAAGTATATTTTTTCACGCCATAGGTGTTTACAGTATATTTATTATAGCTTCAATGAACTGCTGCTGCTTTTAACACTTTAACCAATGTAATGAGACTTGAAGCCAGTCTAAAACACAAAGTATATTTCAGTTTTGATGAGAATGCTTAAAGTCGGCGTGAAACGGAAGTTGCGCTTGTCATATATCCAAGTGAAACAGCTTCTCGAGCAAGGAAAAATGTAGGGCGGGACTTGATTTTGTCCATCAGGAATTGATTGGATGATTGTGGTTTGCTATTGGTGGATCTCATGTGAGTGACAGGTTGCCCCGCCCTCAGAGAGGAGAAGAGGTGTTGTGTCAAGAGGGAGATTTAATAATTTATAATAAACACACACAAAAAAAAAAGAGTTGGTGATTTTTGGTACACATGTATGGAAGCTTGTTTCTGCTACAGAATAAAAAATGAAAAAGATAATTGTGACTTTATCTCACAATTCTGACTTTTTTACTCACAATTGTAAGTTTACATCTTGCAATTCTGAAGTCGCAATTTCAAGTTATTAAGTCAGAATTGAAAGATAAGATATAAATCACAATTGACCCTTCGCAAAGACCCGCCCCCCTTAGTTACTGTCGCTATGCCCGACAAGCTACACCGCTCTCATGTTCTCACGCAGTGAAAAATACATCGCGGAGCAGAGAGGAGACTGACAACACGCTGACAGACAGGACAGACCAGGTTACTTTTGATATTAAACATATTAAACAAAGTCTCACCTTTCAAATTTGATCATTTTTTAAAAGAAATTGAAACAATAAATACCGTTTTGTGGCTCTTTAATGTGTCGTGACAGAACGCTGTAGAGCATCAGTTAAACTTAAAGCTGCTCGTGATCCGATCATTTCTTCCTTCTAGTTCATTTATAGCATCAAATAAACATGAATGAACATAAGAAGGAATGTTGTTTTAGCCGCGGAAAGGCGTCAGTACACTCCGTTTTTCAAGTTCAAATCCTCCCATGTTAATCTACTATCTCTCCTGACTGCTTTGTCGGACAAAATGGCGGATGGCGAAGTATGATTGGTCACATCACCTGTCAATCAAGCTCTCTGCGAAGGGTCAATTGCAAGAAAAAAATCTGAATTGCGAAATATAAACTTGCAATTGCAAGTTATAAAGTCAGAATTGTAATGATGTAAACTCACAATTATGAGATAAAACGTCACATTTATCTTTTAAAAATGTTTTATTCTGTACTGGAAACAAGCTTCCATACACATGTCGTAGCATATGGGTAAAAAACGAAGTATGGTTGAAGGGTTGCACTACATTTTGTTAGATTCGAATTGGTTTCAAGTGTGACCAATAGAAGATTGATCCGCCACTGCACCTCTTAGCTGAAACAAAAGAACGCAAACTTTAAACCAGCAGGATTGCACTAATGTGGAATAGATTGTATTTTTTTTTCTTTTTTGATGTATTGTTGAAATATATAAAAAAAAGACGCCACAGAGTGTGGTCATATTGCAACTATTGCTGTGTCCACAGAAATTTCACATCTTCAAAGTCTAGTGGGACGCGCTGGCCAACTTTTCACGTCTACGACTGTCGCACTTGGCCCCCTAGTGGTAGTTTAAAATGAACTATGAATTTGTTTGTGAATCTACCGTGTTTCTGCTGGTGTCTCCAGTAAAGGAGCGCCACAGCCTGAGCATTCACCCTCCTATTGACCATGCTGTGGTTAATAAATACCTGAAAACATGCAGAAAAATGACTAATTTTGAAAAATCATTTTTATTTATTTATAACTTCCGTTCTACTGAAGCAGTAGGTGTTTAGGATAAAATTATTGATAGTTTTCCTGATTAAATGCAATCCGGGCGAACAGTCGAATGCTGTTTTGTTGTACAATTTGAGAAAATGTCGTGAGAAATCAGGTCTCCATCAACAATCAGTTAAAGGACGATTTTGACCGATTTTTGGCTCTGTATTGTTGCAATGTCATTAGTATATGTAAATTAACAATGTGTACTCTTTCTCCATGTTACCTGCACCCAGAAATCCCTGTTTATTTATCACCATCTAGCTGTTAAAAGATCATATACTACCAACATTGTAACAATACAAGGCTGATTGAATATCGGCAAAAATATCCTTTAATAGTTATAAGTAAACACAAATTATATCAATTTAAAATATGCATATAATTGCTTACTGTTTAAAACTTTGACATAATGTAATGTCTTTCGCTTTACAAACTATTAATAAAAAATAATAATAAATTAATTAACTTACATAATTACATTAAAGATGGTTGTGAATACATGTAGGGTAAGTGCAAGTGCATAGTGTGTAAGCTAATCAGGCTAATTTTGTATCTGTGTGCCATGCTAGTATGCAAGGTAACTAAAAAAGACATTAAATGGTAATTATAACGAATATGATTTTGTAGTAATTTCATTTTGGCACGAAGGAGAGTACACATTAAAAGTTATGTCAGTCAGTGGCATTACTTGGGGTCCTAATGGAGACCCAATTTCCCTTGACAGCTGAATCTGTAGAGGATCGAAATAAACGATTTTGGGTCTATAAAACACGGCTTAAAGAGATACACAAATTTAGTCTAATGCTAATCAGGTGTATCATAATATTAGTACATGTTGTGATGTGCCCTGAATATTCACATGCTCATAGTTTTTTTTTTATATAAGAAAATAGCTTTGCTTTTTGCAAGCAGAGATTTTGTTCGCTCTAGATTCCCAGGTGTCTCGGCTTTAGCTTCATTAGTACAGCAACATGTCTTCAAGACAGATCCCTCTGCAAAGCCCAAAGCTTCGGTCTGACACATAAATACATCTGAATATTTACTGAGGCGAGCTTTTGGAGGCTAGCTCCATTAATACTGAAGACTAACATTGTAAAACCCCATACCCATCAGCTCCGTCTCCTTTGGTAGGACCGCTGTGAACATGAGTGAAGTATCATGAATGTTGTAATAGTAAACTAAAACTATGGATTCTTACTTTAAACCGAAGTACAAATACAGTAGTTACATTGCTTGTTCTGTTGAACGCTAGATCACTTTATTTTAAAGTCTCTGATTGTTCATCCTTAAGTTATATTTACAACGCATGTCCTAACAGGAACAATGGACACAGAGGAACAAATTCAAGTGCTATTCATATAATTTAGGTCTTAGTCATGAGGAACGTGTTACAACCTTGTAATCGCTAAATCCAGTATAGCAGCTAGCCCTGGTATATGATAGAACTGGTTTAATACCGCAGAGTGACGCTGAACTTGTATTGAGGCAAAATATCAGTAGTGCTGTGCTAGCAAGACAGTGATGTAAACAACAAAAACAAACTTAATAATACATATTATATAAAAAAAGAAGACATTCCCTTCTTTAAGTTTGAGTATCAGTCCGTAAGACATGAAGGAACATTGACGTTCTTAAACTGATGACCATTCGCTCTTAGTCAGCCTTTGAGATATTTTGGGTCTCTTCTTAATGGAGAGTTCATAAAATCCAGGAAGTGAGCTGTTATAACAGTTCTCAGATATTCCCTCATCAATATACACCACAATTTTCTTTCAGTCTCGGCGTGGCTAGCGCCTTCGGGTTTTGTTCTCGCAAAATACTGATGATATTTCCTTTAAAAAGACTATCTGTGCTTTAGAATAATAGGTCCATCTGGTTGAACTCATTTAGTTGTGGTTTACAGGAAAAAGCATCCAAACTGTACAAAAATGTGGTAGTTGGTAATAATAACTCCCCGCCATTCCCTTTTGGGTCCTGCTGGAAGCATCTCTGCAACACAAAGTAAGAGGAGTATTCAGTGGTACAGAGATACACTTCTGCCACTTAGCAGGGCCAGATGCGTTTTAAACACATGATCTTGTCTTTCAACGACCCCATATTCACTCAGTGACGCCGTGATTAAGTCTAAAAAGATTGCTTTTTCATTACCGGCGTTAAAGCAGATGTCAGATCTCCACGTTTGGGTCTGTGAAGCCTTTCTTGCCTTCATTAACCAGGACGGGTTTTTCCGTCCTTGTGTGCCACACAAGAATCTGTAATAAAAAACAAAACACATTATCGTTCATGGAGTGGAGAGACGATAATTTGTTGTGACATGATGAATTGCTTCACAATGCCGGGCCAATGACATCATGGTCTTTTTTTTATATGTTTGTATACAAAACAGGGTTCCCACACTTCAAATTCAAGGACTTTCCAATACCCTCAAATCCAAGGATGTGTAGGATGTGGAGACACATTTCAAGTGAGAGCAAGGTTACATCATGTTACGCTGTAACGCGTAAATGCCCATAACTAACGTAAATCAAGCAAGCTAGTATGCATAGGCCACGAAGTGTTGGCGAAATAACACATTAGCGGACTGGAGGAAATAATAGGGAATGTTTTACAGAAAACTTCTTGCACAAAATAAATTCAAGCACTTTCAAGGACCTGTATTTATGTATGTTTATTTTCAAAAGCTTTCCAGGGCCTTGAAATCTTTTTTTTTTTCAGATTCACAAACTTTCAAGGATTTCAAGGACCTGTGGGAACCCTGACAAAAATACATTGAAATTGCAAGCAATTTATTATCACAAGTAATTTATTATTTAGGAAGAAAGAGTCACAGTGGGTCCCCCTGGGCCACTTCCATTTTTATTAGTAATGTTGCTTCAATTTCCGATTTTGTTCTCTTGAACACATGGGATGGAAACACTGCTTTATTCGCAAATGTTTTATGTGATACTTCAAGTTAAATTCACAACTTTGGATAGAACCATTTCTATAATTCAATGATTTTAATTTCTGAATTCATATACATTTTTGAAGAAAAGAAAAAATGATCAGGTTGGCATAACTGTCTTTGTCATTGTCATCTCTTAGTTATGTCTTGTTTTCAGAATAGTTTTTGCTCCATCTGTCTTTCTATTGATCTTTAAGCTCACTTTCTGCCCTCCTACACGGTGATCCTCACAAACACTCACAGCTATAAAGTCCCTCCTCAGCAGCAGTATACCATCCACAGCATGAAACATCTCGAAGAACATTTCTCTGGGTGCAGATCTGAAGATTTTTTAAAATCCTATTAAATGTATACATTTGATCAATGAGTTTAATTTGAATAATAAGACACTTTATGGTTGTTAGCTGCTACCAATCAAATGAAATCAGTATCAACAAAATCCATCTTTCCACTGCAGAGGAAACACAGAAGCTGCATTTGAAGCGGCATTTACTATTTAGACAGTCAGTTTAAAGAAGCTCAGAGGTAGCATGAACGCAACTTACAGATGCATAAATAATGTCATGAGATATAGTTTTATTTCATAATGTTTTAAATAATATATTTGAACAAACAAATATCAAATGTTGGAAAAAATGCAATGATACTTTTAAATTCGAAACTAAACCACCAGTAGGTGGCGTCTTAATGAATGAGTCATTAATTTAGCTGATTTATTCAAATTGCTGCTTTGTTCAAGAATGAAGCAAGTGACTGGGCGAATTTGGCATTTTTGTGCCCTTGTAGGGCTTTTGGAAAGGGGATGCATTTTGTAGTGGCATCCCAAGCTAAATTAAATATCTGAATCCCTTCATGAAGGGCCCTTCCACAAGTCGGTTAGCAAAGGGTACATATGATAATCACTTGAAGGAAGTTATTTTATCGTTTATGGTCATGTGAAAAGGAATCGTTTAGGGTAGCGATTCCTTGCCATTCATTTTAAAGCTAGATGGCGGTAGAGTTTGAGTTAATAAACAGCAATTATAACAAATTCTAGTTCTATTGGTGATGGACGTCACACTGTTTTCATGGTAATATTCCAGGTAAAGATAATGCACTTGTTAATTGAACAGTTGCATAAAATAAATGTGATATTTGCAATCATGATGGAAAACACCACTCTTGGTCATGTGATGTTGCTTAACTATATCATGTTATAAATGTACAGAAGCTTCTGTGAGTTTCTTTGTGCGTGTTGTTGCACATATTTCTTCTGATTTCTCCACGAGAGTCTCTTACACAAAGCCTCAACTCAATCAACACAATCAATCGCCATTTAAACTGAATGTAATAAAATCAGAATCATACTTGCCAGAAAATTTTTGATGACTGAAATTTCGATGTTATTTTGTGTTATTGACGATTTAAACGGACTACTTGTCCGGTCGGGCAAGTCAAATCTCTTTACTTTGCCCGTTCAACAAATCCACTGCATTGTGCATTTTACTCTACCTATTTATGTTATCAATATGAAGTAATCAGAACAAAAACTAATCATCTGGCTAATGTCCAAAGGAAGAAACACTGTCTGACTCATCTTTTCTTTTCCGTCTCCCTTGTTGATGTCTTTCAGAAACCAGTGTTATCCTGCTCATTGGCACTCATGAATAATGTATTGTGTCGAGCTGGGTCGGGGGCCCACTCCCACTTAGGCTGCTAGAGGAGGTTAACAGTCCCACTTGCAATAATAGTGTGTCTGTTGAGATGCTCTGAATGAATGAAGTTGAAGGAATGATCTAGAAACAACTGTTCATATCTTTGGGGTAGCAAGTCCAGGAATTGGTTCTGGTTTGTCTGTCTCTAAATGGTAAAATCCTGCTTAAGTCTTGACTTAAGTACAGCAAGCATCAGCAACATCAACTATTCAGCACAGCACAAATCACCAATTAGACATTTTTTTCTATATGTATATACACACACTCTAACGCACATACACAATTTTGTGTCAAGCATTCCCATTTATAAGACTTTTTCCAAAGTGACAAATCATGAATACTACAGCAGAAGTGATTCATCCTGCGAGTCTGTAACACTAGAAGCGCCGCAGCAAATTGTTCCAGAATTGCTGAGAAAATATAAGCTACAGTACATAAAGAGTGAGACTGTGATACAATAGTGAGAGAATTGTTGTCCTTGGGTGTCTTTTAGAAGAGAGGGACTTGGCTCTATTATTAAATGAGTAGTTAAACTAAACATAAAATCTCATTATTTAATCAGCTCCATAATGTTCCAAATGCTGAAGACATGAAAACCACTGGGTCTCATTCACTAATAATTGTGTGGAATATTTAGTACTTGTAAGCACGGGAGAATGTCAACAAAACACCTTTTATACAGACCTCTCATTAGCCAGCTGTACATGCATCTGCATTGTTATACAAAGAATCCTTGCAGCTCGAGCTATAACGCAGCACTCTTTCACTGTATATGATAACATTTATTTAAGATGAAATATCTATGCATGAAATATCCATGTCATTTATAAGGCCACCCAGAGTATGTTGCTCCACTTCCAACTAAAAAAATTCTAAATAAACTAGTGCAAAATGCCTGTGCAAAATATTTTTTTGTGTGTGTTTTTAGCAATTGTTGGTTTGGTGTGTTTGAGTGCTCATTGTTACAATTACACAGCAAAAGTTCAGTGTCATTCATTGTAGCCTAGAGCTCCTGTTGAATAGGCAGGGCAACTATTTAACATATTAAACATCATCACATAGTTATAGGCTAACTTCAGTTATAGGCTAACTTCAGCGCAATGTTAAGTATGACACAGAGTTACAGATTTAGTTAACATCCAGAGAGTGTTTGTTTATTGTTTATTTTTAAACCACAAACCATAATGTCAGAATGTTTATTTTTAAACCACAACCTTCTAAGTGCTTCTTTTACAGGTATATTTAACAATATCTTTTGCATTTCTCATCCAAACAACGCCAAATTTGGCACTGCACTTACTCGTGCCCGTAGCAAGACACCTGGCAAATTTGAAATTAATAGGACTAACGGTTTGAGAGATATGCGAATAACACACACACACACACACACACACACACACACACACAGACAGACAGACGTTCCTGTAATTTATAGATAGATGTAAGACCGAAAGTTATTGGTGAAACTTGAATTGCTTTAGTATGCAGATTTCATGCACACATTAGTGCATACACATGCATAGTGATTGAGACCCATTGTATGAAAAAAACAATCTCTTTCCGTTTGTGTTTTACTGTAAAAACTGCATATGGTTTGGAGCAATGATATGAGAGTGAGTAAATCTCCTCACCTTAGTGCAGTTGGCCGCTTTGGGTTCCAGGTCACTGAGAGTGACCAGCTCTCTGAGCAGACTGCTCTCCTGGTAGCCTCCCTTCACTCCTCGTAACTTGAAGTAGGCCTGAGGCTTAAACAGAATGAGCCGCAGGTTGATGGCAAATCCTGCCATATCGATGGCAAAGGGCCGATGAGGGTCGAATACTGTTTTCCAGCCGTACACTTTTCCTGCTGCATTAACCTTTGGAGACTCGTACCGTAAACCTCCAACAAACGCTACAGGCCACACTGATACTTTACGAGTTGATCGCATCTGCAGAGAAGAGAGAGATTATAGATTAGATTTTTTGTTCGGTTACTGTTCTTTAGGGTACAAAACCCTCATGTGATTTTTTATATATATATATATATATATATATATATATATATATATATATATATATATATATATATATATATATATATATATATATATATATTCAACACTTGATGTAAAACATTTATTTTCCCCCCATCAACACTGGAAAGCTAAATGATAAAATTATGATAGTGATTCTCATTAGCTACATATGCTACTGCTCAAAAGTTCTCATAACAAAATTATATATATATATATATATATCTTACCGCCACCAAACTTTTTAAAGGTGGTGTAAATCTGTAACTTTAAAAATAAATTTCCTAAAATGTAATTATTTTTTATTGTATGAAAGAATGGATCAGGAAAATCACACCGTTTTCAGGGACATAGGAACAGGGCCCGTATTCATAAATATTCAACGAATCCTCTCAGAAAACTCTTAATTTAGCTTAAAAACTTTTACGTAGGAGTCTTAGCTTAAGAGCGATTCGGGACCGATCTGAGAGCAACTCTGAGTAAGGAAAAGACACAAACGTTCATCTTAGTGAGGAGGCGGGGTTGACCCCGTTGCTATGTATGACACAATCTTCTGAAGACTGTGATTGGTTGGTTGTCCAAGAAGGAAAAAAAGTGATTTTAAGTATAGGGTCTATTCTAAGCTTTCACTTTGAAATTATGCGTAATTTTTTCCTATTTGACCATTCTCTCACAGACACACACACATTATATATGTGTATATAAATCCTTTTTTTTATTTTTTTTTACCATGCTGTTAATTTCCTATAAGGTATTTGATTGGCTTAGAATGATAAAAAAATGTTCCACTCTTTCCAATTACACTGATTGCTGGCGTGTCTATTTAAGTGGTGGTTTGAATGTTGGTTTTAATGTACCAAACTCACTGTCATCCATTTCTGCAACACATTTCTTCTCCCTCTTCCTCTTTCCTCCATTTTCTCCTCTGCTAAAGAAACTCTTAAAATTCCTCGTCCGTGCTCCTAACAATATTGCCCTTAAGACCTCTTTTAAGGGTTAAGATGCTTTCTGAATTACTTGTTTTCTTCACTAGGATTTTTTCTTTAATTTTAAGAGTAAACGCCCACATTTCTAAGAATTTTCTTAGAATTTTGTCACTAGGAGCTACTCTTTGCATTAAGATTCTTGATGAATACGGGCCCAGGTATTTAGGAAAGTTCGATTCTGTTTTGTTTTAAACTGAAATAATGTACCCCGGGGCACTTTCATCCCTGTTGTACAAACATGCCACAAAGCATTCATCATATCCGTGGCAGTTCAGCTGCTGTTTATAGTGGGCTTTCTCTGAGTGGCAGCACAGGCACAGGTCTGATTAGACACCTCAGGACTGCAAATCATGTTTTGGACTGTGCGGTAATTCACATACAAACAAATAGATCATAACAGCAAGATTCATCCTCAGCAGGACACAGGAGGTGAACAAAGATCGGAGCCGAAACACTGAAAGACCGAGAATAAGCAAGAAAGAGAAAGCAGGACAGATCCGCCTTTAATCTTTCTGCTTCAAACGCTCCCTTCACTTCTGCGTCCAAATGCTTTGTGTGCCACCCAGCGCAAGTGGTCCACATCATAAAAGAAAACTGCCTAATGAATAGTGAAGGCTAGAGCGGGCCAGAGGAGCAGTTGTCTTTATACCCATAATGCATCTTCCACTGTATACAAGGGGAGCTTTTACAAAGAACTACAAAAGGACTAGATTGAAAGGTACACTGTCTCTTTCTAATTTACGAAAACCACTGGCTGTCATGTTTGTAAAATGAAAAAATAAATTAAGACTAAGCTAAATGTAAAGGATGGATTTGCTGACTGAATTGTTATAGGCTATCCACATTGATCTAGCTCACGTAATTGACTGCGACCCTTCCCCAACATATCAGGCATTAAGTGAACAGTCTTGGCCAAAATGTCACCCTCAATCTGATTACTTCCTGAGCTACTAATATTATACTGCACCACTGCCATTTTTCATTAAAGAAAGAGAGGGACCTGTTTCTGTACCTGTTGGCGGAAACAAAAACAATTGGAATCGGAAACTGTTGAAAAGGATGCATGCTCGTTGCAGATCCGGGCATTAATCTTCTCTAAACTAGCTGTCATTGGGGAGGGCTAAGGCTGCCCTAGTTTCACATTATGAACGGCTGTTTTCTGCTTTTTGCCTCACATTTAAAGTGCTTCACGCTGATTTCTGAATGGAGGAAAAGCAGAGAACCAATAGATGGTGATGTGAGGTGGACTTGTACCACAAGAAGCAAAGTTCAATCTGACATTTACGTGGTAATTTTTCCTTTCAACAAGCAACTTATTATATTTAATTATTATTATAATATTTTTGTATGCTTAGATGAACACAGGCGTTTTCAAATTGGGTCGGAATGAGGCGCAAGACAATCTTTGGAAAATTTGAGAGAAAAGAAAAATATTTTTGTTTTGCTTAGGACTATCAGTATTAACAACAGTAATAAATTATGAAATATTTTTTAACATGCTACTTTAGAATTATATTTATTGTAAAAAGTGTAGACATTCTCCATTCAATGCCATTATAAAGCTTGGGATAACCAGGACATTTTATAATATAACTCAGATTATATCTGTCTTAAAGAAGAATGTAATTTAGACATGGGAAGGCTTGAGGGTGAGTAAATCATGGGGTAATTTTCATTTTTTTGGGTGAACTAACCCTTTAAGGATTTGCTTCAGCTACTATACTGCTACTGTATTGATGCTAATTATTTAATTTGATAAGTTCAATTTGTGTTTATAATACACACTCTTTTGTCACACAGTATAAAAGAGTCTTTGTACATGGAAATGTATAGTTGCCATTATGTTTTAGAAAGTGCATTGCATGGGAAATTCGTGTCATACGAATGTGTCATTTATATTATAACGGTGTAGATTATGTGACCAAAAGTGATTGATGTCCGAGTGGGTCAGTTGTTTAGTCTATAATTAATTGATCTTTCCAAGACTTTGACCCTTACGAGCATCAGATGATAAAGTATTGCATTAGGAGAATAATCAGTCAATCACAAAGATGTAGAGGCTCTGTCTCCTATAATGTGACGTTTTGTGCAGGTGCCCCATACTATGCTGTTTTTTTACTGTATGTTTCGTTTTATTTTTGTAGAGTAGACTTTCTTCTCATCCATTTTTTTGGGAGAAGGCCTGACCTAGACGTACATGCAGATGACTCATTATTCAGAATAGGACATGTTGAAATGATTCTGTCAAGTCAAAGTAGTCAAAGAGGAGAAAGTGGCCTGTGTCCCCTGAGCTCAGACTCAGAGCACTTACAGCAGAGTCAATAGTGGAAAAGAAAGCCAGGAGATTGGGGGTAAAAATACACAGCCTCTGTAAATAAAACCTTTCGTTCAGAGTGCCTGCCTAGGCATTTTTAATAAGAGCTTAATAATTAATAAACACTGCCAGGCAAGGTTGTTTTAAACAAGGCCAAATGCATAATTCATGAACTGTTACTATACTGTATCTTCATTTCAAAAGGTAAAGGGTATTAGTGGCTCTTCTGTGTGATGTTTTCTCATCATAGGTCACTGATTTTAGGCTACACACAACTATGGCTCTTTTAAGTTAGAGCCCAGAGTGGGCTTGGATCTAGTTTATCTTCGGAGTATTGCTATTTAAACACATTATATTTAAATTATAAACTCTGATACAGACCATAAGGGATCTGTGGCGGTACTGCAGGGAGTCTGCCAATTATTGTTTGATCTTAAACTAATTTGTTTAAAAATTAAAATGTGCATCAAACAAAGATACAATATTAAGTTAACGTCAATGAAAGCTGGAGTTAAGAAGCTAGATTTTCATAGTCTCTCCCACATTAAAATGTATAATACAATTAGAATGTAATTATGTGACTCTATAGATCAGCACTGATTAATGTAAGCATCATAACAAATCATGTTATATATTAATATGGTACTATATGTGTATTATTAAAGGCCAGACCTAATTTAAAAGGCAAATGAGTTGCAAAATCTGCATGCTATTGCAAAGTACCATGCTATTGAAAGTATGTTAAGTATAAATATTAATCTTTTAAAATGTACAACCCACATATATTAACAAAAACGGCAGCTTTTGTTCAACCCTAATTATAGTCTTGTGTCTTTAGTTGCCAGTGTTTCAGAAGTATGTGGCTGATCATTTTTTCACCACCCACCATCAATGATTTTTCTTTTCAGAGCAGCGTCTCAAAATTAAGGGGATTTGAAAGTGTTTTGTGTAATGAAGGAAGTCCTGACACGTATTTACCCACCTGTAGCATTACAAGACCCGAGTAAGTGTTACCCAAATGTGAAAATTCTGTCATCATTTACAAACCATGACTTTCTTCATGTTGTACAAAGCCTGTGTGACTTTCCAAACGTGTTTTCCAAACCTTTATGACTTACTTTCTTCTGTTTTTGAAGAATGTTTAGCTGTTTTTGTCGATATGATGAAAGTCTGTGCATTGATCAATGTTTTGATTTAATTATTAAATAATCATCATACAATCTGTTGCTATTGAAGACTTGGATTACCTGTTGAGTCATATGGATTCTTTTCACGCTCTTGTCCTTTATTGGAACCTAAAGAGTCCCATTGACAATCATCATAATGACAAAAGCAGCTGAAACATTCTTTAAAATGCCTTCTTTTATTTTTTTCACAGAAAACCATTAAGATGAGTAAATGATGAACCATTTGTGGGTGAACTATTAGGAATTAAAGTGCCCCTATTATGCCTTTTCCATCCAGTGTATAATAAATTTGTTTGTGGATGTAAAAGCTATGTAAAGTTTTAAAGATCAAAGTGCATGACAAATAAAGTTATTGTCTCCTAAAAGAAAGAATCAGTCCTGATGCCGAAACGAGTTGTCAGCAATTCCAGTCTCACTTCCTGATACACACCCATGTAAAATTTTACACATTTGCATAACGCCAATCTATGGTCTACATTGGCTGCCTGCGAACAAGTTCTACTTTTACCCCCCAATACGGTTAATTATGTAAATTATATAAACAATGTAAATTAGGAACCTTTAGAATAGCATAATGGGGCACTTTAAATTAATGAATATTTCGCTTTATTTTTGTATAATTTGCAGTATGTAATATATGGGAATGTAATACGCTAAGTCAAATGATCATGCACTCAAACAAAGCTATTACTTAATCAATGGAGTAAGACAACTTTACAAGTGCAGTCACTTACCAACATCCATTAATTGATGTGACAATACACAATTAATGTATCCTTTCAGATGGAGGCGACTTTTACACCTGTCTTAACTCACCTCCTCAAACAGCTCTAAACTGTACGTATTATCATCATCTGCAAAGTAGACGATTCCCGCCTGGCTGCTGTTGGAGTTGAAAGTCTCCCGTAGCCATCTCAGAGCCAGGTTCCTCTGCATGGTGCCACGTGGGATCCTGGGATCTCTCGTGTCCCCTCGCAGCTTGTAGTTCCTTGGGGTCTCCACATTGAGGTGTGTGTAGTTTAGCCCTGTTTCCCTCAGAAGCCTTGTGACCAGAGGGGTTCTCCTCTGCGAGTCCTCCACCAGGATCCAGTGCAGGTTGGGCACATGAAGGAAGGTGTTAGCCAATCGCGTTAGCTCTGCCTTCTGCACCGGGCGGCTGTATGTCGGGGTAATGACGTGGATGGTGGGCAATACATCGGACCAGGGTGGAGGTCTTGTGTACACATATTCTGTACGGACCACCTCCACTATGTCCTTGTCCTGTGAGCAGTATTCCTTTGAGTCCGTGGCTGGGCCGTTCTCATGCCTAGTCTCCGTCCCGTCATCTGCCAGACAGAGACAGAGAATTAAGACATTAGCGCACTCCAGGCTGCTCTCTTTATGTCTGACGCATGCCTCAAACCTTAGAGGAGTACCTGCTAGCCGTTGTCGGTGGATGGTAAGTCGCTCTGGTATGATTAAGATCTCTTTTACTAGATGGCGACAGACTGGAGAGGGTGAGAGCAGGAACCATAATACAGGAGATCATAATACCGTTACTCTATAGTGGTAGATGGCACTGATTCAAACCCATAAAGCACAGGTTCTGTATGATTTGCTCTTGAATTCTTTACAGGATAGTTCAGACAAAAATGAAAATGTTCATGTCATTCCAAACCTGTATGACTTTTTCTTTCGTGAAGCGCAAAAGGAGAAATATTGGAGAATATCTTGGCACACTTATAAAAGGTATCACCATAAATGCACATTAATATAAATGCATATTAATGCTAATAAAAGCACCAGTAATGTCAATATGACTCGCTTTATTCGTGGCTATGGCATTAGGCTTCTAAGCTGTAGTAGTGCTTCTTTAGGCAGCACGTCATGAATGTTCATGGGATTTGAGTGTTACGGCGGATGATCAAATTTGGTGTTTCTCACATAAAGCAATTGTTTGGCCTTAAAAGACTGGGAATGCAACCTGAGTGGTTTGAAATATGTATAATCACACATTTTAAATAAAAGTGTAAAAGCGGGAGATCAACTATAATGATGCTTATTAACATTCTTGAATTCTTCTAAAAAATGACTGTAATCAGCAGTAGAAATGGTTGAAAAAAACTCTGACATTAAAACTTGAATTACTTGTTTAGGTAGAAACATGGTTTTGAAACAATTCCAATGTCTATGGCAGAGGTCTCCAATAATTAAGCACACCTGGACCACTAAAAGGTTTTTAGGACTGCTAAAAGCAGATGTATTGGAGAAAGTTGGAGCTAAACTTTTCAGGTCTGTGGACATAATTGGAGACATGGCAACATACGTATGACCTTAAAAAAAAAAATCTGTCCTTCGGATGAGACGTTAAAGCGAGGTCCTGACTCTCTGTGGTCATTAAAAATCCCAGGATGTCCTTTGAAAAAGAGTAGGGGTATTCTGGCCAAATTTGCCCCTTGGCCTCTGTCAATCATGGCCTCCTAATCATCCCCATACACTGATTGGCTTCATCACGGTCTCCTCTCCACCAGTAAGCTGGTGTGTGATGGGCGTACTGGCGCAGTATGGCTGCCGTCGCATCATCCAGGTGATGCTGCACATTGGTGGTGGTTGAGGAGATTCCCCCTGTGAAAAGCGCTTTGAGGTCCATGAAAAGCGCTATATAAATGTAACGAATTATTAAAAACCTTGTAACTTTAACTGCATCTAAAATCGCATTCTGTGTAGTAGGTATATTTGGTTTGAATCTACATCTGCCATGTTGTCACTCTCATGTGACCTACGGTGTCAATTGCATCGCTTTTCTCATCCTCTACCGTGGCCTCATGGTATAGTAAAGTGTCCATTTGATGTACACTTCTGAATCTCTAGGTAATACTTTTCGTCCTACTGTTTAATGAAAACAATAAATTAGGATATATGTACACTTACTGGTTTTCACCTATATAGTATTAAAATTGGCATATTTGAACGCAAGGTTTGAATTGTTGATTCATATGCGTTTAATTGAGGTTGGGGCTGAATGACCTTTGCGTCAGTCTATTAACAGCAGAGGTCAATTGAGTAATTTCAGAGCTTTTTAGGAGATAGTGGTACATTCTTCAAAATTTATTTATTTTTTGTTCCAGGAAAGAATTAATTTTCAGTTTTGGCTGAACTATTCTGTTAAACCTCTGTGTGATTAAATGATCATGCAGGAATGATGTTGCTAAAATAATTACAGTGTTACCAAATATCTTCTACAATATTTTCACAAAATGATGGTGTGGGCAGTTCCAGCACAATCCTGCTGATAGCTCATTAAGGGCAGAAATGATAGTGGCACCTCACATATCAGATCTTTATCACTGTTCAATTAGTGCCCTGCTCTCACTTCAGACATTTTAGCACCAGTAGATTAGTGCACTCCATTAACAGTCCAGATGTTCACTGCCTCCTAGGCATCATACAAACCCACGTTAATTGCTTCATGATAAGTTCTATGAATTCACATCTGTAAATCTCCATAAGCTTATACTATTGATATGCATATATATATATATATATATGTATAAATCTTCAAATGCTGGGTGTCCAACGGATCTCCCTGTAGGATGAGCTAAGGGTGGTCAGTGACTGTTGTTTATTGTGAAGCCATTAGATTGGCCCAAATGCCCCATAAATTGCAGGCCGTGTACATATGGTGTATGAATCATCCACTTAACTAAGTGTTTTAATGTGGGTGCTAAAATAAATTGTAGACATGCAAACTGGTAATTTTGAGCTAAAGCCACCAGAAAAGCCCGTCAGAGACTGGTTTTATTGATGAAATCTTCTGCAGTTGAATAAATGAGAAGCTGGTGGGTAATTTCATTGGAGTCAGTGGACTTTTAAAGGGCTCATGAACTCAAACTCAACTAATGCGTTAGAAAGTGGGATTTGTTTTTATCCACATGCATAATGATTTTTTTCTAAATGAGTTCACATGAAATAGCACACAGCTGAAAGACAAAGTCCACTCGTTCAACTCACAAATTTGTGGTTGGTTAGAGAGAAAACAAATTTGTATTGAAGTAGCAGGAAAATAAAATATTGTTTGGCACTTCCTTTTTAACGCTCATTTGATATGCAAATTTCTTTTCTAGCATGACCATATTCAAATGTGCACAAATAATTCGACTCGCTAAGTTAATCAGAGAGTCTATTAGGCTTTGTGTAGAAATTTTTCCCATTTTGACTGATTTGGCACTGCAACACCAAATATCATTATATGTAAGAGAGGTTGGTACCCTTTCGGATGGCAAGGAAGGGGGCAATTGCACTTTGGTGCCACACAGTGATGAGGAGGGTCCATGGTAACACAATTAACACGATGGCAAGAATATCTCTTCTCTTCGGCATCTCCAGGGTTGGTTCTATGCCTGGTCATTACCTGAGACAGGGAAATAAAGGGAGTCAGACAATAAGAGAGAGAGAGAGAGATAATATGCTCCCCTCCCTTTCTTTATCAATATGTTTGTAAATGTCTATTGCTTTGGCAATATTGTGCTATTTCATTGACAGAGAGACAGAGAGAGAGAGAGAGAGAGAGAGAGAGAGTAAATGGCAGGATAATATGAGGGAATCTCATAAGTGTCAGGGAATGAATATCTGATCAAAATGACTATCATCGCTTTTTATTAGATTTCAGCTCCATGTGGTCTAGTAAAACGTAAATCTACAATACTGTCTCAGATCCTTGGTAACATCTTTTTCTCAAAATATAACTTTACTGAACATTACAGAAGCATCATAGGTTATAAGTTATTCAAAGCCTTAACATAAAAACAAATTGTAGGTGAAAAGATTGTGTATGATCCCTGTAGGCATTATAATTTATACACAGGAATTCATTTTTGCTGATGACTTGCAGTTTTATGTATCGGTAGAGCCAAATGACCGTATTTAATGCATGCACTACACTGGTTTGACAAATACAGATGAACTACCAAGTGGCACAAACGCTTACAAAATTAGGTTACAAGGTCCACGAGGAGAAACCACATTGCACCTAGCTGATTTGAACTGTATAGGATTGATTTTAAGCCTTTTATTGGTTTCAGAGCATTGCTTTACTTAATACCTTCAGAATTTTTGACTATCTGTCAAAGTGTATTTCAATTATTATTATTAATATATATATATATATTTTTTTAAATAAGCAAATGAATAAACAAAGCAGAGATCAGGAAAACCGCTATGTCAGGAAGATTTGAAACTATGGACCATTTGAATACTTTTTATACATGAATTTAATACTTATTAAAGTCCTTGTAAAGGCAATTTTTAAAAAAAGTTCTAAACACATTTTAAATGTTAGAAATGTATTGCTAAAACACATTACAAAGACTGTGAAGTACTGAATTGTGGAGTTAGACCGTTAAACAGTTTTCCACCATTGCTATTTTCTGGATTTTTTGGGCGGGTCTATGACGCACTGGAGCCACTGAGCTCCTGGACACGCCCCTACTTGATGACGCACTGGAGCCCTAACAATATAAATAGAGCACATTCACATCAGTTTAGCGCTCAACAACAGCCTACAGTTTGCTAGTTAGCTATGCCTTCGTCACGGAAATGCGTACTACCTGGATGCGATCATGTACAAAACAGATCGGCATCCTTATTTAAATTTCCTAAAAACGATCACATCAAGAAGAGGTGGATTAATTTTGTGAAGAGCCACCTTGATGGAGAGCGAGGATCACCACCAAAACCCGCCTCTATAGTGATCATTTTACACGGGATAGTTTTATAAGTTAAACTTTCGTCGGAGACAACTGAGATTCACTGATAATCCCCTGTTACTGGGGAATGTGGCCGAACCGACTATCTCCCGCCTCAGCCTTCATCCTCCCGTCGCGCCGACAACTGGTGCCATCATCGGCAGTGCGTGCCCACCAATGAGTGTAAGTTGCCTTGTGTGCTTATGTTATAATTATAGTAACGTTAGGTAGTCCACAGTAACTACTAAAAACCTAATAAGCTGCCAGGAGCATCCATTCCGGCTGTAGCGGGTGACAGTTGAGTGTGGCACTGTAAACGATGATATAACGTTAAATGATTCTTACTGTAACATACAATTTAAGTTACACAATGATGACGTTAAATTAATTACGTCTTTTAAATTCTAAACGACAAAAAAATGTAATTTGCTTGTCAACTGTGAGTCATTTAACATTTATCCTGAAACCGTTATCAAATATTAAATGCTACGTAGCCTATCTTTCTTACCTTGACGGTTACAACCGAAGCGGACAAGAGAATTCCCGCTCTTGGTTTAAACTTTAAAGCCCGCCTTCTCTGACTTGATTGGCCAATGGTCCTCAATCATTTTGACATTGACGAGCGCGCTGCTGTTATATTGCTACTACAATAGAATAGGAGCAGTGCATAATTGACTGCAGCATCAAAAAATAAATAATTAACATTTGACCATATCTGATTATTAATACTATGCTCAACTGCCCCACCTCTCCGTCAACCACAGAAGGACTAAACAGAAAATATCCAAATAAGAGCGTCAGCAAACAGCTGTCATCGTCGTTTCATCGACTGCATAAACACTAACAAGTTTTGATGGATGATGTTTGCCATCAAGGTAACGTTAAGATGATTTAGGTACAAGAGTAGTAGTACACTAAGCAAGCATGAGTCCTTTATGATTGACGGGCAAAACATTTTTTAATTGTTTATTTCAAAGTATGCACACAGTACGCAACGCAAAACTTGCGTCGTCACGTTTTGAACAGGACTTATGTAAATTATAGCGTATTTTCGATTCAAAACACCAAAATTTGATTATAAAAAGTTTAGTAATTTGCATCGATGGATATTAGCTTACTGTGTGCATTCAACTTTTTTTTTTTCTCAAATATTAAATACATCTTACATAAGTATTTTTTTGGACTGACAACTGCATGAACCTGCAACAATCAAGCCTGTTATTCTCTTACCAGCAATATAGTGACAGTGAGTGACCAAAGTGATATCAAAAAGGTAACGTTAAATGTCAATACAATTGAAAGTCTTATCACATTTGACACAACAAGAATCCAATTAACGTTAAGCCACGAGTTTATCCTATTTTTTACAGTCTGGTTTATCCATCAAAACTTCATCAACAGAATCTTCAATGTAAACACGCATTAGCCGGACGCATTTAACCGTTGCACTCGTGTCTCAAGTCTTTTGGCGTCTCGTGCATGACACGGCATTAAAATCGCGCATACTAGAACACAAAACTGAAGGGAGCCAAGAGCAGTGACTGGATCAAGAACCGAGCACCTGAGACCCGCAGTGACGGATTAATTGACAGCTGCTGTCAGACTCGCTAAAATGGTGAGCGACGTTAGTCATTTGGCTTTTACAAAAGTCCTGAGGGAAACTTAATCGAGGATGGTCACCCTGTCTGCAGAACATGCACAAAAAAGTCGCTGCAATACACTTCAAAATGTTGTTTTGAGTTGAAATATTTTATCTCACACTCACTTGAAATAAAATTGTAGCTTCCGCGAAGAAAAGTTTGTATTAATGTTTTAAAAATTAACGTTACCCGTTTATAAATCCATTTTGTAACTTACAGCGCACAAAACAATTGTCCAGACAAGATGATAACAACAATATTATCAAACTCTGTAAACAATAAATCAACTTAATAAATTAAATTAACTCTGTTAATTCAATACAATCAAACACGTAGAGGCAAGAGAACCGTTGTGATAACTTACATAGATTTGCGCTGTTATGATGCGTTGCTATTGACGACGGTCAGAAGGAAATGCCACAGAAAAGAATCTTGCCTTAAAAAGTGCATAGAGCTGCTTGTTTTATTTGTTGTTTGTTGGTTTTCAAATATAAATACTTGTAATTCCAACTCCTGACTCGCTACAGTAGTTTTGACGGAACCAGATGCTTTTATACCAGCGGCTGCCAAGGGCGTGACAGTGACGTCAGAGAGTACCCTACGTCACAGAGGACCCCTACTTCAGGAGCTTTCCGTTTAACCTGAAGAGGGCAGCACTCAGACGTTTTAACACCATATATTTTAAAATTAAAACACTTTATACCCAAATGTCAAAACATGTACTCGAATCAATGAACTGCATTTATGAAGCTCCATTCTTTACAGATCATTAACTAAAAAAAGTTGTTTTCGTGTTTAGTTACCCTTTAACCATTAAACCAATGTCTATATGGTTTTTGCCTGATCTCTGATCAAGTTTATACATTTTTATACAGTTTTTGCTGACACATTTGTATAATAAAAACTCAGATTTGTAATTAATAGTCTTTTATAGGCCTGATTAACCTAGCTCTATAAAAAAACAAGAACAATTTAATAACAATTTTATCAAATATTATACAGACTCTTCATACTTAATGGTATTAGATAATTTTTAAAAAATTGCATTTAATAGATTAGATTTTCAATAATACATTTGCAATTGGTTTGTAAAATGTTTTTCATGCATGTTTGGGCTGAGTTTTTGATGCATTTACACCGTTCTGACCAGCAGGCGTCAGTAGCCAGCAATAATAGCCACATGCATTTCATGTGCTTTGGAACAGTGTATAATTTTGCGAAGCAATTGGTTTTGATTGAAAGTTTCGAAAAGCTTAGTTTCTCCCATCACTAGTGTGAACGTCACCGTATTAAGTTCTTAAATACAGGACTGACAATCGCATTCCGGTGCTGTGTGAACGTGGCCAGACGTTGCAATTCGAACTCTTCTTCTGTGAACGGTAAGCCCCACCTTCTTTTATCTGATTCCCCATCGCAATCATTTTGACATTTACGAGCACATCCACCACTGACCTTTTAAGGGCTGTTTACACTACACCGTTTTTAACTAAAAACGTAAAACTTTTACTGTGTTTTGGCCATTCGTTTACATGACAATGGCATGTTGGATGCCTGAAAATACAAACTTTTGAAAATGGGTTTCAAAGTGCACGTTTTTGAAAGCGGTCTCCGTGTAAACAACTAAAACGCAAATCTCTGATGACGATGACGTCAGGCACATGCTTTTTACGTGTTCAGTCTATAGAGTTTCATTGCCATCTAATGGCCTGGCAGCAGAATACAGCGTTCTTAGTCGTTCTCGCGGATCCGTGTGAATGGGGATCGTTTTGACAATGGTGTCGTCTACGCGGAAAACTCAAAGGAAAAACGTCTCTGTTTTAAGCATATCGTTGTCTTTGTTTGTCGTTGTCTTTTCACCTCTGTCTTTGTCGTTGTCATTGTTTGTCATCTTTGGTTGTCATCCTTAAATTTAAACCATATAAGCTCAGTCACTTCATAGTCTATTTGAGTTTCATGTAATCTCTTCCTGTACTACTACAAATTATAAACAAATCAACAAAATTAATAAATTATTGTTATGAACTTCTCACCCTTAGTTAGAAACGGCGTATGGCCACGAGCGTGAGGTCCAGCTGTGACGGCCGCATGCTGGAGGTCATCCACCACGCTGTTGGCTCCCAGAGCATCCCATGCTGCATTCCCAAGTTCCTGAAACATACAAACAGACATCGTTGATTTACAAACTACAGATTCTCTCTGTTCATTTCAGAGAAGACAACCAGAAGGTATAGTTGATGAAACCATTATTTTGTTGTTTTTATTCCAGCTCTTGTCCAACTGTTACAGTGATGAATGTGTCTTTGTCCCAAATCACAATATTAATACCTAGTAAAGCCACCCAGAGCTAATAAATGAATCTTTTTTGCATTTGGAGCAGTATTTGTTTGCTCTCACTCTCCCTTAATCTCAGTGGTAAAATTTGCAATAACAGGAACAGATGAATTAGCTGTCAGGTGCCCTTTGTGCCAAACCTCTTCCTAGGAGAATAATAATTCTGTTATGAAACTATTATCACTGAAACCCATCCAGACACACACATGAAAGCTAGGTATGACGATGCTGTGCCTTGAACCAAGACTGTCTGTGTGTGTAGGCTGTAGCACAAATGCTGGTTGACTGCAGTAGCGACAGTGTATTTTTAGCTTCTCTGGAGGCAGAAAAATTGAAGAGGAGAGAGTTGATTTTTTTTTTACGAGCAGCATAGCCACTGTGTTTTTTGTTTTAAAAAAAAAACAAGTTAATTCAAACACGATCCAAACAAGTCAATCTCCCATAATGCCAGTTGTTCCCCAACCTTTATTCAAGAATACTAACACACACACACACACACACACACACACACACACACACACACACACACACACACACAGAGAGAGCGAGACACCGCTCTTTAAAGGTTGGATTTGGTCGGGCTCAAACAGGAGACTGTTCCCAAAATATTAAGATGTTCATTCTCTCAATGAGAGGACATTTTAATCTAACAGTAAAGTAAAGACTTTGAAATTCAGTCTAAGTGACCATTTCTTAGTTAATGGCCCCTGTGACCATAGCTTTTAGGGTGAACTTGAAAAACAGATTTATGTACTGACACGTTTAAATTTAAGTCCATATTTCATTTCATTCAAGGGATTTCAGAATTCCCCCCTTCTGTAGAAATAATATAATCTATGAAATAGACCTATCAAAAGTTATCATTAAAGTTTTTATATCATCCTGAAGGGGTTTATATTTCAATAATGACTGACTGACTGACTGTTCATTATCCTACTTATTACATGATTACTTGTCAAATAAATAAATGAATGGGCATTAAATATTAATAGGAGTGAAATAAATGTATTATGTGAGATGAAAGAGAAGATGGAATGATATAAAACTGTATTGGAGAATGGTTGCCATGGATGAAAGACTAATATAGACCTACAGTTTAGCGAAGAATTGGCATAATCAAAACAATGCAGACATTTGCATTTGAGAGTAACTTCATTGATCTGTTATTATGTTGCTCTTAGCTGCGACTATCAGTATCAGGTAATATATATTTAATCAGTTTATGCATTGCACACTTAACTGCGGTCCACCTTCTGTTGATCGATAGATTCATCAAGTGTAGGGACTGACCCAGAGTCTTTGTCTTTCAGGCTGCTGTGACACACAAGGCCCTTAAGCAATGCAATAGGCCCGTTTTACTGAAATAAGGGTGAAATTACACAGACCAGGCGGTTAGGGCACTGAAGTGACCCAAAAAGACATTTCACTGAATGAGTAGCCTATTGCTTAAAGATCAGGCCGTGCCCACTATTCTGGGCCCAACGACGATGCTGCATACTGTAAGTAATGTATTTCATCTTAAAACTACTTTTTATGCACAAGCACTGAAGATCGCCAATCATAACAGTAGGCGTTAACACTGAACTCTTAAAGGGGAAACACCCCCAAAACAGACTGTTTGAATCAGAGGATGAGAAACAGGGTGGGTAAAGGTAATAAATCACTACATTTTAAAAGGTTTTTGTCCAAAAAACTATAGTAATACTTAGGGCTGTGCTCAGAATATCGATACTGCGAATATCGATACTGCGATACATCGTCATGAACTCCTGGCGATGCGCGTATCGATACAGCAGCTTCCGTATCGATACTGTTGTGCTTTTAAATGTAGCCAATTCAGGGCTCGAATTTCTGCGCGGCAGGCTATTGCGCAAATGTGAATCATTCCCGCAAACATTGATTCACTTTAACATGTAGGTACGGTTGTATTAGTAAATGAATCCACACAGATTATAAATCAAATCAGTCATTTTAAAACTTTCTGCGAGACGCTATTTCACAAACAGCGTGAGTTCAATGGTTTTGCGTGTCTCTCTCTCGTCTCTCAACGGCTGCTCAAGGCAAGCGTCAAGCGCTGCAGCCGGTGAAACTACACGCTCGCGTTCAGGAGTCGGGAAACAATATTCACTTGCATATTCGGGCCAGCATTGCATCGTGACTAAAGTTTACCATTTGCACCTCTTTAAGTCTTACCAGTTTAAACATTCAAACGATTTTAAACTATTCAGTGCTTGCGCGCGCTCTCTGAGAGTTGTTTTTCTCTGCGTGCATACTAAAGCCGCCTCACATACAGCTCGCGAGATTATATCGCTTTAACAGACTAAAACACGCAAAATGATGTAAAAAATTTCGGTCTCAGTAAGTATCCTCTAAACACAGTTGGTTATGTCTTAAATAAGCATACAAGTTTTTAACAGAAACGGCAATTCCCCGGTTGTAGTTAAGCGAGATATTCTGCTGTCACTCTCTTATGAGCATGTCAATCAATTGTTGTTTCTGCATAAAATCTGAAAATGTAATTTAAAATGATTTCAACGTAGGAGAAATGACTTTGTTTGTTGCACATTCCAACACTTAAGACCAAATTGTTAAATAGGTGTTTAAAAGAGTTTGAGAAAACTAAGTTAAATTTAAGTTGTTACCATTTTTGCTTTTTTGAAATGTTTTAAGTTTTGTTTAGTCATTGAGCAGTGTAGATATGCTTCAGTGTCACTATAATTGTCAGTTATCAGTTTTCAGTTATTGAGGCAGACTTTAAAAGCAGAAGGAAGAGCCATTCTAAGTTTTTTTTATTTATTTAACTCAAAACTAAATAGTTTTACAGTTATCACAACTGTTATAACACTGGTTATTCAATAAACAGATATTACTGTTACTAAAAGCTCAAAAGATCCATATCGTGATACGTATCATATCGTGGCTTTAGTATCGTGATGTGTATCGTATCGTGACATTGTTGGTGATACACAGCCCTAGTAATACTATAATTGCACCTAAGGGAACATAATAAAACAAAAAACAAAAACCATGTCATGACCCCTTTAAAAAAATTACTTAGTGAAAGGGGTGCTTAAAAAATATATCTTCTTTTGTGTTCCGCAGAAGAAAGATACTCATGAAGGTTTGGAACAACATAAGGGTGAGTAAATTATGACAACATTTTCATTTTTCTGCGAACTATCACTTAAGCCTCCAGAAAATATTGATTGTCAACATCAGGAGGTCAAACTAAATATGTAAAGGCCTGTTTTATTTTATTTTGCAACCCTATTTCGCCGTATTTATATTTATAACCAGATAGACATTTTACTTGTCATGCTGTAGAAAGAGGAAAGAATCACTTCTTGGGTGTTAAACATTTTCAGGAATATTACATTTTTACAGTTTTCAGTTAATAAATTAAAATAATTCTTAGATTTTAATTCTACAATTAATTGAATGTCAGTTCAATATATCATAGTACTCCAAAAGTGTTTGATTTTAATTCTCATACAGATACAGTCAAATGGTCTCTGAAGTGGGACCAGCAAAAACCACAATTTTAAGGTGGTATGAGGGATGCAGAATTTAAAATAGCTACGTTTGCTTGGTTGACATTGTTCAGTTTTGACTACTCTTGGAGTGGATAAATTTCAACCAGCATTTTTTGGCATGGGGCATGAAATATACATAGACTTGATTTTGGCGGACGAGATCTGCTGTTGTTGAGCAAATACAATTTGTTCAGCTTAGCCAAAATAACAAACAAAGGAAAGGCTGCTGCTGTGAATGGTGTAACCCCTACAGGTGGTGCTGGGGAGGAGGAGGGTAACAGAAGCTTTCCGATCACAGGCTAGGGATATATGCTTACGTCGATTTGGAAGTACTTCTGATTGGCTGGTGCCACGCTGTTAGAAGAACCAATCGGCGTTGGGTTAGAGTTTCATGCATGACCTATGTATTTAGGTAATAGTTCAAAAAATGTATTATTTGTGGCTATACAAAATGATTTACAGGTGAAACTCGAAAAATTTGAAAAAATCATTTTGATGCTTTTGGCTGACAGCTTTTGAAAACCCCAAATTCAAAATCTCAGAAAATTAGAATATTACATGAAATCAATAAAAAAATACAGATTAGGTTTTAAATACAGAAATGTTGGCCCTATGAAAAGTATAATCATGCATATTATGTATATAGTTATATATATATATATATATACTAAATATATTAGTTTCACCTTTTAATTTGAATTACTGAAATACATTAACTTTTGCACAATATCTTAATTTTTCTGAGTTTCACCTGTATTGTGGAAAGTGGCCAAAAAAAAAAAAAACAGGGTGAGAATGCTAAAGAAAGTGGTCTGAATCACAAACATCAAAATCAGTCCTTGTCTGACAGTCACAGGGTGGCCTTGTCAAGGTTATGCGTCAGTAAACCGAACACCTGCCGGTCCATAACTAGCATCCCGTTGTGATGAGAACCTGGTTCTGAGGTGCTAGAGTCACTCACCTCAGTCAACCTCCCACTTAGTTTGTAAGCAGTGTCCGTCACTTACAAGAGGATTTGGAGTTACATAGCCCAGGGATTTTTAATCTCAGTAATGAAAGATGGAGTTGATAAAGCATCTTTTGGTGAATGCTGATGTATCTACTGAATGAGCTAATTGGAATGCACTCCCAGACCTGAGAGCACAGAATACAGCAGAACATATTAAAGCCTCGTCCGGCTCATTTTCTGTCCCTGCTTAAATATTCACTCATTTCCTGACCGCTGCCCCCTGCTTTGTACGTGTCCCAGTAATGACTTAGAAGGCTACGAAAGGTGGCCTGACAGGTCATTATTGATATCCACAAAGCCCATTTACCTGATGATCTCAGCAAAGAGGAAGAGTGAAAAGTGCAAGCGTGACAACAGCAGTAACTGTCCTCCAAATGAACATTATCTGTCTGTCTATCGTTCTCTGTCTGTCGTTCTATCTGTCTGTCATTCTATCTGTCTGTCATTCTTTCGTTCTATCTGTCTGTCATTCTATCTGTCTGTCATTCTTTCGTTCTATCTGTCTATCGTTCTATCTGTCTTTCATTCTTTCGTTCTATCTGTCTGTTGTTCTGTCGTTCTATCTGTCTGTCATTCTTTCGTTCTATGTCTGTCGCTCTATCGTTCTGTCTATCGTTCTATCTGTCTGTTGTTCTATGTCTCGTTCTATCTGTCTGTCATTCTTTCGTTCTTTGTCTGTCGCTCTATCGTTCTGTCTATCGTTCTATCTGTCTGTCATTCTTTCGTTCTATCTGTCTATTGTTCTATCTGTCTGTTGTTCTATCGTTCTATCTGTCTATCGTTCTATCTGTCTTTCATTCTTTTGTTCTTTGTCTGTCGCTCTATCGTTCTATCTGTCTGTCATTCTTTCGTTCTCTGTCTGTCGCTCTATCGTTCTGTCTATCGTTCTATCTGTCTGTCATTCTTTCGTTCTGTCTGTCATTCTTTCGTTCTATCTGTCTATTGTTCTATCTGTCTGTTGTTCTATCGTTCTATCTGTCTATCGTTCTATCTGTCTTTCATTCTTTCGTTCTATCTGTCTGTTGTTCTGTCGTTCTATCTGTCTGTCATTCTTTCGTTCTATGTCTGTCGCTCTATCGTTCTGTCTATCGTTCTATCTGTCTGTTGTTCTATGTCTCGTTCTATCTGTCTGTCATTCTTTCGTTCTTTGTCTGTCGCTCTATCGTTCTGTCTATCGTTCTATCTGTCTGTCATTCTTTCGTTCTATCTGTCTATTGTTCTATCTGTCTGTTGTTCTATCGTTCTATCTGTCTATCGTTCTATCTGTCTTTCATTCTTTTGTTCTTTGTCTGTCGCTCTATCGTTCTATCTGTCTGTCATTCTTTCGTTCTCTGTCTGTCGCTCTATCGTTCTGTCTATCGTTCTATCTGTCTGTCATTCTTTCGTTCTGTCTGTCATTCTTTCGTTCTATCTGTCTATCGTTCTATCTGTCTTTCATTCTTCCGTTCTTTGTCTGTCGCTCTATCGTTCTGTCTATCGTTCTATCTGTCTGTCATTCTTTCGTTCTGTCTGTCATTCTTTCGTTCTGTCTGTCATTCTTTCGTTCTATCTGTCTGTTGTTCTATCGTTCTATCTGTCTATCGTTCTATCTGTCTTTCATTCTTTCGTTCTTTGTCTGTCGCTCTATCGTTCTATCTGTTTGTCATTCTTTCGTTCTCTGTCTGTCGCTCTATCGTTCTATCTGTCTGTTGTTCTATCGTTCTATCTGTCTATCGTTCTATCTGTCTTTCATTCTTTCGTTCTTTGTCTGTCGCTCTATCGTTCTATCTGTTTGTCATTCTTTCGTTCTCTGTCTGTCATTCTTTCGTTCTGTCTGTCAATCGTTCTATCATTCTATGTCTATCGTTCTACCTGTCTGTCGCTCTATCGTTCTATCTGTCTTTCTTTCGTTATATCTGTCTGCCGTTATTTCTGTATCTATCATTGTATCTATCTGCCATTCTATCTCTCTGGTGTTCTATCTGTTTGTTTGTCTACCTGTCATTCTATCGCTCTGTCTATTGTTCTATTTGTCAATCTATCTGACATTCTATTATAATGTCATAATGTCATGTCATTATATCTGTCTGTTCTATCATTTTATCTATCTATCTGTCGTTCTTTTGTTCCGTCTATCGTTCTTTCGTTCTGTGTCTATCGTTCTATATCATTCTATCTGTCTGTCATTCTATCGTTCTATCTGTCATTATATCTGTCTGTTGTTCTATCTGTCTGTCTATTGTTTTATCTGTCTTTCTATCTGTCGTTCTTCTGTCAGTCTATCGTTCTATCTATCATTGTATCTGTCTGGCTGTCATTCTTTCGTTCTTCTATCTGTCTGTATCGTTCTATCTATCATTCTATCTTTCTGTCTGTCATTTTATCTGTCTTTCTATCGTTCTATCTGCCATTAGATATGTCTGTTGTTCTATCATTCTGTCAATCTATCTGTCATTCTCTGTCTGTCGTTCTGTCTGCCTGTCTATTTAATCAGATCTGTCTTATCAGACATTGTCATTTGAGAGGGTCTCTGTGTGTCTGTGTCTACAAATTATTGAAGTTCTTGAACTTTTAATCATAAGTCTTAGACATAGTGAACAGCTCCGTCATGGCTCATAGTCAGCGCTATGTACACAGATTTACATCTCTGCATTTGTATGCATTGGCTGTATGCTGTGCTCCGCTCAGTGTTGTTAAATAACCTAATCAGCCAGAAGGAGATGGAGGGAATGCTATTCCCACTTTGATTTAGAGGGGAGTATTTTTCCAGTAAGGGTACGTGAAGTAGGTCTAAGCCATTTGCACAGAGATAGATGTGATTGATGGTGAGAGTCCTGTCTTCAGCGTACTAGCTCAGCACTGACGAGACATTCAAAGGCTAGCCTCAGGCTCGCCATGTCACATTGAGAACCTGCACTAAGACCTGTCCTCCTTCCACTATTCCATTTATTTTCAGTTTGCAGATTGTAATCTGAAGGGCCAGCCACAAAATTCAGGCTGAGGCCAGAGATAGGAGCAACTGGAATTGGTGTCCAGGCCGATGTGGATTAGTTATGACGGCTCTTGTGTTGATCTGAGATATTTATGAAGTCTCTGAGCAACATTAACCAACCTTATGTTTATTAGCATTTTTATATGAACAATCCAGGGTTCGATACAAAATAAACTCAAGCAACACCATGAAATTTTTTTATTTACTTTTCCCTTGCAAATCAAGGTTACAATGAGGCACTTGTTGCGCAATGGAAGTAAATCTGGCCAATTTTAAAACAAATGTGAAACCTTAAACACGTTTTAGGTTTACAGCATTACATTATCATGGCAACAAAGTTGTAAAATTGGATATAACTTAAAACGTAAAAGGTTAGTAAGTGATTCCTCCACACTATAATCATGTTAACATGCATAGTATTTATATTTTGTGGCTATATTATTGAAAGGTTTATTATTTTAATGTTTACCACATTCACTTCCATTGCAAATTATGCAACAATTCTTTTTGTGGTATGTGGGATATTTATGCAATGTATGCAATGACATTGCGGGAACTTGCAAAAACTGCAGTGTGATGAAAAAGAGCAAAAAAAGTGTTCTCACTAGGCTATTACCTTAATGTAAAGAGTCATTTCTTATTACTTCCTATGATAAGTAAGCACTACATCACAGAAAGTGCTGGAAATATTTAAGTTCTCATCTTGTTTTATTTAATAAACACATGGTTCTGTAGCGTTACAAAAGGAATATGCTACAACTTCTGTAAAAATGAAGAAATAAAAAATAAAAAAATAAAATGTGTGCTTCCTGTTTTACAGTTCTGTTAAATTAAGTGCTTCCAATGCACAAAGTGCAATCTCTTACTGTAACCTAAATTTACATCATGTAACACAACGGGAAACTGCTTTGCACGGTCTTTTGCGCTTATTTTTGTTGGCAAATGAGACTGATTCATCATGGCTTCATCGCGGGGTTTGCAGCTTTTCGATGATGTTCACGTCGCGCAATTACCATAGACTGTAAAAAACATGGACAAAGCGTCTGTGACGTCACCCGTAGACTTTCTGAAGAACGGTTTTGAGACCGGTTATGTGGGGTATGGGCGTCGCCATCTTGGAAATATTTCAATACAAATGTTCAGAAAGGATACAGAGGTGGGATGATGTGTTGTCAGATCATGGCTGAGACGTCAAATTTCAGGAATTCCACTCGGCGCAGCCCGTTATCAGCTGTCAATCAAGCTGTCAATCAAAGTTAACCACGCCCTTATTTGTCATACATTTTATATCTAAATTTATGGGGCAAAAGTTAGGCGTATTTGAAAAAATGCGGCCCCCGCATAAAAATGTGGACTTTGGCTGATTATGCATTAAATCATGCGATCGCATAGTCACATTTTTCTGGAGGGACTGAATAATATCCCATTACAAATAATTTTCATTATAATAGACACTGGTCCTGATGCTGTAAATACACACAATACCAATACACACTGTAGCTTAAAGGTGGGCTGTCTGTATGACCATGTTAGTATGCTAATGACAAAAGTATTTCATTCATCACCAAGCCAAAGGTCATTAAATCTCAATCCTGTGTATTTCTCCCTATTAAAAGACTTTCAGCTGAATGGAGCTGTTGTTAATAGCCTTCCAGCACTGATCTTCAGTTCACTGATCACAGCATTTTTAGTTGCTTGCTCAAAAGTTAATCAGACTGGGAGAAAGCAAAGTGTGGAGGCCGTCTAATGAGGTATGTTGAGGAATTCTCACTCTTGGGACTCTTCTGAGTCACAGCTTCCAATAATATACATGGACATGCTGGAAAAATAAATGCAGAATTATGAATCTGATCTTTGCTAATTAAACCACAGGGAAATCACCTGAGGTAGAAAGTTATTTTGTGAGTTTTTTTTTTTACTAATTGGTGTGGATTTTAATAAGGAGTAGGCAGATTGGTGAATGTTCACTAAAACTGGGCCAGGTGTAACATTTTTCCTTTTAATGCAATTCATTAATAAACTGAAGAAAAAGTTAACTCCGAAATGAAAATGTATTTACTCATCTTCATGAGAAAGATTTGTAATATTTGCTTTATTTGTGTTTTTTATGCATTTTATTTATGTAGTGTACATGTGTTGATTGTTTTTATTATTTATCTTTCATTTAAAGGGGTCATGACATGAGAAACCAAATTTGTCTTGATCTTTTGGTATATACGAGATCTATGTACTAGGGCTGTCGCGGTGAAGGAATTTCCCTTGCGGTAATATTGAATGGCTCAATAGCGCGATATGCGGTATTACCGCCATTTATTTATTTATTTTTATTTATTTATATTTATTCGTTGCTATATAAATAGGCTACGTGTTACGATGTAGTCAGCATGCACAAAAACAAGAACAGGAACATTTTCAGTAACCAATATGTAACCGAAACTAAACAGCGTCTCTGCGCATTGAAAGCTGTCACTCAGCGCGCACATATTACACCAACGGACTGTCTTTGAGTGAGTCAGTCATTAAACCGTTCATTCGAACACGTTCAAAAACTGATTCATAAAATGATAGATGTAATGAAACGAGGTGTTAATTATTTTACTTTGAGGTCCACTTTTCAAGGCTCAGCTGACCAGCAATGCTTAATTCGCTTTTGGGCAACGCTGAAGCAATGCGTGACTCACTGCTTTTCCACCCACGGCTTCCTCGCGCCGTGGAATGCTGACCAGCTCTGACGCTGACGCCATTCATATTAAATACCCTTACATGTTAAAAGGATGATACGACAAATATTTCGCTTTCCTTGGAAACGGCAACCTTTTCACGAATATACATGACTTGACTTCAAAGACAGACACAGGTAAGAGCACGCGCTAAGTCGATCACATTCACTGTTTGTTCAGGCTCAAGTCCAAATCCACGAAGCCTCTGTAGGCCTACAAATCACCATTATAAACAGTCTTGTTATCATTAACTTATTTAACATTCAATACACATGGTATAAAGTTCAAAACAAATTAGGGTGTAACCTTATGAACAAAGAAAACACACGAATATCGCGGTTGCTGCGGTTACTTGCATTCCTCTGCGGTTGGCCTGTCAGTAGCGCGGTACCGCAATATTGCGGTTATCGCGACAGCCCTACTATGTACTATTAAAACTTCCTGCAAGTTTCAGAGCTTAAGACGTCCTCCCCATTATAAACTAAGCATTTATTTAATCAAGCTCTAAATACAGCTCGTTCTAGATCCTTTGAACTTAGTGACGTCACGATACGAAGTGACGTACCAGTCGTTTGCATATGACCGCCTCCAGCGCAGGACAACTACGCCTCATTTCGCATCATCGCATGCGTTGTCGTGCAGCGAGTGGGTCTGTTTACAAGATGACTGTGATGCCACGCAGATGTGCTGGTCCTGTTTGAGTGTTTGAATACGCTGCCGAACGATCCAGACGTCAGGGAAAGCAGTCGGATGCAGTTTATTTGCAGCATATGGAGCGCGCCAAATCCTTATTTGATCAGTGAGTGATCAGATGAGTGTGACAGGGCATGTTACTGAAAGAACGAGCAGAGAGAGAGAGAGAGAGAGAGAGAGAGCGCGAGAGAGAGAGCGCGCGCCCCGGCCGCGCGCGCACCTTCAAACTGCTGCTCTCTCTCTCTCTCTCTCTCTCTCTCTCTCTCTCTCTCTCTCTCTCTCTCTCTCTCTCTCTCTCTCTCTCTCTCGCGCATATGAATCAAAATCAATTGAGAATTGATCTAATCTACATGTGATACAAAATGATTAACGTTAATAATTTATGCATAAGCAGCACTGACGTTAGCCAATCATAACAGTGGGCGTTAACACTGAACTCTTAAAGGGGAAACACCTTCAAAACAGACTGTTTGAATCCGAGGTGAGAAACCGGATGGGAAAAGGTCATAAATCACTACTTTTTAAAGTTTTTTTTTGTACAAAAACTATAGTAATACTATAATTGCACCTAAGGAAACATAATAAAACAAGAAACCATGTCATGACCCCTTTACATTTTTTCTTCACAAATTTTTTTTTTTCTTCCCTCAAGTCATACAGATTTTAACGACATGAAGTGAATTAATTTTCCTGTTTGGATGAACTATTCCTTTTACTTTCCTATTCCTTTCTGAAGCAACTTATTTTCAAATACCTCCTGGTAAATTTGTAGATAAACCTGGACAACGTGTACTTGCTCTATAAGGAAAGTTAGTCTATATTTGTAAGGGTGAAAGTCATTTGAGAACTGTACACTTTTTTTTTCTAGAACAGCATCATGAATCTCTTATCATCCAAGATAATAAGTTACATGACCTTTGAAAGTTGGACAGTAGGTTCACACTCTCTGAAGGTCAATTGCATGTTTAATAAATGGCCTATTCTTTGCTAGTCTTGTTCATGTTGTCTTGCGGCATACAATATGTTACTCATTGCTGCTTATTCTTTATTCTACTACATTGCTGCTATTATTTAATATTGCTTCATAAATTGTGATACTCTTTTCACGATTATTTGATGAATAGAAAGGTTAAAAAGAACTGCATGTATTTGACATCGAATTTTTTTGTCATCGACATTAAAAATGGCTTCTTTGACTCTTTTGATCAATTAAATGCTTCCTTGCTGAATAACATTTTTTATTTCTTTCAAAACATATTTTTTAACGGTAGTGTAGATATATTGTTTATAAAGTTTATCATCATCTTGACGCATAACAAATCCAGACATTTTTATCCCAACAAATTATTAAATAAACCAACTGAATTTTCAATAATAAGTAGAGGTAAGAACACATTTTCTGACTTCTCCTCATTTGTAGCATAATCAAGCACAGGAATTGCGAGACATTTCCGCATGCCCTAATTAAAATAATTTATACTGCAACACAAAGTGCCCTATATAATTTTCTATGCAAACATCAATACAACTCTGTTGCTCTCTTAATTGCGTAATTACTCAGACTGATGTTGTGAGTGATTTTGTCCTTTAGCTTGCTGTCGCATGCTCTGAGCCGTAGGTGTGCCACTGCAAGCCACAGGAATACAGTGATTTACATTGATACCTCCCATAAGGATCAAGGTAATTATACAGCCATTAGCACCATCTCTGTTGAACTTACTAAAACATGGACGACTATACTAACTACAAGACATTTAAATGAACAAATGTCCCACAAAATATGCTTATGAATGGAGATATTCTCTGAATGGACATACGTGGACTTTGTTGCTATTCCTTTTGTGTGTCCAGGGATGCTGTAAAACACAACTGCATAAAGGATCTGTAAGATGACTAGAAAGAGATCTTGTTTAATTCTGGATTGCTTATGGCTTCAAAATGGCCCTGAAGCAGCATCCAGCCAAAGCGTCATAAAAACCCTCCTTTGTACTCTTGGACATTATTTTGCACTGCTGCATATGTACTATAGATATGAAGAACAAAAGCGGTCTCTGATGGAGGCATGCTAGCAAATATCATTACATCCCATAAAAAGTGGGCATCACATTCTAGAAGTAAATATGGAAGTAAAACGGTCCCTGTTAGTTATTTCTTTGAAATATGTCAGCTGGAAAGCACTGCAGACAGCAGCCGACATAAACAGAAAATACAGTTGAAGGAATATACTTAACGCAATATTACACGGGCCAGATCGCTGTTCTTGGATGAATGATTGATTTAATAACTCATTCATAAAGACTGTGACTTGTTTTGTTCCTGAAAGAATCAGTGTTTTTGAACAAATCAGTTGAGTGAATAATTCAGTGACTCATTCATAAAGATAGAGGTTGTTTCTCAATATGTGTTCTTGTCTGTATTTGTGGACTTGTGAAACGTCATCAGTTGCTGCCCAAGTACTGTTCCAATTCAAAGTTCACATCCAGCCAAGGACAGTTCAAATCCCTGGATGTGTTATATCCGCCCCTTTGGAAAACCCACGTAATTTAAAAACACTACTGTTTTTGTCACAAAATATAATTTAATTAGGTGAGAATGTAGTTGTTTAAAGCTCAAATCAGTGGTTTATTTATAAAGATTTGGTCATTTTCCTTTGGTCATCTGAATGTGCTTTGATATTTTTAAATAGCCTGATGTATCCTCAGGCTGTAGCAAATAAAAAATGGCTTAATACAGGATATGCTGAATGTTCTCAAGTTATACAGTGTGGTTCTACCGTAGAGGTTATGTCCTTGAACAAGGAAATGCAATACAGCCGACATTCCTTTTGACCTGATAGGATTTCTCTTCTCTTCTAACATTTTTCTGACATTTTACAGACAGCAATACACTGTGTGGAGTGCTTACTCCAAAGTCACATTTTAATGTACTCAGCGGTAGATTAATATGACAGAAGGAAGGAACTGCTGACACACTGAGGTGTTTGGTATCGGCTACAGCAGAAAGTGCGGTGTCAATGCTTCAGAGCACAAGGAGTGATTTTGCAGAGAAACGTGACATCTGACTGGCTTCTTAACCCACTGTAGCAGCACTACCAGTGTCATCATGGCACTGAACAAGCAGAGAGTGAAGATAAGAGACAGGATACATAGCTGGAGTGAGATAAAAATAGGCACAGAAAAGAGGTGTAAAAAATAACTGGACACAAGTCTGTTGTGATATGGTTGCGGACAGCAGCAAAAACATTGTGATAGTACAATTTAACAGCATAAATCATTAAAGAGACATTTAGAAGCCTCTTCAGTAGGCACATGTCACGTGAATCATTTAGCTTAAATACTGAGTAACAATATTGATTTTCCCTGATTAATCATGGTTGATTGATATTTTAACAATCCTGAAAGCAATTCTTATTATAAGATCGATCTTATACTCTTTGCCTATATTTTCAATGGTATCGGTAGAGTTTATTTGGGTCCTGTTGTTAATGTTTAAAAGTAATATATTTTTTATAATGTTCAAGTTAAAAGCTTCCCTGTGTCTGTTTCACTGTGACATTTTTCTGCACTCTCTCCTGCTGAATCTTCAGCGCCACAGCAAAAGAAATCATACCGTGTCATACCATGCCTGAGGTGTGTTTGTATGTACTGAATGCAATAAGTACTGCATAAATGGTAATAAACGTCTTTTGTCCTGTCCTCAGAAATGTCCTGTTTAATGTGTTCATGTTTATTCTTAAGGATACAGTGCCAGAAGTCTGCTCTGCTGAGCTAAGCTAGTGATGACGTATATGTTTGGGCTGAGATGAGATGGATGCTTGCATGACCAGACAGTGTAAATCTGCCTTGAGGTTCTTGTAACTAAACAGCTTAAGTCTAGCAAAATAATGACAAACAATGGCCCACACATCAAGGAACCAATCTAGCATGCCATTCATATGGCTGTAGTAGTTCTTATACCACTGATCTACACAGCCACCCATAAAGGCAAAGAGGTTAATACTTATCTCACTTGTAATGCTGTCGTTTCAGACTGTTTGATTTGAGACGGGGATAAAATACATGAAACTGAGCAGAATTCATTTCCAAGAGCCGAGGGAGAGATTGAATGGGAAGGATTGATTGCTCTTGCGCTGTGTGAGATTAAAATTTATCCCTGACTTAGCACTGTTCCATTTTTCCAAGTTCCAATAAGATTTCCTTAAGCTCACGTGTGAATTAACATGTTACTGCTTCCGACTTTGTGAAGAGCTACAGGGATACAACACAGGGACTAGTTAACATTTAGTTGCTTAAAAGGATAGTGTGCCAAATTGAATGATATGCCAAATTGAAGGCATTTTCATTTTTTGGGTGAACTATCCCTTTAACAGAAATTAAGGGCTATACTGTAAATCCAAATAAGTTTCCAAAACACTAAAAAAAATTTAGGTAATCAGTTACATACAAATTTTCAAGTTACGAAATTCAAGCAGAATTGGCAAATTTTTATTGCTCTTAACTTGAAATATTTGAGTAAGCTAATTCATACTTTTAACTTTTTATGTAATCATCATGAGATTAATTATCATGTAATCTCAATTTAAATATTTTTAGTACTGGAAACTTGGCTAGCTTTAACTAGCTATTTCAGTAAATGCTTACTTGCTATTTGGTAACACAATGCTTTGATCGCAAATTAAAAGAAACAAGTTCATAAAACTCAAAACAATGAAACAATTCAGATTACTTAAAATGTGTCAGTTTTGTGAACTCAAAAGAAAAATAAATTTCTAAATACTAATAAAAGTTGATTTTATTGAACTAATTGGTTTAATTTAAGTTTACCTTATTCAAACCAATCAATTATTTGGAGCATTAGGGTTTTCAGTAAATCTTGCATACCATATACTGTGCAGATTGTGGGCATTATATAACTTGGATATCAACAACAACATGTTTTTATTTGTTTCTATGCTGTTCTAAAACAGAACTATCATATCACTTAGGGAGGACCACTATTGTGTACCGCCTCAGGGCTTCCAACTGCTAAAAAGTTGGGCATCCATCTTGCAAATCCCCACAGAGGATTGTGGAAATCTGGATTTATATTTTTCAGTAGCGAAGGTTCACCTCCTCCCTCTGGTCCTCCCTGGGGCCCATCATACTGTAACAGAAGTTCTCCACCAGTGCTGTTTTTCCATAGCTTTTTGGAGAGCCTCCAATTCCTTTATTAAAGGAAATGCTAATTTGCATTCCTTGTCGAATTTGCTTCATGAGCTCTTTAGGACTCAATAAGTGTCTCCTCCAGAAATTCTGAGATGTAATTGAGCGAAATAATTAAAATTTTATGAAAAAACCTAATAGTGAACTACTGCATTCAACAGTGCTATTTGTTCCTGTGTAGTTATTTATTAATAACGGAACAGTATTCTAAAGTGCTACCCATTTTAGTATGTACTAAGCAATGTCTTTTATAGTCATGTCCTCACCTCCCCTCTTCCCATTTATTTCTCCCATCTTACTTCACACACATTTACTGTGCATTAATTTCTATGCATATAAGATGTGTATGCTATTTGCATAGTTTAGCAGCTGCGTGCAAACAGGCTAGGAGCATGTAAACGCCATATGGAAGTACTTGCGGTAAATGCTACACACTAGAAACACTCTACAGTGATGGGATTACTCTAAAGAGCAGAAAAATAGACACGAAAAAAAGAAAAAGATTATGTGTGGATTTACTACACACTCTACGGCTCATTTACTTGCATTACTCGCTGCCATGTAAACGCTAAAATCATTTCACATAAACAAGCCACAATGCCATGGGTTTGTCTCAGTCTCTGTGTTGGACATTCATGGATTTAATCGTGAGTTTGACTCAAATGCGAACACATCCGTCGCACTCCCACACAGCTGTAAGTAGACTCTTTGGAGTATCGCAGCTATAATTGAACGCATGCAAGATACGAGGATTTTCTGATTATATCAGATCAGTCTCGGGAGCAAAGGTTACTTCCTTTTTCAAATGTGGATGTTTCCTATTGATTTCTTAATGAGCAGATAAAGAACAGCCTATTAATAGATCTTGTTCTGGGTTGTTTTGTGGATGCCACCCCTCATGTTGTGTGGTTGAGAGAGGAAAGCATGTTTTTATTCTCTATAAAACGCTGAGGTTCCACAGAAAGGGTTAAGAAATGAAGTACTGTTCCAAATTGAGAGAGTATTTTAACATGCAAGGCCGCTGAGGCGCAAGGATGTCAAATCAAACGCTTCATTGTGTCTACAATACAGAACCCTTCTGGAAAACAAGCTAGTTTCTTCTCTTAACACACTGCTCTGAGCATGGAAATGGATGGGCTTATGTGTCTTCCCCTAAAAATATAAATTAATTATCCATGTGTCAGGGGTTGCTAGGCTTCCTAGGCCTGCTCACATCTGCCTAACAGTGATAAAACTGTGGGCTGATAACACGGACCGGACTCATGGACAGATCAAATAACTAAAATCAACACTTCTCCTGTCTGGTTCTTATTTACTTAAAGGGGTCATGACATGGTTTTTGTTTTTTGTTTTATTATGTTCCCTTAGGTGCAATTATAGTTTTTTGGACAAAAACCTTTTAAAATGTAGTGATTTATGACCTTTTCCCACCCTATTTCTCAACCTCTGATTCAAACAGTCTGTTTTGGGGGTGTTTCCCCTTTAAGAGTTCAGTGTTAACGCCTACTGTTATGATTGGCTAACGTCAGTGCTTATGCATAAAAAGTAGTTTTACGATGAAATATATTACTTACAGTTTGCGGCATCGTTGTTGGGCCCAGAATAGTGGGCACGGCCTAATCTTTAAGCAAAGGTTTTCTGGCAAAGCCAGCATCATACTGCAATTTCTTCTCAAAATAGTCATCCTTGAAATGTAGAGAACACGTTTAAATTAACACTGGCGTGACTAGGGCTGCAACTAACAAAATTGAAAAATTTAGCTTGAGATTGCTTTAATTCTGTGGAAAATGATAGTAAACACAAGAAAGAAGGGGGTACTTCAATGAAAAATGCATATTTTATTGAACTTTGCTGCTGATAGGCCGATTCATACTAAAAGTAAATAAAAATGGCCTGTCTAAAACCAATTAGGCACAGTGCTCGGTCAGTATAGACATAAATACATAAATAAAGAAACTCTATCATTTTTATAAAGGACAGGCACTTATTTATTTTTAACGAAAATACGCTTATAAAATGTACAATGTACATCCAAAACAAAACGTATTGGCTTCCATGTTATTTAAATCTTACCGAGGCGAGTCAAACTCATTTCATTCAACTGTCCGATGTGCTTTCTCTTTAAATGTTCGTGCATCACCGAGGTGCTGCCGTGATACCCAAGGACTGCTTTGCAAACCATACAGGTAATCTTTTTATTCGCCGTATCCAGGCTAAAATGCTCCCAAACTTTAGATGTTTTGGTACGCGCAGCTGCTGCGTTTGACGCCGCCATTTCTGTATGTTATCGCTCAGCAGAGAAGCTAATGCTCATGTGCGACTCTCGGCAGAGATTGTAATGAAGAGAGATGCCTCGGTCGGAAAAAACATGTCTGGCGGCAACTTCGACAATGAAATTCATTGTCGACTATTTCTATTATCGATTTTTGTCGACAACGTCGACGAATCGTTGCAGCCCTAGCCGTGACTGGGATGTCCAGTCATCTCTTAGAATTATGTACTTAGACAGTACATAATTGTATCATTCGTGAATAATATATATATGATGTCAGTTTCTAATAGATTTGTAAAATCTTAAAGACCTTTTATTGCCTTTTGTAACTATACTGTATAATTGAGTATAAATGATTTTTAAATACTTGACAAGAAGGATAATTGATTGTCTTTACAGCATTACTTTATAGCTTTATTTTGTGTTAATGTAATTAGATAGTTACATAGGTTAATTACTTCGAACACGCGTTTGAAAAGTAATATCTATAAATATGTATCTGCAAGTTTGTATCTATGGCAGATATCTTATTTTATACCCACGACATGCCTACTGTTTATTGCTTTAATGCTTAGGTCTGTTATATGTGCTAGCAAACATGTTATAGTGTGATCACGTCTGTAAGATATGGTCATGTGGTCCAGAGTTGAAAGGTGGGGGGGCACAACAGCTGCTAGACCTCTGGTGTTAATTAACTCCCAGAACTGCCGATCAGCCCGCGTCTCTCGAGCCGCTCTCTCTCTGCAGGAGCGGGATGTGCCACTGAAACACTGCTGTGCTGGAAAGGACAGTCTTCCTATTCAATTCATCACATCCACAGCCTCCTGGTGTTTTCAGACCATGTTTGTGCACCTTTGTATGTTGGAGTGTGTTTGTGACAGCCATTGTGCTGCTTTATCTAAAGCTGCTAAGACACTCATTTAGCAGTGTTCAGAGTCTGAGTAGACGCTCACTAGCCGATGGAAGATACATGACGGCCGGACTCCCGGATTGATCCCGAGACTCGCTGATTAGCCATCCGTCCTTTTAGTAAATGAGACTGTGAAGTACTGTGACTTACTTTGAGTTTAGGATGGTTGCTTTTCTGCTTTTCAAGTGTTTACCAACCATATGGCATGGCAGTTTCACGAGGAAAACATTTTTTACAACAATTTTTGTAACTTTACCTCCAAAACATTGACACATTTCCACCCATTTCCATTTTGGAGAATTGCCTTTGCAATTTTTGGTTGTTATTGTGATTTGAATTATGCAAAACTATCGAAGACCATTTGTACTTCAGAGCTATATCTCACAATTGTGAATTTCAGTGTGAATTTCTTTCTTTCTCTCTAAGCTCACAATTACATTTTTTACGGGGTGGAAATGATCTTCCATTCAAAACATTGTCACGTTTGTTATATATCTTTATATTATAATAATTACTTCCTACTATTATAGATATTTTTGACTTCCCTTTGCACAGAAAACAAGTAATAATTAAATGAGTAGATGACATTTTAATTACATTTTTAATTAACATTTTTAAAGTTTATTCCAGGGGCAGTGTGTCGAATGCAGCATCAGAGTGGCGTTTGAAATAGCAAAGAAAGCGAAAATTGAGTTAGACAGCTAGTTTATATTTTGATAAAAAAAATTTTTTTAAATATAATTATTTGAAATAATTAGCACCAATAAATTGCACACAATATTTCAAAGAACATCCATGAATGATAGCTTGTCTCTTTTAAAGCTAGACCTATGTTTCTAGTGTGTTTCTTTGTAGTACAAGTTTTCTTCATCCGGTCAGGACAGTGTGTGTGCTTTGTGCTGGTTTCATCACTACGGGTGTATTTCTAAATCAGGCAGCCCACATCAACATACAGAAAAATCCATCCATGTATCACATTCTCAGCCTCTCCGGCTCTCCCTGTTCCTCGTCTCAGATTGCATTAAGTCATTCTGGCTTCCAAATCATCTGCGGCTTTCACCTTACATGTTTTATTCTGCCCCTAGACCTAGACAGACACTCTCCGGTAATAACAGGCCTAAGATATTTTACACCAGCAGGTAGATTGCTGAAATCAGATGATGTGTGATCTCCCCCTGAGTCCGTCGAGCTTCTAAACCTATTCTCACACCCGCAGTAAAACTCGAAATTTTCACAGAGCTTGCAACCCTAGCAAACGCTGAAACTACACACAATGTTGTTGTACATCCATTTCAATTATTTATTGCGGTAGGTTGACAACCCTTGCAGCCGCTCACACAGACACTAACCGAATCCCTAACATGCCCGAGTCCCGCTCAAGGCATTTTGTGGCAAAAACAGTTGCATGACATCTCTGGCAATGCCCCAGTTCCTTCAATTTAATCTCGAGCCCATTTCAGATATAACAACTCAAGGCAAGAAAGATCTGTTTTCGTTCATTTCATTCTGTTATGCCGATAATTAAAGTAATGGCCAATAATGTTTGATGAAGCATTTCATTTGCTCTAATAAAGTCTTCCCTGCATTTTCTTTTCCACCAAGTAAGCACAAAAGCCCATAATGACTGTAATTGCGCAGGCAGAGCTGAGGCTTGGAGCAGCTGAGGATACTCACAAGTAATAGTGTGCCCTTTCTCCCGCGGCCAAAGTGGACACTTCAGTAATCCCGAGACTCAATAATCCTCGCACAACGGGGGGGTCGAGAGCGTGGAGACGGAGGATGAGGATGTGTTTCTGGGATTGTCAGTGGTTCTGAGAGGCAGCGGCTGGCATCCAGACCACGTGGGCAGTCACGTCCTCAGCAGCGCCTGTGGAGACAAGAGGGGTCATCTGTGAGAGAGAGAATGGCTCATTCTCATCCTCGGACAAAGACGGGCATTGAGAGTCAGGGGAAGAGGGGAGGGCAATGTTGGAGTAGGCGTCATTCATTACTGGAGATTATTTATGGTGGGAAATATGGATAAATATAAATGTGGACTGTAGGTTGTGTGTTCACACTGCACTTGAACCCGATTTGTAATTCAAATCTGAATCTGATTGCAGGTGATGTTCAGACAGTGATATCAATATTGGGATGTACTCACGGAGGCTATAGTTCATACAGGAACATATACACACACACACACGTAGACCTATATAAAAATTATTGAATGATTTTAGTTAAGATTTTACTCTGTTTCTTAATATGAACATCTTACATTTACAGAGAGTCCATTGCAAACCTATGTTTTTTTTTGGTTTTACTTTTGATTTTTTTTACTTCTGGCACATTTAAAAAAAAAGTTGTTGTGGCCAGAAGTTTTCTTCAACCTTCAGAAAGAGTTTTTTCCCCCACACTTAAATCGCTTTGACACACGCCTGCATTATAAATAGAGTTTCCTCTAAAACCAGCTCAAGGGAACCTAGTTTTGATTTTGATTTTTCCACCTGCTGTTCCCTGAACTCTTTGTTGGAGGCTGAATCCCTGAGATCTTATTTGATGCTGTCCATTTGTATCCATTATTGATGAAGGCGAGAATGAATCCAGTGTCTGTTAAGAAAGTTATGCATCTGTCCTTGAGCTGTCTATTGATTCAGTGTAATAGGCAAAATCACACATCTATCCACTGATCAAAAGAGATTGAGTGGAATGAATTTCCTTTAACAGGTTATTGACAGGATCACAACAGAGGCATACAAGTTATCACCACGATCCATTCTAATAATGGAACTTAAAACAAACTGGGTGTAGTAGATTAAGCTGGTACTTTTTATTGGGTTTAAAAACTCAAATAGTGTTTTTTTACTTTTAGTCCATGTCTGAGTGGACTGAGTTAAAAAAACAACAACTATCCAGTCTCTTCAGAAAATTTTGACTAAAACCGCTCAATTCATATGGATTAGTTTTACAATCTTTTTATGATCTTATTGAAGCGTCAAAGTCAATGGAGAAATAGAAAGCTCTCAGATTTCATCAAAAACATCATCATTTGTGTTGTGTTGTCAAGTCTTACAGGTTGGGAACAATACAAGGTGAGAATGATTACAGAATTAACATTTTTGTGTAAACTAACCCTTTAATGAACATGCGCACAAGACTAAAGTACACAAAGAACAGGGCCATAGGCTTCCTATAGGGCAGGCAATCCAGGAATGCATTTGTGCACAAGCTCCAAAAAAATAAAAAAAATAATAAGATTGCAAATTACAAATAGACAGAGATATCTATATCAAAGAGTTTGACAAAACAATAACGGTTTAAAAAAATGTCTTCCCAATATTTGTCTTATCCAGTATTTTTATGCTTATTAAGAGTGTTGTATTTTAAGCTAAGCAATATGCAAGCCAAGTTTAAATCTAAAATCCTTCATTATTACCATGTCTCCAAACACCCTGAATGTAATGTGAATGTACGTAAAAATGAGAAGTTTATTTAGCAGCTCATCCCAGAGGACTGTCAAACCAGTGTCCTGAGAATCTCTTCATGTGCACTTGTGTGCTGACAGTGAGAGATGTACGACTGGATGTGACCTGTGACGGATGAGGGGATTAGTATTGATCAAGTGTGCAAGCCCACCGACACGGGGGATGAATCAACAGTCCATTGCTTTCTGTTGCAGTGTATTCATACTCCACCCTGCAGTCGACGCCACTTACCACATCAACCGCGCCATAAATCCAGTGGGAAAGGGGCTTGACATGGTGTTTGGCAGCAGGAAATGTCAACCTTAATATCTCAATGAAGCTCTGTGGCTCTTGGACCACTGCACACATCTGCATGTGGGAAATGCACAGATCTTATACAGTCAGTGTGTCTCCATGGAAACTAAAGCTAAGGCTAGTATGGAGGGAATCCCTAAAGTCTGGGGAAAGGGAAAGAAAGGATACTTCAGGGGGGGGGAAAAATCAAATCCTTTGTTCAAGACTCTTAAGATTTTAATTGGCTGAATGTCAGTGTGTGATTAACAGTGCAAGTCTAAATAAATATTTGAAATGTTGCCGTTAAATACGGCATATCCAGTCTGTCATCAAGTTCCATAACATTGGGTCAATTAACGGCCGATGGTTCCTTCAAACGTTTCTGTCGACAGAGACGTCGCGAATGCTGATGTCAAAATTGCATGTTGCACATGTTTAACAATGTAGGCGGAAAATGCAAGAACGCAGTACAGACAATAGACCGTCTGCTGAATGTTTGATGCGCACGGTAAACTGATGCTGTCGATAATGGCTGGGTCCAGTTTTGCGAGAAGACATCTGTCATTTACTGGAAAATTGGTGGGTTTTGTAAAGAAAGAAATCATCCCCCGTCTTAGTCTCATGTTATGATTAATTCAGGCAAACCCACACGAAGTAAAGGCTTCTTTATTCTGTAGTCAGTAGCCCACATCAATAATTCACTTCTTGGCAAGTTCCGAACTTCTCTCTATAAAGTTTTGAAGTGAGAAGTGACTATAGGAAAAAAAAAACAAAAAAAGTGAAACTTGTGCCATAAAACCTCACACTGATACTTCAGGCTTTGTAACGAATCACTCAGTGTGCTATAGAGATATGTTTAAATATAATTTTGTATTATTTTAAAGGTTTAAGCAAATCAGCTTATTAGAATGATTTCTGAAGGATCATGTGACACCTGAAAACTGGAGAAATGATGCTGAAAATTCAGCTTTGACCACAGGAATAAATGACATTTTTAAATAGAAAACAGTTATTTAAAATTGTAATAGTATTTCACAATATTGCGTTATTTACTGTATTTTTATATTAGGACTCAAAACAGCAAAAGCTAGTGGTGATGATTCAAGGCTGTAAAGTATCTGCGTGGTACGCTGTCATTTGTGTACAAGCAATAACGAGGACAAGAAATAATGTCATGTCTGCCTGCATATATAAAAACTATTCAGGAATGAGAAAAAAAAAAAGAGTTTCAAATAATTTAAAAGAGAGCTTTATCATGCCTTATTTGCTGCATTTCCTTCATAAGTATTTCTGAACAAGTTGTAGAATTTGTGAATAATAACTGTGACACTCATCATCTAATCTGATTTTCGGATGTCTTTGTTAGTTTAGCTTGTGTTATATTAATAGGAATGAAAGTAGCACAGAAGCGTGGACTCGTGTTTGAATAGCATAGAACAGTTTTAAATTAGTTTCCACATCGCTTTTCTTTGTAATAGAGTGCATCAATGCGTCCTCTAATGCTTTAATTTAAACCTCCTCCTTCCACAGGTTCAGTATAAGCCGATAGCAGTGTTAGTATTTTCTGTTCTTCACAAAGCTATAAAACAGTGGGATGAAGTGGACAACCCAGACGTACTCTTAGACACCATGTTGCTCACAGAAGTACATTTTGTTTTGAGATTATATTTGATTGCTCAGAGGCTGAGGAGCCTTCACCTTATGAACAGTATGAAATTGAAATGTGGTAGATGTGTGATTGAATTATTGTTGTATGGCTGAGCAAGAATCTTTCGAATAACTTCGAGCACCAGGTTCAAGAGGTCCGACTGGTAATACAAATGCTAATGTCTCTGTCACAGCAGCGTTGTGTTCGTTCCCCTGCACATGACCTAACCCACAGCTAGGGGGCATGTTTAGGGTTAAATCTTCCCAGAGCTGAAACTTTCTCTTCACTTCTTCTGAAGGAAACCCCCTTTGAAAAGTCCTGTGGGAAAGAGAGGTCCGCTTAAGCCTGCCGGCTGCAAGCATGCTGATAACAGCTCTATCTGGATATAAGCAGTATCCTTGGTCAGGTTATGAGTTCTGGCACACCTGCATCTAAACTGCACTCACTCATGTGCACGAGGGTTTCCACTTTCCACAGGAACAGATGCATTCGTCCTGTCTAAACACATGAGCCGATCCATGCGGGATAGCCAGGTGATAAAAGGTGGATGAGAAAAGCAGGTTATCACCCAAACCTTCTCAAGGACATTTAGAAGGACAATCTGATCTAAGCTTATATCTGGAAATTACTGCAAAGCCTCACAACTGAAGGTGACCTTTTTGCTAAAGATTAAGCTTTATTAATGCACCATATACCAACCACCATTTATTAAAAAAGAAAGGGGGGGAGGGGGGTATATTTAATATACCAATAAATATATTATATTTACATATTATTATGGTAAATATTAATAATACATGTTTTGGAGTTAACTGTTTGGGGGAACTTTTATCTTCTTCATTTCTTCAAAATGCCTTAAAATAATTCAATTTAAAAGAGAAATGTTGACATAAAGCGAGTCATTTAACAGATTTGTTAAATGAATATGCATGGTTTATCTTATCGGAAAATACAATTTTAGTATTATTGATCTACTATTATAGTTTTTGTTAATATTGTGAATTAGATATTATTTTTTATATTGGCTGTTGTCATTTAAATTTAGTTTTTTTTGTTGTAATTGTGTAGTGTTTGTACTTTTTAATCAGTTTTTATGTCTATATAGTTTTTTTATTAAGTTTTATTTATGAGTTTTTGTATTTTTTTTTATTTTTTTATTTGAGATATTTAGTACGTTTTATTTTTAGTTAACGATAATAAACCCTGAGCATATGAGATTATTGGTGTCTTTTTTTCAGGAGAAACATCTCAGTTTGATCTCCAACACTGTCTAGAAGAAACAATTTCAGATGTGATTTTTTTTTTTTTCCTATACATTCTATCTTGCCGTTTTCTATTTTTGGAAGGATAATAGTGTCAAGCATTTTTTTTAAGGCACTATTTAAAGTAACATCCTTCACAGTCACATGCAGCACTTCCTCACAAAGAAATGCACATCATAGAGAGATATCGTCTCAGTCAGCGCAACAGACATGAAGAGTCCAGACCTCTTCTGCGCATTCTGTCGCTCAGCTCTTCTAGTCACTTTAATAGCAGCAAGAATTCAATTAATCCTAGGAAAAGGGGAGCATGGGTTCATTTTTTGCCCTGGCTGAAGTGGCTTCCAGCATCTCTGTTTACCCCGTCTCTCTCCCTGTGTTCTGCCCCAGGCTCTACACTGCCTGAATACTGAAACATACATAAACCAGCATGATTTCCATATTGGTCCAGGCTGGTTTATGCTGTTAAAACCAGCATCCCTGATGCAAACCCAATGCTGTGTGGGATTTTTCATGCCCTGCTTGGATTACATTTTTAATGAGCGACAACTGAGAAGAGCCTAGTAGAAAATTATGTAAAAATTCCTTAACACAGTTAGGGCACAAAATATATATGCTAATGCATGAAACAGAATTGGGTTTGCTGCATCCCTCGGTTATGAAGTACTTCATACTTTAAACTTTTAAAATAGTCTGGATTTGCCAGTACAAACAAACTCAGAGCAGAAAAATAGATAAGGGTGGTTATTCCACCCACTCGTGAACACCTACACTCACCTCTCTCCCACTGAACATGCTCTAGATATTCCACAAATGGAATGAAAGTTGTCTCTTGTGTACTAACTTGACACCCTTTAATGTTATGTAGCTGAATATTGTTAAGTATATTCATTTATATACACTGTAAAAAACTATTTGGATTAACTTAAAAAAGTAAGTTACCTGGTTGCCTTAAAATTTTGAGTTCATTGAAATTAAAAATTTGAGTTAATACAACAAAGGAGATTGGTTTAATAAATAGAAACTCAAAATATGATGTTGTCTGAACTACATTAATTATCTAAGTTGATTTGACAAAATATAAAGTTGTGAAAACAAATCATCAAAATTCAAATCATCAAAATTCATGTGTAGTAAATGTATTTAAGTGTTATGTTTTTATATATATCAATATTTATATAAATGCACCTGCACAGATTTTTGTACATGCAACATCATTTTAATGTGGAAGGGGCAATATCATTTATAATTTTTTATAGATCTACTGTATATTGCACTTTATATTTAGCTGAACTTAATTTGATTAGAATTACCCTAATTCTGTTTTGTTTTTTTGTTTTTCACAAAAAATATTTGGTGTTGATCCATAGTGTATAAAATTGAGCACAAAATCTGCGGGAATGAGTAAAATAATGTGCAATCCAAAATTGAAGCCCTGTAACACCAACAATATTCATCTGGAGCAACTGGAGAGATGAGAGAACGAGAAAGCACAGCTGGTCTCGTGTATTTATTCTGTGGGAAATTAAGCTTTTCAGATATTTCAGTATCGATATGTATCGAAAAATCTGTATTTTTGACAACACTACATTGCACTTAGTTTATTATTTCAGATGCCTTATTAAAAGACTACAATTGAAAAATGTATATTATATAAAATTCAACCAGCCAAAGTGGCTAGTAAGAGTGGCTGCGTTACACGCCGCTGCTGAAATACATTTTGAGGGTTGGCGGGTCATCTTTGTTGAAGTTCCCAATTTGTATTTGTTTTTTGTTTTGAGCATATTTTTCTAATTGTTTTACAAAAATAGTTGGTGAATGCCTTCAGTATACTGTCAAATCCGTAGAGAGAATCACAGATCACTAGTTAATGTTCATATCGTGTTACTTTGCCCTGAAGAAGATCACTTGTTGGTCGAAACATGTTGGCTTGTGTACTTTTATAAATGACTTGAGCCATATTTAATAAAGGCTTTTTAACTTTCTCCTTCTCCTCATTGTAAACTTGACTGAGTGCCTGGGACCTGCTTTTCGTTTCTTTGGATCCTTTCCCTACCCCAAGAGCACCTATCACAGACTTTATATACTTTACCTGAGCGCCTGGTTGAAACTTTTTTAGCTAGTTAATGTTCTCTGAAGAACAAAACGAATCCATGTACAGTACTATCTGTCAGTCATGTATTAAACACATATTCAATGTGTAATAGGGAAAATATGACATGACCTCATGTATTTACGTCCTGCAAATAAGAACTACTATTGGAGCAGTCAGGCAAACAATGAGAAATTCCATTTGCATGCTCCAGCAATTGAATTGAATGAGGATGTAAATTGCGTGTGGCTCCCTGAGCGACCTGACTGGATGGTAAAGAGGTTGTGTTCATTCTGCAGGGAGCGAAAATCACTTTGCCTGCCACTGTCTGCATGTCAGTATAATTACAACCACATAGGGACAAGGGGAGGACCGTGATACCCAGTTGATTATGGCCTTAATAATATGCTAGAAATGAGAAGCTTTCCGCTGGGTCTCTTGTGTGTCCGAACTGGAGTGGTTATGTATGTATATTTTTACAGTCTTGTGAGCTGGATTTGGAGCTCTGCATACTGATTTCAAGACTGCATATTCACAAAAATCAGGAAACAAATCATTCGTTTGGCTAATTCACAACACTAATTTTGGCTTGAAATATGCACCCGAAGGCCCAACTCCCAAATCGCACCTATGGAAATTCAGTTTCTCTCCAACTCCACTCATTCCTTCTCGCTCTCTCAAAATTTCAATGCATTTTTCAAGCTGTCTATCCTGCCATCTTCCAAAAGAGGCATCTGGGGGCCATTCGCATTCAGCCACAGTTCTCCTCTGCGCTGCCAAGCTTTTTGCTGAAATGACCGCCAAGGGTTTTGTCACTCCGTAGCCATTGGATGAGTGGCAGCTTTCTACAACTCAAGCAAAGCCCACATGATCAGACACCAACAAGTTTGCGTGTGCGAGAGAGATAAAGCCGGAGTGAGAGAGGAGGAGGCACATCTCGTCTCATGTTTAACGCTAAATGAGATTGCTGCATCTGCTCCCTGAAAAACCCTAGGAAATAAGACAGTCCCTGTCACTTTGTTCTTTTCTTGTCGCCTCTGTGATGCTCCACTTCTTTAGTCTGCAGAGGCGCTTTCTGAAAGCCGAGAAGGTTTCACTTTTGTGCCATTGGGCACTTCCATAATTGTGTGTTTGAAACAAGCACCACTACATTGTGCGAGTCGCTACTTTGTGCATTATATTCTCCCAACCTAAGAAAATGTGGCTCTGATCTTTACAAGACACCCATCCGTCAGGGCACTTCATGTTCTGAAGTCTGAAATGAAAGCAGTTCTCTCTCCTGAGAGATGTTACCAAGTGTTTCAGTCACGTTAACTAGGTTATATTACTATGCTAAAGGCGATCTTTCTCTCTCTTTATGTGATCATGAATTCATGTTTACTCTCCCACATGTTTATTTTACAGATGTACTCTCATCCACCAACTGTCTTTCTTTATTCAGATTTCACATCAGGTCCATGCTGTTTGACTGCGTGAAAGTGCAAGATTAGTCTGTGGGATGGCAAGAAAAATGGTGTAATTCTCCTTACAGAATTGCAAAAATATAAATAATGAAACGCATTCAGGTTTGGATGGTTAGCTCAAAAAGGTCTATAATACCTGTAGAAAGCTAACCCTTATCATTCCCATTCATCTCAATGGTAGTTGGTACTGCCAGTACTGCCGCTCCCTATACTCGTAATACACATAATCGCGAATTCGAAAACGAAAGTAAAGAGTGAGCGCATATTCAAAAGCGTTTTTAATACCCCCGGTGTTATCGGTAATACCGTTGTTGTCGCAAGTTTATTTACTGGTGTGAAAATTTCTTCACCGTGACATCTCTTGAGAAAAGAGCATTATGTCCAAATTCACAATATTCATAAAACGTTCAAAAAGTGCACAGTGGCAGCGATGCAACTGTGGTCACATGACAGTAACAACATGGCGGATGTTGTACGTCCAGATAGTCTCGCGTAGCTGACGGCAGAAGGTCTGGACTCTTTCATTGGCTAATTGGCTTTTCAAAGGCATCTGACTGACATGTAAAGCAACCAATCACAGTTTGTTTTGTTCTGCGTCATGTTTAGGGGCGTGGAAATGTAACTTCAATGTCCCTACAATAACAGACTGGTGTGTAAAACTCTTGAACGTATTTTATAGAGTCTATGCCACGAACATTACATATTTCACATAACTGAAAATCCAGCGTTTAGTTGATCCTGATAAGCACTCGGTGTCGCAGTTGTAAACATGTCAGCTTTCTTTTTCCATGACGGGGTTTGGCATCACGGCGGCTTTGTTTCCAGGCAGAACGTTAAAAAACGCAACACACACATATCCTGCTAATCCTGTAGAATTCAGATGGCGACTTCGAAACTCGTGAAGTGTTTCCAGTTAAGTGTGGCATATGCATCAGCATTCAGCCAGCAGTCCGTGAGCGTGACGTCTGAGCCTGAGACTAACATCCGGATTACATTTACACTATAGAACATACTTATGCATCTGTCGCAAAGTAATTATTTTTTTGGGTGCAGCCTGTGATTTGAAATTCTGTTAGCTAAAGGCTATTTCAGTTGGGTTTGCTTTGTAAGTTAGATCCTGCTGGTAGATGTGGTGATAAAAAGCAGTTTTATCCAGTAGAGAGACATTAAAAGAGCCAAATATGAAACTAAAAACAGTGTACTTGTAGTTGTCTGCATGTTGGGATAGAAGAAGGCATTTTATCATTGAAAACACACTTCACCTTTAGATGACATTTTTTGGAACATTTTTGCTGTTTGAATCAGACTCTGATTATCGGCTCAGACAAGGCCGCCTACAGCATGACTTCTTTTAAAACATCCCTCTCAGGGACTCCAGACAGATCTAACACGCACTCAACTTAAAAATAACACGCTAACTTAAAAATATGAGCATTTCTTTCATCTTAATCAATTTGTCTACTGTTATTAAGGTTCAGTAATCTTGTCTAATTTGTTGTTAAATAAATTATATATAATAAAATGTATATTTTTTAATAATAAATAAATGTTATGATAATACATATTTCATTAAAAAAGATTATATGATCAAAAAAGTTATGGTATTATAATTCGTTATTTAATTAGAGAATTTATTAGCTTTTATTTTTTTAGTAGTTTAGTACATATTACTTAGTAGTTGGTATTTCACCCTTTTGCTAATGTCTTTAAAAAAAATAAAAGCATTAAATCGCAATAAAAAAAATGTGTTATGTATTATAACAATATATTTTGATACTTTAAATTCACTACATGTAGCAAAGTTGGACGGCAATGTTTCATCTCACCTCGCAAGACAGAAATACACTTGCACGTATGGAAGGTCAACTGACATTTTTCTGCAGTCTTGTTAGATTCAAGGAAACATTGAGGAGATACAGTAGCTCAGCTGTGGATGCAGAGAGGCAGCATCTTACATTTTATCTGCATTGACATGGATTCATGGGTGTGTGTGTGGGCGGCGGTGAGGGCCTGACAGATTTTCACTGAATGTGAATTGATGTTTACTTTTTCACAAGCGAATGAAACAGGCCTTTACACTGTGCATGCCTCAAAGATCCTGTAATCCTACAGCAGTCTTGCTGGCTTTGGTGAATTCAGGCTACAATTAACACAGTGTGATTAAAAAAGCACACCGGGGAGCCTCCGCAAACAAAGCTGAACTTGCCACCGAGGCAATCATTTTGCACCGATTATTTATTCCTTTCTGCACCCTGAGCACTTAGAAGGAAATCAATAACATATGCAAACACCCGACCAAACACCAATCGCAAATCACTGGCTGTAAAATAAACCGCGCAAAGACAAACAGAGAAATGAGTTTTGGTCACCGATGGAGCTGTAACGGCAGCCTGTAGGTGTTTCTCACACAAAAATCAAGCATCCATGTGAAAAGCAAAAATAAATCAGAATATTGACTGTTCAAGGTCCCCCGGGTCGCTTAAAGATATCTTTTGGTTTGTTAACAACATCTTTCTCTTTCATATTGGAATTTTTGAATGGCTTACAGCAACATCACTTTTATTTACAAGCTATATAGCATGGACAAAATACTAACAGTGCAATAAACTTGTATATTATGTATATAGTTTACAGTATATTCTTCTTTTTACAAGGCTACTTACAAAATAAATAATGTGAATGTTGAGTTACCCTGTGACACGTTTAATGTTTAGATAGCTTCATGTTAGACTTGTTTTTAGTAAAACAGAAGCTGTTCTTCCCATCACTACATTGTGTAATATTAGTAATATTCTCAGGATTTGCTTACGAGTGTATGGGGGAGGGCAGATTATTTCTGTTAGTGAATGCTCTTTTAATCTCCTAAAGAGACAAGGCGCTTACAGAGGCACGGTCAGCATCCAGGTCTTCATGCCAATTGAACTAGCATTAAGAAATACTGCTTCTGTGAGCTTGTAAGTGAACCCAAAGAGGCTTGAGATGAGCTCTCTCCTTCAAATTGAGCATCTTGACCATTGTGATGATGGAAAGTGTCCTGAAATATACCATAAAGATATAAAGACCTCCATAAAGATCTGTCTGCTATTAGTTAAATGCAGTTTGTGAGAAATATAGACAGTCGAGGATATTTTCAGACACTGACAGCGAGAAAGACAAGCACCCCGATTTAATAAAGGTATCCACTGAAAACTCTTTCTATTTTATTCACAGCTGTCTATAAAATTAGCTCCATTGCTGCATTTACCTGGTTGAAATGTGAGACCCAAATTGCTTCGACACAAGGCTGCACAGTCTCAGTCTCAACCGCATCTGCCATACTCTCAGCAAAATCGTGTAAGTGGCAATTTGGGCCTTATTGAACTGAGCTAAAAGCAGGGTAAGCTATTTGTCATGCTGTATACGCAGCCCCAGACAGCATTTCTGGGCTCAGGGTGGCTGTTTTATGAACTAGTATAGAGGGCATAAATGGATCAGACTCTACGGTCGCTTATTGTGGTTGAAGATTCTCATTCTGTGTCACACGGCCGGTTTATTTAACCCTCAGGTTCTCTGTTTATTAACAAAGAACTCTAAATTAGAGGTTAAACTAGCTTTCAAGAGGTAAAGACAAACTGTATGTTAGAGAATATAGGCCGGCATGGGGAATAATAGAATACTTTTACAAAATGAATAGTATTACATAATCAGGTCTCTAAAAGGGTATAAATATTACCCTTCAAAAGTTGAAAAAAAGTGTCCTATGCTCACCATGCCTGCATTTATTTGACAAGGTAATTTTACTGACTCCTTTTTACAGTCTTTTTGGGGACTCTCCATAGGCGTAATGGTTTTTATATTGTACAAACTGTATATTCTGTGCTATTACACTAACCCGACCCCTAAACCTACCCATCACACTAAACTTTCTGCATTTTTACATAAAAAAAAAAAACTCATTCTGTAGGATTTATAAGCTTGTTTCCTCATGGGGACCTCAGTTTATGTCCCACAGTGACACGAGTCCCCGTGAGACCGTGTGCATGTGCATTCAGGTTGAAGTCCACCGGGATAGAAAAACAAACACACACACACACACACACACACACACACACACAGTGTTGTCAAACCAACTGACTCTAATGGCCACTGCTGGAAAAATGCATTTATTGCTTGGAAACATCATCAGTCCTTATTTTCTAGTCCGTATAGACTTTATTTGAGGTATTCCAGTCTTTTATAGTAGCATGTATCTAAAAAATAATTAAATATATTCAGGTTATGTTAGTTTCATATTATGAGATTTGAATTGGGTTCATGAATATTTTTTAGTAATTATTAATCTGTACTGTAAAATAAATTCTGTTTATGAACTCTAACTCTACGACATTTCTTGTTCCTTACCATCTGCAAATATTGTTTTATACTAATCCTTAATAATCCATAGAATATCCTTCAATGCAGATTAAATTATAGTGAGGATAGATTAATAGTCTGTTATTCCCTTTTCAGTGAAAAGCAAATCTTTAAGAGATACAATCATGAGATATATCTCAAATTACTTTTTTTCTCTTGCAGATTTGCTTTAAGAGAAAGAATAAGAATATAATATTAGATAACCTAAAGCATTACTGAAGATAACACATCCATATCCTTTGCAGAATGGGGTTACGCTCTCATCTGTCTATATCCATATTGGCTTCACATTGTACTGTCTTACAAGCCATTACCCAATGATCCCTCCTCCACACGAAGAATCTCATTAAATTAATTTTTTTGTTAAAAAAAGCATCTGGCATTATCACTGGGTTCTTAAAAGATGACACTTAATATTGTTCTAAATATGATTAAAAGTTTTCTCGAATAAAATGTCTGCAATGCCTATAAAACTTCTTGTCTGTTGACCTTTTCAAGATCAGCTTTTTTATTGACAATTTATCACAAAGTTAAGCGAACAAACATGTTTTTCTCAGGAACAGAGTATTCTTCTGAGCAATCGGAATTAATTAATTCCAATTTATGAATCTGAACGTAGTGTTTATGAACGCTAAATAAGGTGATCGGGTTGATGTGGGCGTTTATGTCACACGCTTAAATCAGAATGCATTTTTTTTCACGTGCACACTGCACGGATACACAGTTACACGCTGCGTGCGCATACTGTTCTCCTAAATTGCGTCTCTTCTTTGATTTCGGGTTCTGATTAGGAGACGACGGGCTGCTTATATTAATCAGCAGTAAAAACACCCCTCCCCCTGCTCATGTGTGGAGGAGAGCCTGAAACAAGGACTGATGGGACAGTCCTGCTCCACTACACAGACGATGAGTGCAAGGAGAATTTTAGATTGACACGACAGTCACTTCATTCAACAAGTGCTTGTTTTTTGCATCATATCTCATTATGCCATTTCTATTGCATATGTGCAGTATATTCCAGTTTTGTTTTTCAATCCGATCCTCTCAATCGGATTACAAAATGTTTAACCTGCACCTTACAATCCGAATTAAATTTGAATTGGATTTGGTCAATTCATTCCAATCCGATTGACTTGATTACATTACTTTTTTTTTTTATCCCGACTGTGCTAGTAGTCCGATTACAATCGGATTATTAAGGGCCATATAAACGCAGCACATGACTGAACAGGTTTCTTCTAATATATCCCCTGAATATAACACATACAGTTATTTTGTCTGATAGATTCTAATGGCAAACAAATTGCTCATTGCTTTGCTAATCACACCCAAACAGGAAGTATTATCAGATTTGTAATTTTCCTGTCACTCTCGCTCGGATCATCTCTACTTATTAATTTCAGCAGCTTTTACGGCTCTTAACTCTCAGCTCAGCCTCCTGCGATCTGGATAACACACACTGCTAGCCTCTTTCTGAGCTCCTCCTGTTCTAGGACACCCAAACGTAGACAGAAAACCCTGCAGAACTCTCTCCAGCGGTTATATTTAGCAGGTCTCACAGTCTGTACATCCACAGCTAGTCTGTTGTAATGCCTGAATCTGCTTACATGGTAAATGAGGATAAAGCCTGTGTGCCAGAACGGTGAGGATGGTGTGGCCAAGTACAGACAGAAGACTTTCACAGGCTTATCCACACAAGAAATATCACACTAATGGGGATGTTTTTCAGAAGTCAGATGTCTGTTTGGATGACTAGATGAAAGTGTATTGGATTTATATTGGCTTTTTTTAATTCCAAAAAACACGTTTTAGTATCCTTTCCACAAATGTGATACCTCAAGCATAGCTGCAGTTAGAAAATAAATGGCCAATAAACATCAGTGTTGGGATAACTGTAATAAATAACTGAAATAAATACCTGTCAGGCACCAAAGTAGGGAATGTGAATTCCCAAACTTTCTGCAGCAGCATGCAGTGGTACGACTGATTTATTTGAAATCTAAAGCCATTTTCCACTGTTGAGCCGAACGTGAAGGAATGGTTCCAGTGATATTTCCACTTGAGCTTGGTTCGGCACGGCATGATTACAAACCGTTCTTGGCCTGGAATTCTCAGCATGGTTGTCTAATCTGAATCGTGCTGGTATAATGCGTGACACTTTTCTGTTGTCTGGCTACCAGTGTCTCTGGAGCTGGATAAGCACACTACAGTATTTGAGTGATGTAAACACAACTTAATAATAAAATGAAAATATGGTTGTTCAGTATTTACATCTCATACCGTCTGTAAACTCAAGCATTTTCAAGGAAATGACTGATGCATTTGTTTTACATTCTACATTCTGGCATGGAATGAAACGGTTAAATAAAGAGAACAGTTTGGCCGTACAGTGGAAAAGCAGCTTAATTTAAATCTAATTATGTTTTTCTGCTTTTAGCTGTGATTTTACTTGAAAAGTGATTGAGCAAGGAAGATTGAAGGTGTTATTGATCATGTTTGACACCATGAGAGAGAGAGAGAAGTAAGACAGGAGTAACGATTAGTCATGCGTTCATACAGAACAACGGGGGATTTTATTGGTTAATTACCTCTTCTCACTCTCTGACTGTATTTTCCTTTTTGTTAGAGGAAAATATAATTGGCCTTCTTTTTTAGATGAAGTGCACTCGATATACAGGTGAAACTCGAAAAATTAGAATATTGTGCAAAAGTTATAATTCTGATGATTATGGCTTACAGCTTATGAAAACCCCAAATACAAAATCTCAGAAAATTAGAATATTACATGAAATCAATGAAAAAAAATAAAATATTTTAAGTACAGAAATTTCGGCCCTCTGAAAAGAATAATCATGCATTTTATGTATATAGATATATATACTAAATATATTAGTTTCACCTTTTAATTTGAATCACTGAAATACACTTTGAAATAAACTTTTGCATGATATTCTAATTTTTCGAGTTTCACCTGCATACAGTGTATTGGTTTGAGGCTGCTAGTTAAATATCTTCTATTTTACATTGTTTTCTATGTTTCACCCCAGATAGTCACGCAGTGTGAAAAGAACAGTGACCCGACTATGAAAATCATGCAGTCTGAACTCGGCTTGAGGAAGCTTGGCTGTCCGTGTAGTGAAAAAGTTTGGTACTGCGCCCAAATAAAATCTGACTGAAAGGTAATTTTTTTTTGAGATATCAACCTAAAATTTGGAACACAACTTCTTTAGATTGTTGGCTTTCATTTTCTCGCAGTTTTAGAGCAAAATATATTTTGTAATATTTTTACATTGTTCATTTTCATAAACTCAAACTTATATAACTTTTTTTCAGTTTCACTTTTCTATTTTTCACTTCTACAATAATCTGGATGAACCATATGTCTATATTCCAAAGCATTCTTGAATTACAACCCTTTAAGTTTGGATAGTTATTTTCATTTCATTTGGAAAAAAGGGGGCGTGACAGTTAAAGGGTTAAAGAGTTAAAGGGTTAATTATTTAATCTCACTTTATTAACCAATGTCTATGCTGCTTACCTTCCAATTCAAACATACAAATTTAGCAAAAATGGCTTTAGAGAAATATCAAATTTGTGTGGCACCCTCTACTCCTTCATTTTTCACTTTTGGTGTGAAAGAGCCCTTACATTTACTAAAAATATATATTTTGTGTTATTAAAAAACAAACAAGCAAGTCCAGCCCAGATGAGAAAAAGTAACGCAGAAGTAATGGAACCCATAAAAAGTAACTAAGTTACACAATTAGTTACTTTTTAGGGAGTAACGCGATATTATAATGCATCAATTTATTAGATTTCTATTCGATTTTCATTGTGTTATTATACATTTAACGAATGTTTTTAATTGATCTTAATGATAATAATGCAAATAATAGTTGCAATACAGAATCTTTTATGTGAAATGGAATCAGGACTCGATCCCATATCACCCACATGTTCAAAGTGATGACATATTAAGGGAATTAAAATGAACCCAGAAATGTCTCATTAAATACAGTATACAGTATATTTCTTTTTTCTGGGCTAGCCTGTTATTTTATTTTAGCCAGTTTGTATTGTTCTTGCTCTTCTCTCTTGCCTCATTATAACAGCTGGCTCCAATAAACGTACATCTAGAAAGCGTCTAATGAAAGTCAGGGGGACATGTTGATGAAGAGGAAGATCTGTTTCCTGGGCTCTCACTGACACGCAGGTTTTTGATTAAAAGCTCGACTGCAGACTCGCAGTCTCAGGAGACGCGGTGATACTCTGCGAAGCATCTGGCTCAATTCACACCAGAACTCACACAGCAGGAGACTCCAAGAGCAATTTACACTCATTTTACATTGAGAATAAAGAGATCTTGACAAAGTAATGAGCAAATAAATCCTGTGGGCTAAACAAACAAACAACAACAAAAAAAGCACCACCAAATGACAGCTATATACATTTTTTTAATGTTTTTTCTTTGTTTTACCAGGCAAAGCACAACAGAGCTGATTTCATGACTGGTTTTCTATTTGATCAAAATAAGGACATCATTATGTTCAGATCGTGCCGTGTAGCAGCTCATCATTGGATGGTGAACAAATACAGTATGATGTCTGATTCCTCCCATCCTGCATGTGTTCAGCACGACAAACCACGCATGGCCGTTGCCGTGGGAACAAATCAGTATTGCCAGTGAGCAGTGCAGTGCCAAGGTCTCGACTCGGATCAGTGTGTCCCGCTCGCCCTTGCCTGGGATCTTGTCAGAGCCGGCATTGGCAGGCAGAGCACTCCCGGATCAAAATCTCATAGGCCCCGGGCCCCAGAAGAGCTGATGTGAATTGGCTTGAGTTTGTTTTTGCACTTCTCTTTTATTGCACTAGCTTCAGTCTGATTGACCCTCTCAATACGACTTCAGATGTCTTTGTTCAGTTCGCGTGTTTAAACTTATCAGTCTGGAGGAGCAAGAGAGCTAATTAACTAGAAACTAAGAACTGTCCCTTCACTAAAACTCCAACCCCCTTGGTTACTGTTGCTCGGATCAGCTTTATATGAAACCAATTACTTCTAGTGCAGTAAAATGAGCTTATAAAGTGGTAGAAATTAAATGCATGTTATTCTTACGTGGGCTGGAATATTTTGTGCTATTGTGAAGCAGTTTTGGCAGTAACATGATTAAAACCTGTGAAGATGACTTGCTATCCAAAAACTATCCAAACAAATATAAGATTGTTTTGGAAAATATTTGTGATTGTGTTAGAGAAGCAACATACAGACAGCTTTCTATGGAAAACATACAGATTTTTGTTTTCTTTTATGACAAAAAATTATAATCATTTAAAAGGTAAACCATGCTTTGAACAGCCTCTTTTTCCTTTGAATTTTAAGTTTGTAAGTATACAACATACTAGTTTTCAACATCAATTACATGAAATTAAGGGACAGAATTTCAGAAATGTACAAATGTTTATATTGAGTATTATTTTTGCTAGACTGGCTAAATTATATGTAATTATGTGATGGTATATATTTTAACATCTCAATTACATATATATATCATATATATTTATATATTCGTATATATCATATTTATATATATTTTTGTATTACGCGATTAATCGCATTAATGTCATAGTTAACTCGCGATTAATCGCATTTAATCGCACATTTTTATCTATTCTAAATGTCTCTTGATTTCTTTTTGTCCCATTATTTGTTCTCATTTTAATGCTCTTATCAACATGGAAAAGTGGATCGGCTTGCTTTGTGCAAATGTTTTTTATTGAAAACAATATTGGCATATATACTGTTCAATTTCACACTAAAACATTCTCACTTGGAGCAAATAATCTCTCACACAATGTAACACTGTCCATCAATAAAAGGGTGAAAGAAATACTGACGAGGTCCTGATATTGACGAGGGGGCGGAGAATTCGCATCAGCTGTGTGTGTGTGTGTGTGTGTGTGTGTGTGTGCTTGGCCATCATCAAGTGGTATTTCAGACTGGACGTGCTGCGATGATGATAGCTCAGTTCACAACGACAAAACACACAGATCACTTTGGTCTTGTCAATGGAACCATTTGGCAACTTTTTAAAAGTAAACTTTCAATTCAGAATCTTATTGGCATCCATTTCGGCGTCTCGCGCTCGTCATCCACTCAAAACTGGACGTTTTGAACGTTCCTATAACATTCAGAAATAACGTTTTTATAACTTAATGGGAACGTTATGAAAACGTTCTTATAACCTAAAATTGTTAGCTGGGGAGGAGGAGAGATTCGCGATTGCACTGACTGAACACGTTTTAAGTGCAGGCATATTCTCTGAGCGAGCCCAGAGAAAATTCTTACAAGAGCAGCGTGTATCTGAGAGCGCGCGAGGCGCGACTCGAGCAGAGAGATTCGCACTCGCGCATCCGGCTCGCAAGCCCAAACAAGTGTGTGCGGCGTGCCTGTTGTTTTGTTTCCGGTCTAGCTAGATCCGCTTGCGCTTTCAAAACGTCCTCGCATGCCGCGCATGCCGCGTCCTGGTGCAAAAGCATGTGAAAAAAAACTACAAAGTTTGCTAGGCCAAAAAGACCGTTAATCGCGCGATAAAAAAATTAACGCCATTAAAATGGGTTTGCGTTAACGCCGTTAATAACGCGTTTAACTGACAGCCCTAGTAATTATATTATATATAATTACATAATACATAATAATATATAATAATACTACTTAAATATATATTCTATTCTTCTTTTATAGTTTTTTAAATGTGATATCCGTAAAGTCATGGGATATTTTCCACCATATTTTTCCCAACTGTTGTTTGTAAATCATCATGTTTCACATATGTCTCCTTTGTGAAACGTGAGGATAAATGTGTTTTCTCACAATCTGCAATCAATTTTGTACCAACTGGTTCAACCATGTGCTGAGTTACAGAAAGCCAGAGGATATCAAAAGTACACATTTTTATCTCACAAGAGTGATATCAGGCCTAAAAAGCGGGATCTGTAATCTGTAGGATACAAATTTAGTCTGTTCATCTGGACTAAATCTGCACATGCTCTGAATGCGACACTTGGCATTAAGATTACATATGGCCTCCTGGAAGCCATGTTACACTTTCCCTAACGAATCTCCTGTAGAGTGTGTACAGTACAGATGGAGCACTTTAATTGGCCATTGTTTTGACAGTCTCTCTGACTGAGTTAGGCTGAGGAGGACATCTCTGTGCATGCAAACTTCTCCCCTGAAGGACTGTGTGGTCCGCAGGGACACGAGACACAGACTGAATCAATCTGAAAAATGCCCAGTCCCACTGCACAATGCTGAATTAGCAGCAGAAAGACAACTTGTGCATCTTGCATTGACCTGCTCACATGTGTTTAAATGAAATCCACCTATTTTCTTTAGCTTTGTAGTATTGAGTGGTGTAAATGATTGTAAATGAGAATGTATCGCTTGCGCCATTAGTCTCCCACATCTCTGTCTAGCAGTCGCCTTAGAGGTGATGATTCACCCCTGGTGCACAGAGAGGGTGAGAGAGAAACAGCCACACACCGATCAATTACACACTCTCTAATGGATGCCTGTTCCACACAATCAACGCCAGTAATGTCCACTGCACCGATGCTTATCTAAAGGATAAAACAGCCCCGTCTGATAAGGTGAAGGTCAGTTATAAAGTAGCCATGGTTTTCAAGATTTAATGCATCTCCAAAATATCACAAGGCCACCTTTTAAAGGAAGAACAAAGGTTGAAACATAAAACTACTTCTTTTATTTGCCTCTGAACCACACAAATTACATGTATGTTTCTAAATTTAATTTTGTTTGACCATATAAAGTCCGATTAATTGGAACCTGTTGGACGTGTGGCTGTTTCTTGCAATAAATGTCAATAAATAAACTTAAATGTCTCTTGAAACATGCTTTTTATTAGTTTGTTATTTTTCAATAAAAACGCATATTCAATTCAATTCACATTTATTTGTATTGCACTTTTCACAATACATTATTTCAAAGCAGCTTTACATAAAATGTGTGTGTCTATATATAGTGTATATATATATGTGCGTGCGTGCGTGCGTGCGTGCGTGTGTGTGTGTGTGTGTATGTAAATAACAGGTGAATTCTGTCAAAATAATTTCTATTGCACCTACTGTACTTTCCTGCATTCTGTGATGGAAATAAAGGTTTTGGTAATGACGTTAAAGACTTTTTTATATAAAATGACCTATTCCTTTGTCCGTATCCTAAATACACACAGTAATAATTATATATATAACATTTTAGGGTGGCCTTTTATTGTGGCCAGCCTAAGGCACACCTGTGCAATAATCATGCTGTCTAATCAGCATCTTGATAAGTCACACCTGTGAGGTGGATGGATTATCTCGGCAAAGGAGAAGTGCTCACTAACACAGATTTAGACAGATTTGTCAACAATATTTGAGAGAAATAGGCCTTTTGTGTACATAGAAAAAGACTTGAGTTCAGCTCATGAAAAATGGGGGCAAAAACAAAAGTGTTGCGTTTATCATTTTGTTCAGTGTGTATATATATATATATAATCCATTTAACTTTTTTTGCATAATTTGACAAAATTATATATTAAATATAAAAAATTATGTTTATATTATAATAGTTTTAAAGATGTCATATTCATATGTTCTTATTTCGATGGATTTTCATACTTTAATGGAAAGTCTTGATCTGGGACAAGAGTAAAGCAAATAAAATATAAATGTGTATAAATATAAATGATTTTTAAGTAAAAAATATTAAGTGTTTAACTAGCAAAGGAGATATGGGAAAATCAGTAAAGTCAATGTTGTAAAAGCTAGTTAACGTGTGCCATATATGGCACATCACTCTCGGGACTAAGAGAATGAAACAGCTCATAAATAATTTGCTGATGTGGGTCAAATGAGCAACATAATTCGTAATGACTGAAATAACCTGAATAATCAAACCATTGAAACCATTTGCACATGTATTGATTCTACTGTGAATGAGGCATGAAATTTCATACTACATACTGTCTGGCTTGTTAATAAGAACTTATTTCGGTCCTATTATTTGGATCCTTCCGACTTCTCCATTAATCTTATTACTTGCAATTGTTTAGATGATTCTGACAATGACTCATATGATTATGAATGCTAAAACAACCTTGCATCCTCTGCATTATTGAAGAAAAGGAAAATATTTTTATAGCTCAACTCCCTCCCCCATGCCAGAAAACACTGCTAGTGTGTTAATCCAAAATCCAAGCTACTTTTTGACTCTGTCACCCAAAAGTCTAAAATGAGTCATGCTTCCTGTCTCAGCCTCCCATCCAGCCCTGATTATCCTCTTAAAGTGCCCCTATTGAAGGCAGGGAGGTTTAATTGGCTATGCAAATAGTTGGCACACCAGACTCATTACCTACGAGGATCGCAGTAGGCTCACGATGGGAGGATGACTAAGAAACAAATTGGCATTTTCAAGCCTCACAAGCTTTTTCTCCCTAAATACAAAGATTCTAGATTGACCGTGGTGGGAGAGAAAGAATATCAACCATTCTCTTTGTTGCTAGACGAAGTGCTGGGTCCTTGTTTTGTTATTCCCTCTAGTCAGAGTCGGGTTTTGTAGCTCATTTAAAATGACTGCAGTGGTGTAAAAAGCATTGGACCAGCACGGGGTGCGCAGGGAATCCCCATGATAACTCAAACACTCACTGTCTTTAACACCGAACATTAGCATGTCAATAACAGCACAGTATGATACCAAAGAGATAGGAGGATTAGTTTAGTACAACGCGAGATTGTCGATAAACCAGGTGCTTTTACCTCAGAAATCCCACTGACATGTTTTCATTGTGGACAAATCGATTGAGTTTCTGTTTATCTCATTTAGCAAAAGTTTCATTTAGCATTTATGGAACAATTGAACAGTGTCAAAGCCTGCATGCGCACCCCTCGTCATTATATCACATGGAGCCTTTCAGTCAACAAATTCTGTCAAATCATTTTGTAAGACCATTAACGGTAACACTTTATTTTACGGTGTCCTTGTTACATATTACATGTATTTACCGTAGTAATAACAGTAAATTATGCATAATTACATGCAACTAACCCTCACCCTAATCCTACCCTATCCCTATAGTAAGTAGCCTACATGTAGTTACTTAATATTACTCTGTACTTAAATATATAATTACACTGTAACAAGGACACCTTAAAATAAAGTGTAACCCCATTAACTGGTCTGGGCCAACTTTGTTAAAACTGTCCAGCCGAGAGATCGGCACGTTCCCATGTGGTCAAGATTATTGTGTGGTTTGATGCGTACAAATTTTTTTGTTCAAAAACGCAGCGCTTTGTTTTCAAATCCCTTCGTTCTCTAGCAATAGTGTCCCACTTCTTGGTAGAAAAATGACCACCAGCTGTTCAATTCTCCTTTGTAAACATAATTTGTGCAACTGATGGTCCTTAATGGGATTTCTCCCGACATTCATTAAGCTGCAATAGCCATTTCAAAAGCACATGTGTCCTGCATTCCAGAGACTGGACACTAGACACCAAGAAAAGTCAGATGAAAGAGGGCAAGTGGAGTTGAACAAATAAAAAATAAAATTCATAGCATTAGGATGTCTTGTAATCACATCTCACTTTATAAAATCAATAGCCAGCTGTGGATATGAAGTTGCTGCAGTTCTGTTTTAATATCTTGAGTTTAACCTGTGCAATAATAGAAAAGAGACAGAAAATACCAGAATATTTAGTCATATCGTAGTTTGGTCTGTATTGTATAAAGATTTTATGAACCTCCTGCCACCCCAGTGTCCTCATCATCTTTACTGACATTACAAAGCAGAGACACATAGTAACTGTTGCTATGCGTTCCAGGTCAGTGAATATTTTGGAGGTGGCGCCCTTTTACAAGGCTTGTTGAGATGGATAGATAGACAGATAGATAGATAGATAGATAGATAGACTGACAGATTTTAGTACAACCTCAATGTAATTTATAACTTGTTTTGGCAAATTGGTGTCTAATTCGTATGAATTCACACTGTCTCATTCAAAGGTTTCGAAAAATTTGCTTACATCCCAGTGACGGTTTTCCAATAGCCTAGGTTGAAAATTACAGTGACCACAACCGGATCATTTTTGGCAAGCAGATATGGAGCTTGAATTAACCTGCATTAAAGAGCAATTTACCCATGGGTTATTCATAATGCATAGAGTATCCTGTTTTTTTTTCTCTTTACATATTCACATTTGACTAGCTCAAATGGTATTTGAGTCCCTAAAAGTGAAAGGGCATGATTTAATCCAAGGTTTACGAGGCTGAGGTTGACCAAATTCATTTTTAACCTGATCATTAAAGCCCCAAGCAAGAATATAGTGTCATCTTATTGATGAAGCCATGTTTAAACTCATGGTTTAATATCCATTTAAATCGTTAACATGCTAAATACTATCTGGTTTCATCAGTTTATCTGTCAGATACATGCAGGGTCTGTTACAGGTCATGAGTCCTGCTCAGCAGAAACACAGCCCAGTGGCAGCTGAAAGAGGCACGGTGGCGCGTCAGCATGCCTGTTGACGTTGATGTGATCTGCAATGTTCGAGCCAAATTATTACACAAAAGATGAGTAGTAATTCCTAACAGCATGCTTGACAGTACACAATAGCTTTAAAGAGGCTATTTGTAACTACTTTCACTAGCAGGTCATTAGAGGAAATACTACAACAAGCAACCTGAGGACAAACACAAAACCTCTCTGCAGTTCAAGTGGTGCTAGCTACACAGTTATGAATGCTGTTTTAAAAGGCTGATTTGACGCATTGTTATATAGCAAAATTGAGATGAGAAAATATAACAAATGTTAATTAGGAAGTATTACTGATGGCACTCGTAAGACCATGATTAATCAAATCAATGCAATTGTTGTTGTTTTTTTAAAATTTTTAGTTCATTTTTAAGTTAATGACATCTCACAATGATAATGAGAAAAATATTTATTCAGAATACATTTTGATCAAATTAAATCTTTAGTGACTGTAATATTATTGTTATTACTAATTAAAAAGATGACATGCAATACAAGTCATATATTGCAAGAGGCCAACCAAATGAATGTGACAAACAACAAGGTGACTTTAATGGACAAAATGGGCTTTCAGTTAAACTTGGCTGCCTATATAGTAGAAAGGCGATTTATTTATTTTGATTCGGTGCTCCCTGACTAGAGAAAACAGAAAAAAGGCTTTTGTCTTCCCTTTTGCCAAATAGGTAGGAAAACTTAATGCACTGGGCTGTTGCCGTCCAATGCCACTCCCACCAGTCTGCTATGTATACTATTACCAGTCAAACACCACCTTGCTTTAGTAGGAAATACTTCTTAGCAAACTTTTGCTAAGTCATTAATATGGTGTCGACTTGTATTGTTCCCGGGTGCAAGAAGTTTAGCAGGAGTGATTTACTTTTGGTTTCCAGTGAGGGATCCCAGTGCGTTTTAGGGTGTGGATAAAAGCTGCAAAGAATCGGAAATACGGAGAGAAGTCCGCAACGATTCTGCGAAACCTCTGTTTGTTGTTTGTAGTCAACATTTCAAACTGGATGAACAGTGTTTTAGGCCAAACGGAGGGAAAAACTTAAATAAACACCGTTCCACCCATCCGCCCGAGTCAAAATGCCGTCGCACACAGGTAAGATATCTGCTGCCATAGTGTTTCATGTTTACCACAACACGAGTCTGTTTAAAGAGTACAATACAATGTTCTGTTAATTACCCTCTGTCGATCCGACTGTCTGTGTGACGGTCTGAATTCCCCAAACAGAAGCCAAATCATTAAGGCCAGATGCTCTTCTGTATCAATCCTGTTTCACACTGTAAGAAGGACATTATTGAAGACTCAAATTAAATATGAATGCACTTGGTGTCCAGAGATGAAACTGTCACGGTCACTTTATAGTGAATGCACAGGATTAGAAAATCTGATTGGTCTCAGATGTTTCACAGTGCTCATATCGTGAGCGCAGCAGCTGCTGTTGAGGGACCGGCGTCTGATGCCAGACAGGAGGCGCTCTATGTGTTCCTGCTGTTCCAGAGGACGGGCACGGCCGACAGATACTTAGCTGAATTAGATTTACTAAAGGGAGACTTTATTGTTTTTAAAGGTCATTTGCTTATTATCCCCTCATGGCTCTTGCTGCTCCTTTTGTATTCTCATCAAGTACGCTGTAAAGTACACAGTGTCTTTATAGACAGTTATATGTTCAGACTTTTCAGCAGTAAGAGAATGAGAATTGACAGGATTTGGACATTTCCTCACTCTGTAAAAGACAACCAGTCTTTTCTGTTTCATTACAGATAGCTGTTTTTGAAAGCAAGAACATGACCTGCATGAACTGCTCCTGACTGAGGGTACGTTTATACACGAAAACGATCTACTAAAAACGGAAAGGTTTTTCCTTTGTGTTTTTCGCATAGAGATGACACCGTTGTCAAAACGATCCCCATTGACATGTAGCCTCGAAAAACGCTTCTTTGTAAAGAAACACTGCACCTATAGACTGAACACGTAATACACATGCGCATTATGTTACCATTCTCACAAATTCACTTTTTTTGTAGTTTACACGGAGACGATAATGGTATCGGTTTCAAAACTTGCACTTTGAAACCTGTTTTTTTTAAAGTTTGTGTTTTCAGGCCCACAAAATGTGTTAAAGCTTGTATATATGGGAAATTAATTGTAAAGAAAACATTTAGTTTTCTAAATCTCTATGGCTTTCTTTTTCTTCTGCAGAACACAAAAGAAGATATTTTGAAAAACTATTACATTTGCATAATGACATTTAAACTGATGGCCATTTCAAACCTCTGTGACTTTTTTTCTGTGGAACACAGTGAAGATGTTTTGAAAAATGTCTCATTGCTTTTTGTCCATATAAATAAAAGTCAGTTGGGTTGTATACCAGACTTTAGATATACAAAGATGGTGCACTTATATGAATGGGAGAAAGTGTAACACGCAATATGGCAGAATTAATCACTGAAAGTAATCGTGATGAAACGATCCTGCTGTGATAGAAACATATTTTGAGATGTGCACTTTGTAATGCGCACACACACATTGGTGGATTTAGCCTGAAAAATATGCTTTTTTAAACACTGTTTGAACATAAGAAACAACATGAATAAAATGTTATGGTAAGCTTGGTGAACAGCTTTGGAGAATTGAATGTTTACTTGCATGACTGAAATAGCTGTTTCAAAGATGGACTCGAAGATGAAAAAAATGACTTGCCTTAGAGGGACTTTAAAAATATTCATTAAAACATATTTTTTTGTATTTCACAAAATAAAGGTTTTGAACACCATTAAGGAGAGTATATGATGTCAGAATGTTCATTTTTTTTGGGTCAGCAATCCCTTTAACACAAGCAATGGTAGACTATTACAACAAAATACATTGCTTTTGTTATGTCTCTTTCCTCCAAAACTGAATAGCCCATTTGCTTTTGTCAAACACATGTGAGGCGTGTATGAACAGCGTGGTCCTGGACCTCTGCCACCCATGTGCTTCAGAAAGGAGTCGAGAATGCTTGTCAGTCATCTTATGATGGCAGTCAGTGAAGTGTACCTTCTTCTCACAAGCATATCAGGACTCAGCATAATAGGATTATACCATTTCTGAACAGCCGCCAGACATCATTAAGAAAAAGGTGAGCCACATACGGTATGAATAGATGAAGTTGTTTGGCACATGGAGGGTGGGCTCGTGAGACCCTGCTGAAATATGGCCTGGCACCCTCACTTTAGCTTCTTAGCCCTTCTGCTACTATAAGCCGCGCTCTTCCGGGGGTAACAGCTGCTGTCCCAGGGGGGTGTTATGCTTCTGTAATGGGAGTGTGTTTGTGTGTGTGTGTCTACGGCTGCACAACTAAAGTGGGCCAGAGATGGCAGCCAAACACAAGCTCAAAGCCCCGCGGTGCCGAATTCAAGAAGGCAGAATAACAGCCCAGCCTGAGGCCTGGCAATCTGTCTTTTCCTCTCTTCCTCTCTTCTTATTCTGTTTCTCAGCTGTTCATTAGCCATCCATTGAGAAAGAGCTATGGGTGTTAGCGCTCCACTCCGGGCACCGAGAGCTGGTAAAGATCTGATCTGGCCGTAGCGGTGTGTAACACTCTGTGGCGATGAATGAATAATGCAGCCATGGTAGCGTCACTCAGGGAACAATTGTCCTGGTTAATATTCATGGCATGGAGATTCAGATGGCGTTGTGAATCGCTTTACAGTCTTTTGAGAGCTTAGACTAACCTAGCCTGTGTGACACATGTGAAAACAGTGTGGGTTCTCCTGTGAAAGTAAGCAAAATGGGACATAACACTTGCAGTTTGAATCAGAGTGCTTGTCTGCTACATGAACAAATTGTTCACATGTGAGCGAGAGAGGCTGAGTGTGTGAGGGAAAGCAAGAGTGCCTACAGCAAGCGGACCCGGCCTAGTGTGTTTTCAAATGCCAACGTCAGAACTGTTTTCAGCAGAAACGCAGTGAATTTTACCCACAGGACTTCAAAATAATTTTTGAGATCTGCCTAATCCAGAATTCCCTGCAACTGCACTGATTTATCTGAGGAGTTGCATGATATTTTTGGCTTGTATTCTTTGCTTCTGTCCCCTCGGTCCTTTCGAGCACTCTGTGATCACACGAGTTATGGCAGTTCATTCAGGGCTTTTATAGCTTACTGTGCTGAATATATAGTATGAATATTCTGTTTATTGTTGAAGATGAAATAAAGCCACCAGTGTTATGTGCTGACACCACAAAGCAGAGCGCTGGCTAAAAATGTTTGAGTGGGTTGAGAGCCCTCATGAGAGAGAGAAATAACAGCAAAGTTCACCAGGTAATATAGCTTATTATACACTCACCGGCCACTTTATTAGGTACACCTGTCCAACTGCTCCTTAACACTTAATTTCTAAGCAGCCAATCACATGGCGGCAACTCAGTGCATTTAGGCATGTAGACATGGTCAAGACAATCTCCTGCAGTTCAAACCGAGCATCAGTATGGGGAAGAAAGGTGATTTGAGTGACTTTGAACGTGGCATGATTGTTGGTGCCAGAAGGGCTGGTCTGAGTATTTCAGAAACTGCTAATCTACTGGGATTTTCACGCACAACCATCTCTAGGGTTTACAGAGAATGGTCCGAAAAAGAAAAAACATCCAGTGAGCGGCAGTTCTGTGGGCGGAAATGCCTTGTTGATGCCAGAGGTCAGAGGAGAATGGCCAGACTGGTTCGAGCTGATAGAAGGGCAACAGTGACTCAAATAACCACCCGTTACAACCAAGGTGGGCAGAAGAGCATCTCTGAACGCACAGTACGTCGAACTTTGAGGCAGATGGGCTACAGCAGCAGAAGACCACACCGGGTGCCACTCCTTTCAGCTAAGAACAGGAAACTGAGGCTACAATTTGCACAAGCTCATCGAAATTGGACAATAGAAGATTGGAAAAACGTTGCCTGGTCTGATGAGTCTCGATTTCTGCTGCGACATTCGGATGGTAGGGTCAGAATTTGGCGTCTACAACATGAAAGCATGGATCCATCCTGCCTTGTATCAACGGTTCAGGCTGGTGGTGGTGGTGTCATGGTGTGGGGAATATTTTCTTGGCACTCTTTGGGCCCCTTGGTACCAATTGAGCATCGTTGCAACGCCACAGCCTACCTGAGTATTGTTGCTGACCATGTCCATCCCTTTATGACCACAATGTACCCAACTTCTGATGGCTACTTTCAGCACGATAATGCGCCATGTCATAAAGCTGGAATCATCTCAGACTGGTTTCTTGAACATGACAATGAGTTCGCTGTACTCAAATGGCCTCCACAGTCACCAGATCTCAATCCAATAGAGCATCTTTGGGATGTGGTGGAACGGGAGATTCGCATCATGGATGTGCAGCCGACAAATCTGCGGCAACTGTGTGATGCCATCATGTCAATATGGACCAAACTCCCTGAGGAATGCTTCCAGCACCTTGTTGAATCTATGCCACGAAGAATTGAGGCAGTTCTGAAGGCAAAAGGGGGTCCAACCCGTTACTAGCATGGGGTACCTAATAAAGTGGCCGGTGAGTGTATATAGGCCTGGTTTCACAGACAGGGCTTAGATTAAGCCAGATTTAGGCCTTAAGTTCAAATGGGACATTTAAGTAGCTTTTATAACCGTGCCTTGGATAAAAACATTATTCTTGAGACAAAACAATGGCAGTGACGTATTTTAAAGACCCTGAAAATCACGTTTTTAATGTTTATGTGCCTATGTGGTGTTTTTAATATGCTTTAAGACAGACCATGTGCAAATTCATCAGTCAACACCATTGCTGAGTATTTTCTCCTTAAAACGGCAGTGAACCAAAAGCTCTATTCACACGGGATTAATATTATCCCCCCCCCCCACACACACACACACACACACCACACACACACACACACATCTGAATTTCGTGTGGTGCATTCGCATGGGATAAGTGAATCCTGTGATTTAACTCGAATTTATCAACCGGATATGATGCCAAGGCTTCGCGTATTTTGGATAGGCTATTGCTTGGAAATGCCTTGTCGTAATAGGTCTTGCTGTATGATATATCATAAACTGCATGCTGCTATACATGTCATCCATCTGCATCTAATCATTATTTTTGTTTTCGCTCTTCTGATGGTTTTCAGCTATCTCTTTCTGCAAATTGTATCGTTGTATGGTGTATAGCGATGTGACCCAGCACCCAAAATACTATGAAACAACACTCCATTCTTCGTGAAAGTGCACAGGAAACAAAAACCTTGAAAAAATATATATACGACCCTGCCAAATCCTGGCCAATTCACAGAGATGCCGATTCGCATGGGACTAATATGATCAAAGGACCTCGATGTTCTGTGAGATATGGCGAAACATTTTTACTTCACAAATTACAGACATGGCTGATTCGCACGGGATTAAGATCACAGAAAACCTCAGCAATTGTTAAAAATGACTAGAGGTCACCAGGTAATACTGACCCAGTGCGAACAGGGCTAAAGACAGTCTCAAAAACGCGGTTTGAAATCACCCGTTCTCTACGTCACAAACATGTTGTAACTAATCCAGTCTACTGGGGGACTTTAAGATATGGCAATTCAAGTTGCTTTCAGTGACTTTAGTGATTAATTTAATGCTGGTTAGCATCAATGCAATAGAGATTGTGGATATAATATGATGAAATAGATTTAATGATACAAAGAGATCCACGTCTCAATCAAAAAAGCTTGTTCAAAAGCGGCTGCCAGTGGTGTTTCAAGATGGAAAAAATCATCAAACAATCACTGCAAACTCACATTCAGGTCTGTCTTCAACCTGCTTTTTTACAATCCAATCAATTCCCAATTCAATAAAATCAAGTCGTGCCTCATTTCTCCCGTTGAAAATCCTGTTTCACTGGGGAATACATTATATTAGTGAGTGAAAAGGGCTGTGAATGCTGTTTCATGTTGTTCATAACAGTAAAAGACAGGACATCATCACCATCACCAGTCAAGATTTTACTCTAGAGTTTGTAGTTCTCCATTTTAGGATGAGATAACCAATAAGATTAATTGTGGCGTTCTTTAACTTGTTTGTTCTCATCTCACAGTTGTTAATTGCTCGCCTCTCTGAAGTCTCGCTCATTTGAGCTAAACTTTCCAGTAAGAGTTGCCAATCTGTTGAATGACACTTCCTTACCTCCATCCCAGACGCAGCCTCACAGAGACGTACTTTCTGATAACATCGCTTACACATCTCTACTAATAGCTTCATAGTCGTGCCCTGGAGCGGCACCGTTCCTGCTCTTATGTGTAATGATTTACATATTTAGCTATGGTTGTTATTGCTTCAGCAGCTGGCAGAGTTGGGTTCAACACAATAAAAGAGAGCATTGATGGCACAGAGATTTGTAAAAGCTTTCTCAGTTTAATTAGCATCACACTTTTGCTAAGCACCGGCCATGCATTGTTCCTGGGTTTTTTCCCAGCATGCGGGGTTGTTTTGACACTGGGTCAAGTGGGGGGAGGGGCCCTAAACTAAGCTGTTAATGACTGAACACTAATACCCAGGTGTAGATTAGCAGTAGCAGTGCTGCGTAGCCTTAGCAGTGTTGACACTTCTGTTATGATACTTGCGCGGTTATCATTGCAGTGCAGATATGAAATGCATATTAAACTGCCACTTATTTGATCTAAATGCAACCGAATATAACTACCTGCAGATGACCTGGACTTAATATCCTAAGAGTGGTGAGTTTCAAAATATGTTAAAATTACTGCATTTTAAGTCTATGCTGCATTACTGTCAAGAGATCCAACAGAAGCTAAACAGATACTGTGCACAGACTCGTCAATATAACTACAAATACGACTGTTTGCCAAGGTTCCCAGCCAGTGACTGAATCTTCTAGCCGACACCACGGTGCTCTTTGAGCTCTGTACGGATTATGAGTGATTCGCTTCTTCAGGCTTGCCTCGGGTCTCTGTCACAAGCTCATCTCTGTGTATATCTTAACATATGCATGGCTTATTCTCCAGGGCTCATCCACGCAGCCGTCTCTCAGTCGTGATGGAGAAACAGCAGTCTCAGCCTCAGTCGTTGCTCGTCAACGCAGAATATTTGTGCCTCTTTGTTTTGTGCTTTATCACAGATTACACAAAGAAGGTTTGTCTTACCTTACGTAGATGCTGCTATTTCCACCACATGCTGCTGCATGCTTCATTCATGATAAAAAGCCCTCCATCTCTCACTCTCCGTCTTTGTGTGTCTCTCTTGATTTCTTTTTCTCCTCTCCTCTTCTTTGTTTTTGGTCAGAGCATCCCTGTATGGTCTGTGCTGTGGCTTCTGGATCAAAGTGGAAACGGGCTGTAATTGAGAGCCTTGAGGATGAATCTGCCGGTAGATCTCTCCTGTTTTCCTCTCTTCCCTGTCAGACGTGCTCTCACTCAAGCCCACGATCTGAGAGAGAGAGGGATGTGGGCAAGACCCCGCAGTAATGGTGTGGTAATTTGCTTGGTGGTTGTTCTCTGTCTCTCCCCCTGATTTCTCTGTCTTCATTCAGCGTGGCGGTGTTGGCTCAGTCGGTCTGTCAGAACGCATGGAGACACATCTGTGAATGTGTTTATGTGGCTCTAACGTAGGCTCTTCGGCGAGCAGAGACCCCCTCCTTGCTCAAGATGTGCTCACTAATGGCATGTACCATTACGGCTCAGAGCAGGGTGGGCTGTGAGGGAAGGAGGGGGAGAGAGAGTGGAAAAGAGGTTTGTAGACAGATTGATTGGATGTTAGTGGTGCTGTGCATGTGTGCGTGTACATATATTGTTGTATATTTCCTCTTGTCATTGTACATAAGACAAATCTTTCTTTATACTTAAAGATTGTCACTGCTGTTCTTTGAATTACAGCACAAATTTCAAATACGTGCGATAATTGCGCCACTATTTAAAGGGATAGTTTGCCCAGTAATGAAAAATCTGTCATTATTTACTCACCCTCATATTACAAACCTGTATGACTTTGGAACAGGGCTGCACAATATATCTTTTTAGTATCGATATCGCAATATGTGCATCCACGTTAGTCACATGGGAGGATGTGCGATGTTAAGTATAGGGTGACTATCTGTACAGACAAGGCACCACGGTTCGAAACGCACGTGATTCTTGAATTAATTGCAAAGTTTAACCATCATAGAGCAAAAGTTTATCACTTGCACATGTTTTAGGTCCTGTCAGTTTAAACATTCAAGCGATTGAAAATTCAAGCGATTGTAAACTATTCTCTTCCGCAAAACAGTATTTGTGCTTGAACGGACACATACACAGACAATTATACCCGTCTTTGTAAGTATCCTCGTAAACATAGTCGCTTAGGGCTTACGTGGATGTAAATAATTGAGAAAGAAAATGGATGCACTTATGCTTATCATTGTATATTGCTTCCATGGATTCGTCTTAAAGGGACAGGAGCCTATTCCTGTCGCAGTCTGTCAATGTTACCCAAATGCTTTATCAAAGAATTATTATATTATTTATATAGTGAAGAGTATGCAGTGTTATTTTACATTTGATTATTCAATTTACGTACCTGAATACTGATAGTAAATCATAAAGCACTGTTTATTTCATTTGTATCTTTGTTTTATTGTATTTATCTATGCCTGTAATTTGCTAATTACTTTGTATGCAGAGTCACTTCTACAAAATCACACCAATCATTCAAGAATGATTCATTCTTTCCAAATAGAGCTATTTAAGTCATTTGGTGAAATTTTAATATCGCTATATATATATATATATATATATATATATATATATATATATATATATATATATATATATTGCAGAAAAACAAATAAAATAATAATAAAATAAAATAATAAATATATATAGATACATTTTTATTTATTTTTTCTAAACATTGAAAGTCAGTAGGGTCCAATGTTGTTTTGAATCATTTTGATTTGCATTTTATGGATAAAAACATTAAAACTATCTTCAAAATATCTTCTTTTGTGTTTTGTAAGAAGAAAGTCAGTCCGTTTTGGAAACAACATGAGGGTGTGTAAATGATGATTATATATCTCTATTACCTCACATATTTTTCTTTCTCCCAGGCAACATTTCTGCATATGAATATGGATCCAAAAAAAGATAAAGATATGTATGATATCTCAAAAGGCATTCGTGTAGCTCGAACAGCAGAGCATGACACTAACAATGCCAAGGTCATGGGTTCAATTCCCAGGGAAAGCATGAACTTATAAAGGGTAAACCTTGAATACATGCAATGTAAATTGCTTTGGAACAAAGTTTCTGCCAAATGCAAATGTGTAAATGTCGAAGTATGCAGCTTGTAAAGTGATTAAACATGCAGTGTTTGCCCAGCTAAAAACAAGCTAAAATCACATAAATCTGCCTTAAAAAGGAATATGGAGTTCAGAGTATTAGAAAGACATGAGGCTTGGCTCTTTTGACTCCAGCCATTTACTAACACCATATCAACCACCTGGGAACATCTGAGCATCTCAGCACCAGAATATCATACAGACATGAGGCTAGACTATATTTGAATTGAGACAAAATAGCATGACTCTCATCTATGTACCTAGTTTCTATATTTGTTCACAGTCCTTATTGTATGTGACTGTTTTAAATGTCATTTTATTACAGCCTCTCTTCCAATCCTCCCCTGAGAACCAGTTCTTCATAGGACTTTTCCATCTGGGTTCATTTCCAAAAGGCCAAGGAGCTTTTTGGAATCGTGTTGGAATATTAAACATTCGGACATGCATCAGCTCATGTACATTGAACAGATGGATCTCTGTGCAATCTGGAGCGCATAATCAAATATGCATCCCAGTGTCACCTCTAACTCTGGCCTGGCAATGTCCTTTGTATTGTGTTGAAAACAACTGATTTATATACTGATGAATAATGTATAGGCAAAGTCATTCAAGATCAGAGTAATTAATCATTTAGAGGAGAGATCAACCATCTTGTTTTACAGATGGTATGAGAACACATGTTCATTTATGTCAGAAATGCATTTGATCTCATGTCAATACATTTCTGCCAGTTGATCGTAATAAGTGAATGATTTAACAAACTTGACCTATGATCAGACATTAAAATCAATGAAATACCTTCTGACACATTTTAAATGCACAAAGGATCTGTTGGCTGTGCTGTGGGATACAGGATCGATGGATAAATGTGTACAGAGTGTTTAAACCCCTCTTAAAGTGATGGGTCGGCCCAATGGCGAGAGAACATTCAGAGCTCTTGGAGTAATACGATGGCGAGACATTTTAAATAAACATTAGTTTGTGGTGTACCACCCGCTGACAGCATGAGAGCATAAGACAAGTTGGTGTTTGTGCAGCCTCACCCAGAAGACGGGAAATTGTTCAAGTGTGACACAGAGCATGATTGTCAACAGGCACTGAGGTCAGTCAGCTGTAGACAGGGAACCAGTAAGCACTTACAAGAATACAAACAAAATATACAAAGATGAATTTGAATTGAATTGGCCATGCTCCACAGGATGATGAATAGGAATTGGAATGACAGAAAAAGAGATTAAGTTTGGTTCAACAAATTGAACATATAATGGCATGTAATTACAGGTAATCATTTTTTTGAATTTATTTTTCATGTTTAATAATTACAATTTTAAAATGAAGGTGAATTTAAGTTAAATGTAAATCATTTATTTGATTGAACACTAAAAATACAGCAATTTATATATATATATATATATATATTTCATTACATTACATAATTTGACTTGAATTCAAGTTTAGTTAATGGAAATGGGAATTCACTTCTAAATCGTGCACAACCTGTTGAATGATTTTCAGTTTTTAAATATATTATTCTGGATATAAACATTTATTTGTTTCTTGTTTGTAGTGTGGCTTAAAAATGATCAAACAGTACACTATTATGAAGCTTCTCATACGCTGGTTTACAAAGCTGTACAGCCCGTGATTTCAGGATCAACAAAGCTGCTGATTCAGGAACATGTTGCACTTGGTAAAATCAGGTTCAGCGTCTTGGAGTGTCACAGCCCTGAAGCCGACGTGTGAAACACACTGCAAAAATAGCCCGACCGATGCTCAACAACTGGCCGACGTTGGCTTGGCTTTGCTTAGTGGAAAAGATGAAAAGCTACTGAAGCATGCGCTTGGATCCAGCAGTTGAATGCTACATTCAGCTGAAGGGCGTTATTTTCAGGGTGACACTGGCGTAGCTTTCAGACCTTCCCAGCATGAGTAAGAATCTGTGAGCATTACGGCTGTTGAGCTACAGCCATAAACGTCACAATAAATAATTTGTGAAAAATTAAAGTGAAGCTTGGACAAAGTAAAAAAAAAAAAAAAGGTTTGTTATTATTATTAACTGGTATAAATATGTGGGGATAGGTGGTATAGGAACATAACTAGTAAATAATCCTGACCATTGTTTAGTTAAGACTAAATATAATAGTCGTACTCTACTGTAATGTGTCATGTTGGACATAATGCAAGAGGTCACGACTCAATTTTCTAAATAAATATCAAAATTGCATCTGTTGTAAGTAGACTGTGGCATATGTGGTTCTGCTTTATTTTATGATTTCATTATAATGGAAAGCATTTAGATAAGGGAAACAGAGAGTGCTTATGATGGCTATAGCCCGGGGCAGTGCCTTGCTCAAGATCGGTGCCTTGGGTCAACCATGACCGAGTCTGCAACGGACTAGAGGGAAGGATAATACTCAAATGTAATGTTTTTTTTAGCAATATAAAGGCAGAATTCTGAGAGAGAAAGCATTAAAAACACAAAAAAACACATTTACAGTAGATAAATATAATATTCACCTTATACTTACAGATAAAGTCAATTTAAACTCACCATGAAAACAATTATTGTGTTTTTTTTATGGAATAATGCAAGGGCAGGACAACCTGTCACTCACATTATGGATGGACCAATAGCAAACCACAATGATCCAATCAATTCCCAAGTCCTGCTCCAACATTTTTACTTGTTTGAAGCCGTTTTACTCGGATATACGTCACAGTTAGGATGAAAAGACAATCGCAACTTGCGTTTCATGCCGACTTTAATGATGTTTCCTCTGTTGTAATTGCAGTAATGTCCTACAGGCTTGAGAAGGTTTTGTGAGGAGGAAACAGGTGTTGCAAAAGTTAGAGTACTGATCTATTGAAAATTCTTGTGTATTGTCCCCATCTCTTTTTTTTTTATAGTAGCAGAACATTGATTACACCAGGAGCTGGGGACTGAGTTACATCCACAGCACAGAATGTCAATACACAAACCTTTTATAACCCTGTATAGAAGCTTGGGGACATCCTTGTGTTTGATCACTGTCACTAGTGGAACACTCAACTCCTTGTAGGGTTTTAACCAAAACAAATTGTTTCATTTTGTAGCCATAAATGACATTCAAACCTGCTGGGTTGTCAAAGGCGTGCCTGAAGATTTAAACAAATACTTGATTTATGAAGATTTATTTAGGCTTATTGTATTTTGGTAAAACTACAAAACTTTGGTAGTGATTTGAAAGTTAAAATCAATACGGTTGTAATTATAGGCAATAAGGTTTTTAAGTGTTTGTGAAGGTGTTCTTACTAGTGGTTGCAGTTGATGGATGTTTGCCAATGTTTGGTATCTGAAAATTTCTGCATCACAGAACAGAGCAAGGCGAGCATTTGTGCTTATAAAACTTTAACTTTTTTATTTATTTTTGAAATGACCGATCGTTTCGCTAGATAAGACCCTTATTCATCGTCTGGTATCGTTTATCGTCTGGTAAGCTGCACTGAAACTGTCATTTGGACCTTGAACCGTTTGGTACCCAATGAAGTCCATTATATGGAGAAAAATCCAGGAATCTTTTCATCAAAAACCTTAATTTCTTTTCGACTGAAGAAAGAAAGACATGGACATCTTGGATGACATGGGGGTGAGGAAATTATCAGCAAAAGTATTTTAAAGGGAACTAATCCTTTAACCAGTTTGAATTCCATGTTGGTCCAGGCTGATTTATGCTGGAATAGCTGGTCTAGCTCAGTGCTTCTCAAACCTGCCACACCACTGCACATTTTGTATGTCTCCCTCATTTAACGCTCCTGATTCAACTCATCAGCTCATATTTTTACATTTGATAATTAATCCCTTGAAGTATACGATCACACCGGTGTGTTCAGAACGCTCAGTGCACAGTCACATTATCACCTGCTAGATTCAAATCTGCGTTCACACTTTGGGTGGCAACTGTTCAGTGTTTTTACCCATGTAATGTTTATTTTATGTTTCTAAGATTTAAATACAGTTAAGTACTATCAGAAAAAACTTTTATAGTTTGTAAAATATACACTGATGTTTATGGAAGAGACCATAATCCTTTCAAATATAATTTGACAACGTGTTCTATTGACATCCGATAGTCTACGGCACATTGTGCAGGTAACTATAAAGTTTACTCTATAATCCTAGAATATTCTAGGTACACAATGAATAGTGCCCAAAAGTTGTCATATTTTAATGAATCTTTTAGTGTTTTGAAGCTAAAATAGGTCACACAGCAGTTTTCAGTTTTCGCATACTTTTAGGTAGTTAGGGGAATACGTCCAAAATGTTTAGCCTTCTGTTAAAATTACTTTTACTTATTGGCCAAACTTTAGGTAATGAAGGATGCTAGCACTGCGTTCGAAATAGAATACATCCTTACTCAATAGTATGTGAAAAGCATGTACGCCAAAAGTGTAGCATGTGTCTGAAATCGTATACTCTCTTGAGTAGATTCTTATTTTGAATAATTCTAATGTATGTTCTACATAGTATGAATGTGTTTAGTATAAATGTAACCTGGACGTACTACATTCACCATGTTGTCATTATCATGTGACCTACCAGCGTCAGTTACGTCGCTTCACTGTCATTCACAAATCCTCTCCCGTGGCCTCATGGGATTGTAAAGTGTCCATCGTATGCACAGATTCTCGCCGAAAGTAGCAGTTCATCCGGGGACATTTTGCAGACTCTTTTATGAGGAGTACTGTAAATTCGGACATAGGCTACTTCTTTTGTCACATACTGTTTTTGGCCTACCAGTAGGGAAGTATGATCGGATACAGCCATAGTAATCGAAAAATAGGCGAAAAGTCCCCAGATGACCTACTACTTCCTGCGAGATTCTGAAGTGTGTATTCAATGGACACTTTACAATCCCATGAGGCCACAGGAGAGGGTTTATGAATGGAACTGAAGCAACGCAACTGAATCTAGTAGATGACGTGACAATAACAACATGGCAGATGTAGTACTTCCAGATTTCATTCATACCACCCATATTCATTAGCCTGGGAAAACCCAGACGAATTTCAGGCAAATTTGAGATTTGCTCTACAACTCAGTCTGGCCAAGAGCCCGATCGAGGCACCAATCACAAACGTTAACGCGGGCTTTACACGTGTCACAGTGTCTGGTTGTGTTTCCCTGGGTTATCACTAGAGGTCCTCGTTTCTCACTGTGTCATTCACGTTAGACTACATTTCCCAGCATTCTGTTCTGTCACTCATCTGATTATTGCACACAGCTGTTTCCCGTCACCTTGTTAGTTCTGTGTGTATATATACCCTGTCTGTTTTAGTGTTTGTTACGGAGTCCTTGTTATATGTACTCACACTTCCTGGTTTGTTTCTTGCCCGTTCCTGTATTTTGTTATTTCTTGTTGGATTGCTTACATGGTATTTGACCCTCGCCTGGACTGGATTTACGCTTTATGCAATTACCCAATAAAACCATCTAAACTGCACTTGGATCTACTGTCTCTCTCCCGTGTGTGTCGTGACAACACGATGACGATCGCTCTGATTGGTTTTAGGTCTATCCAATTGCGCCCAGAGGCATTTGAGCGACGTCCGTTGGTGACGCCCCTTTGGAAATGGCCTGTGAATGAAACTTCCCCAGACACACTCTCAGTTACAACTGAGAAGAGTCTGGTGTCAACCAGGCTACATATTCATATTTTATAGAACATACTTGTGGTTGCTGGATTGACTCACTGACAGATTGACACCCTACTGAAAAATCCAGCATTATTGGTCAGCAGCATAAAGTATGTTTTGCATGCATGGGACCAGCATGAGTTTACTGGTGCCCAGCATGGGAAGTGGTAGTGCTGGTGGAACAGCTCAGTTTTGCTTGAGAACAGCAGGACAATGATGGTCAACCAGCTAGACCAGAACCATACCAGCATAAACCAGCCTGGACCGACATGGAATTCATACAGGATTATACTGGATTTTTCAGCAGGGCAGACAGGCATAAAACACGTACATGCTGACAGAGGTAAAACACATTCAGTGCTTGACAGGATTCAGGTTTTATCAGAATGGCTCTTGTGTCAAGAGAGAGCGATGGAAGAGTCCGTTTGTGATGATTATGAGGCGTTGGGTTGATGAATAGGCAGGTTTGAGAGCCAGTAATGGCACATGTGATGGTTTGACACTGTCCTCAGCCTTGGACTTAGGGACCCGCGTTATTAAAGGGACAGTGTCTTTTCCATAGACGTGTATTGCCTAATACAGCCCAAGGAGATGAGTGACATTTAACATGAAATATTGAAATAATGAAATGAAATGAAAATAAATAAGTTGAAGTCAATGAAATAAGTTGTCTAAGGACAATATGAATGAGATTGGTGGTTAATTCTGAAGTAGTTTTGTGTGTTTGTAATAAGTGGATTTGTAATAGCTGTGTCTAATTGGAAATATTATAAGAGGAGATCTTTAGCAAACTTCAAAATGAATATCCATTTTTCATACTGGACATTTCATAAATCATCAGAAGATCAATATATGACATATTGATTAAAATAAGTAGGTTAAAACAATAAAACATACAGGGATGAATAGTTTGTAACAAGATCAATAAATGTAATAGAAAATAGATTTTCCGTTTAATGCCGATTATAAGAGACACATGGCCCACCATTAGAAAAGCAGCATCAATTATTATTCTAGACACAGAATAATGTAACAAAATAAACAAATCCTTAGCTTTAGATGTTCGGCTATATATTTAAAACTTCGAAGCATTTGAGTTCTCTAGAGGAAGAATGTCAGCAGTCTGGAAAAAGGAGCAAAGATGAAGGACAACTCTTACTGCTGAAAAACAATGGCATTAACATAACTGAGACTCTGACGCTACTGAACAAAGTCTAAAGGTGCTGGAACCCAGACTAAAGACATACACAACAGAAGCAGAAGAGGTTGAAAGAATAAATAAACACTGGGAATATTTCAGAGGAATTCAGCATTAACACACGCTGACTTAGGCTGAACTCCTGTAAGTATTTAAGCAAACGTCTGCTTTTTGTGTTGCTTTTTGCTTTTTCTAAATGAGGATACGCACTGCAGGCAATGTTTTTAAAGTAAATATCTCTGCTGAATAAGAAAATGACATCCTGTGACATGCATTTTATAATGAATGAAGATTTTCAATCTGACATACACAGTCCTTAACATTCCACACACAAAATACAATGATGGTGACACTCGAAATCACATCCCACATCATTAGTGGAAGACTTGTGCTCTGCTTTATCATCACACGCCACATAACTCAAAGAGAACAACAAACACGACAGCAGTGTGAAGGATGTAAAGACTGAAGACTGTAAACAATGTTTTAGTCCTGTCCTGCATTCAGCACTGCAGACATAAATATACTGAATATAGAATATATAGATATGTGTGTGTGTGTGTGTGCGTGTGTGTGTGCGTGTGTGTGTGTGTGTGTGTGAGTGGGTGTGTGTGTGTGGTATCAGAATTTTTTTTTTTTAATTCTAATAAATGCTGTTCTTTTGAACTTAGACTGTAGTGCTGAAAATTCAGCTTTGTCATCACAGAAATAAATTAAATGTAAAAAAAACAAACAGTTATGTTAAATTGTAATATTATTTCACAATATTACTTTTATTTTTAATATTACTTACCCCCCTCCCCCCCGTCATTTGTTTGCGAGGGAATGCAAAGTTTCTCAGAGGAATGCAAAAGCATTAACATTAGGGATGTCTCTATCAAGTAAAATCAATAATTTTTTCACAATTTAAAAAAACAAGACACGTGCAGTGATTGAGCTGAAAACTCCAAATAGGAGCTGGTAAAAAATGATCCTGCGAGAGCTGTATATCTAAACAAAAAACAGGAGCAGAGAAACCTGACATTGTAATCACAGAGAAGGAGCTGAAAATGTCAGTAATGACAGAAGTTACAGCTGTGCGTTTCTTGGGTATCATTTAATCAAAACAAAACCCCTAGAACAGGATCTTCACTGAAAACAGAAGCATGTTGGAAAGCTGCATTTCATCTGTCAGACATGGACTTTTAAATTCAGACAACTCAGATTAGAGAAAACAAAAGTCTGACTCCTTCAATCAGAAATCAGAAGTTTACAGTTTCACTATTTCTCTCCACCTTTATACTGTATGTGTGATGATGGTGTCAGGTTACTATAGAAACAGCTGAGCAAAATCACACACTCCCAACCCCTTATTTAGGCTTACAAACAATTTCAGTCTGAGGCATGGCATGAAGTGGGTAAAGCAATTGAAAGTCAGAGTATTGAGAGACTGAGCAAAGCTTATAGTGCTATTCTCAGCATACATTACAAGATTCAATGAATATACTAATTTAAAGAAAACAAAGAATTTACATCTTTGAATTATTAAAATGGGTTGAATTATATATTGATTAGACATGCAGGGACTGATCCATGAAGTGGTCTTTGTCTGTGTTTTATGTCATTTAATTGTAAGCAAATAGAGGCACATCTTATCCGCTGCCTGCTATAGGGTTTATACAGCAGTCTTGCTTTTCTCATTTAGAAAAATGAACTGTGAGACAAAGAGAGAGGATTATATCTAACCAAAAATCTTTTGCCTATTACGCTAATGATGATCACCCACGACAGTCTCAAGTGCTGATTATCATGAGGTTGTAAGAATGGAGACACTAAAGTGACAATCCAGAAGTATGAAATGAATGACATGGACAACATTAGTAATAATATTCCAGACCGGAGGAAAACACATACAGTCATAAATATGAAAATTCACTGCCTTAAACACTTCCTTTTATATGTAACTGGTCCTGCCAGCGCCAGGTCTGGCTAATTTATGTTTATATAACTACATCAAAATGATTTATTTATTATGATTTATTATGATTCATAAGCTCAGTTACAAGCCGTCCAGACAACCCAACACCACATACTATGGTACATTACAGCTGGTGCTTTCACATCTGTAGTTCGGTTCATTTGGTCCGGACCAAGGGAGAAAAATTATACTTTGTAGCATTTTCAGGCGTTTTGTTTCCTTTTCACACCACACTGATTGCTCTGGTCCGAATCAGTTGATGAAACGAACCAAAATGCAGTCACGTGACAACATCCACATCACTCGTTGGCCAGATGGGTCTTGAACGTATTTTCATAACTGCACATCGATTGTCAGAATTAACGTGTGTTGTGGTTTCAATCATTTCGGGACAATGATGTCTCAGAGATCTTTGATAACAGAAAATAATTAGACTTTATTCAACGGACAAAGCCGAGCGATCCTGCAGGAGACCACTCCCGAGCTGTGCTCAGCTTCTCATACATATACCTTCAACCCTTCCAAAAAAGGTCATACATACATATAGATATTTTGAGAAATACTTTTGTACCATGTGACATACTGAAATAGCACTCTCTGTTGTCTCAGTACTCTAGGCCTTCAAAGTCACCCCAAAGACACAGAGAAATAATGGTGTCTAAATTATAGCTAAATTACTTAATTTCCAAATAATAAAATCTTCAACACGTGCGGGAAAATTCCAACAGAACTCCCGGAAATAAACACAGCTTTTTACTATGGAGAGACGACTGCGTGGGCTGTTTGTATCCCTGGTCATAGTTTATTATATAGTTTTCTACACCACTTTAGGCAAACAATAACATTTGAGAATGAAGCGAGGATGCGGCTTGAAAATAATGTTTTATGCAATGCACGCGGCGAGTCACTTCAGGAGGAGGCGACGCGTGCATTAATGTTGCTAAACAGTGACATAATGCACATCACGGCGGACTACGGCGGCTGATTTAGTTAAAAAATGCGCAGTTCTTTGGCAGTTGGGTCTGTTCGGGGTCGGATCACGTTCTCACCACAAACGAACCGCTCCAGAGTTCGTTTGAAAGTTGTTTGGTCCGCTTTTGGTGCGCACCCGAGTGCGATTGCTGCATTCACACCTGCCCAAACGAACCGCACCAAAGCTGAAAACGAACTCTAGGGTTTACAGAGAATGGTCCGAAAAAGAAAAAACATCCAGTGAGCGGCAGTTCTGTGGGCGGAAATGCCTTGTTGATGCCAGAGGTCAGAGGAGAATGGCCAGACTGGTTCGAGCTGATAGAAGGGCAACAGTGACTCAAATAACCACCCGTTACAACCAAGGTGGGCAGAAGAGCATCTCTGAACGCACAGTACGTCGAACTTTGAGGCAGATGGGCTACAGCAGCAGAAGACCACACCGGGTGCCACTCCTTTCAGCTAAGAACAGGAAACTGAGGCTACAATTTGCACAAGCTCATCGAAATTGGACAATAGAAGATTGGAAAAACGTTGCCTAGTCTGATGAGTCTCGATTTCTGCTGCGACATTCGGATGGTAGGGTCAGAATTTGGCGTCTACAACATGAAAGCATGGATCCATCCTGCCTTGTATCAACGGTTCAGGCTGGTGGTGGTGGTGTCATGGTGTGGGGAATATTTTCTTGGCACTCTTTGGGCCCCTTGGTACCAATTGAGCATCGTTGCAATGCCACAGCCTACCTGAGTATTGTTGCTGACCATGTCCATCCCTTTATGACCACAATGTACCCAACTTCTGATGGTTACTTTCAGCAGGATAATGCGCCATGTCATAAAGCTGGAATCATCTCAGACTGGTTTCTTGAACATGACAATGAGTTCGCTGTACTCAAATGGCCTCCACAGTCACCAGATCTCAATCCAATAGAGCATCTTTGGGATGTGGTGGAACGGGAGATTCGCATCATGGATGTGCAGCCGACAAATCTGCGGCAACTGTGTGATGCCATCATGTCAATATGGACGAAACTCCCTGAGGAATGCTTCCAGCACCTTGTTGAATCTATGCCAAGAAGAATTGAGGCAGTTCTGAAGGCAAAAGGGGGTCCAACCCGTTACTAGCATGGGGTACCTAATAAAGTGGCCGGTGAGTGTATTTCTAAAATGTGCACACATTTATTCTTTCATGAAACAGTATGCACCTATAGCGAACATTTGGCTTTCAAAACCCTGTCCACAAGAGGTAATAAGAAACATATGCTATAATAGTTTCTCAGAGTAAGATGCAGCTTTTATAAAAGACGATTTGCTTTGGGGAAAAAAGAAAACATTTCACCTTAACTCGCATTAACCTTCCAGCATTTCTGTACAACGAGTGACGTTCCATTTATTCTGCTACACATGCAATTTTTGTTGTACATTGTACATGTACATTGTGTTTTTGGCCTTCATAACTATGATGTTGTATTTTAGTGTATTGTTTTTCCTATGAATGTTATGGTTAGGGTTTAGTATTAGAATTAGAATTTCACAAATACTGGAACAATGTGAATAGAAAAATGTTTGTGGAATGACAGGAGCTGAGATATAATTTCACAATTTGATGTCTGACTTTTTCATTTGTATTTGCATTTAGAGTTCTAGAAATTTGCAAAGCTCATTCAAGGCTTCTTGGCTTTAAACATTGTTGTTATGGCATGTATACATTTTTACTGGTGTAGCAGATGAGCATCAGAAAATTAGTATGATATAAAATAGATTATCTGTACTACATTCAGTACATCTGTAGTATCTGTAGTATAGTACAGGTATATGGTGTTGCATGGCAAAAATAGATGCCAGAAATGGGAGCTTACTGTGGGAAGATTCATTCATTCACTATTATCAAATCACAATGCAGTCTGTTTTTTTTTTATAATCCTCTAACAAACTGGTATTCCATGTGCTAATATTTGCATCAGTTTGCTGAGGGTGTGTGGGATCCTCGCTCCTGCTGTCTTCCTCCAGAAAGATCTGGCGTTTCGAGCAAAAATCTGTTGATCATGAGCACTAAATAACATGCTGAATTGTTGTCAGAAATGTAACTCCCTGGTGGACAAGTAGCCATTACTGCCTCCTAATGTTTTTCTCTAGCAACATATTCTCTACTCGGTCTGATTTAACCCTTCATTAGAAGTGACTGATTTGTTAGTTGATTATCTTGGCATGGAGTCCAGCTGAGGAGGAAAGATGCCTGGAGGATGAATAATAACTCTTATACCTTTGATGGCTGACTCATGAGGGTTTCTGGTGAAGCCACACTCTCAAGGATGGGATTATGGGTAATGCTCAGTGGTGTGCACATTTTCTTGACTGACATAGATGACAAATTAAAAGTCTAAAGGCCATTGCACACAGAGTCCGAAATATTCGTATGCGTTTTTTCGTATTCGCGATTCGGTGGCTCTGACTTGTCACAACACCTTTCAAACACCATTCAAACTGCTTGCTACGGATGCGAAAAACGCAGAAAATCCAACCTGATTAGATTTTTTTTATGACGGACGAAAGTTTCGGAGGCAGTGTGCAAGCGTGATTGACATAACGTGAGCTCGTATTTATTTTTTAACGTGCGAAAATTTTGGACTCAGTGTGCAATGGCCTTAACTCAAGTCTTTGAAAAAAAAATCTTTGAAATAGGCTGCATACTGTACGTGGCAAGAACAAAAAAATGACTTTATTGATATGTAAATGATCTGTGAAGAATGTTTCTGAAGGTTCTGGCTGTATGGAAAGCATGTGGTTGGCATACAAAAGGAAATTCTGACTTGTCACTCTTTTTACAGAGGTATTTAACCATCAAATGAATGGATCTTGACAATGGTGCTGTAATCTTTCTCCAAGAAAAGGTATTTAATATAGGCTTCTGAGTGGTATTATGGTTTGATCAATCAATTAAAATGTTTTTTTTTTTAAAGACTGACTGGGGTTATTTCTGAAGTACTCTTACAACACTATAGAAATGTATTTTAAGGTATAAATAAAATCTAAAATGTCTTCAGTATTTCTACACAAAACACCTTAACTGTATGATGATAAACTGTACATGGCATACATGCAAAGGTTTGTTTGTTCCAAATATAAATTGTTGCAAAGCAGACAGTAAGTATGCATGAAGGCTGCATACTTGTAGCCACAGTTTATTGGGTGATTTATGGTTTGGAGTGAAATATGCATGCACTGTTTGTTGTCTAACTAACTCTGAGTCTAAAGCGATTGTGTAAAGCATGTTAAATTAAACAGCTTTATTTTTACATCGGTTAACACATTTATTAACACACCTTGACATTGATGGAATATTCTGGCAATGCATGTTTTCACTGTTATACGGTATGAGGCGCTGTTACAGATCTTCTGAGAGGGCAGAACCTCCAGATCAAACACAGGAGAAGAAGAAGCAGAAATAAGCGATATAAGCATTGCTGACACACATGTAAAATAACACAATCATCAAACATTAAACAGCATATAAATCAAAACTGCGTAACATTACTGAATGAAATGTCGACCCAGGAAGAGGAAATTACTGTGAAGCTTTGGGGGTGTTGGAGGACTTGATCTGCTCAAACTGTGTTTTTTGATCATCATGACGTAGTCTTTTGACAAAAATGCGATTTTCTCCACTTTTTGTTCAAATTTTGCTTTTTATGAAAGCGTTATATGGGTTGAATTTTGTTTTTAAAAATTATATAAAAGTGTTAACAATTTTTATGGTTTCTTGTGTTTAATATTTCTTGAGTGCTCAATGCACAAAATCACCGCGCAGTTTCTTCACATATGAACAAAAGGCCGAAGTTCAGACAGGCCAGTTGAGACATCATCTGTTTTGAAAATGAAGGACAGCTCTTTAAAATTGGCAGGTTTTTGAAATTACTTGTCCAAGGAGACAAAAACAACTCAATCGAAATGACAGCAGAAAATTTTTCGGACATGACTGTTTTTTACCAACATTTAAGTTACATTATTTAAAATCAGAGACAGAGAGTGCCTCAATAATTGAGAAATTTAAGCTGTTTTATGTATTAAATATAGACCAAAAAGCAAAAAAGACAGGATGCCTGTTATATTAGGAAGTAATAGTGTTATTCGTAAAGTTAGGCTACTTGTAAAAGTAATACGCTACAATATTGGATGGGCCTTTCACAGTAAAAGTAAAATGATTTAGAAGAAAGTTCAACACTCTTAATTCAGGAATAAAAACAAAAAGTTGAAACACAGAAGTGATGTTTAACTAAAGTCGTTTTGCTTATTAGTATGGTTGAATTGGATTTTTTGAAGGTCAGCAGTAAAGACACTGTAATAAAGTGAGATTAAATACATAAAGTATGTATCATTCAACATATTTTATTATTGCAGGTTTGCATTTTATTCTGAGTTTTCATTTCACTGGTTTTATTTTTAATTACGTAACTCACGTTACTTGTAATGCGTTACGCCCAACTCTGATAACAGGTGTGAATTTAGGTGGAATGATGTAATTTACTCTTTTTTTTCCTACAACTTACTTTAATTCTCTATTTTCTCTGTAAAATAAGGCATATGAAAAAAGGTATTTGACTTTCTTTTCCTCTAATGGGTATTTATTAAAGACTTACTTTAGGGGATATATCACATCACATTCACTTTTGTTTCACCGGTGGGTTGACGAATCCTCCATCTGAAGAGATGACGTGCTGTCAGATTTCACTGTGGTGGCTCGTGAATTTTGCTCCACGACACTTGTTTCTCTTCACCCACTCATAAAGGAGGGAAATTACCTCAATCAATCATGTCAGTGGCCCGACTGAGACTTCATTAGGTCAGCCGCTTGGACACCAATCATACTTATTTTTTATTTCCATGAGCTCATTTTTTAGCTTCTCCCCTCATTCAGAACTGTAAACCGCACAGATCTGACACTCTGGCTGTTCATTAAAGTCCCTGTTAAGTCAATTCAAAAAAAAATTCTAAACACATTATAAATGTTAGAAATATATTGCGAAAACACATTACAAAGACTGTGAACTGTGAAGTACTGAATTGTGGAGTTAGACCGTTAAACAGTTTTTCACCATTGCTATGTTCAGGATTCTTTGGGCGGGGCTAAAACGGGGCTCGATGACGCACTGGAGCCCCTGAGCTCCTGGCCCCGCCCCTACTGTCGATGACGCACTGGAGCCCCTGAGCTCCTGGCCCCGCCCCTACTGTCGATGACGCACTGGAGCCCCTGAGCTCCTGGCCCCGCCCCTACTGTCGATGACGCACTGGAGCCCCTGAGCTCCTGGCCCCCGCCCCAACTGTCGATGACGCACTGGAGCCCCTGAGCTCCTGGCCCCGCCCCTACTGTCGATGACGCACTGGAGCCCCTGAGCTCCTGGCCCCGCCCCAACTGTCGATGACGCACTGGAGCCCCTGAGCTCCTGGCCCCGCCCCTACTGTCGATGACGCACTGGAGCCCCTGAGCTCCTGGCCCCGCCCCTACTGTCGATGACGCACTGGAGCCCCTGAGCTCCTGGCCCCGCCCCTACTGTCGATGACGCACTGGAGCCCCTGAGCTCCTGGCCCCGCCCCTACTGTCGATGACACACTGAGGCTGGCCCCGCCCCTAATAATATAACTAGGCTGCGTTCCAGTCCACTTTTAGACACGCACTTGCAAACTTCCCTAAGCACTTCCCCTCGCGGGAATCCCTGCCGCCATTTTGAAGTGCGTTCCACTTCGTGAAGTGGACGAGGGAAGTTTATATGGACAGACCCTTGTTCCCTCGATTTTGACCAAGGGAGCGAGTCTACTTCATGTGTACACTTCAGACAGCTCCATATACCACAATGCAACACGATTGTGACGTAACCACAGATCTCGTCTAATCACCACCACCACAAACAACTCTATGATATATTAATTATATATATTTTAATTATTTTATTTAAAACACACCTATATACATTTGGATGCTGCATTAAAAAATTCTTAAAGGGAATAAAAATGAAAATAATAAATCCGCTATGTGGCGAACAGGACGAGGCCGAGGGACGTGAGAGAAAGGCGCGAGGCCGGTGGCGTGAGTGCTAATCAACATCACCTGTGAGACGCACCGGTCTCGCATCCCTCACGGAGGAGCGACGACGCTGAAGTGCGTCTCACAGGTGACGTTGATTAGCACTCACGCCACCTCGTCCAGTTCAGCCAGTTTCCGCCAGTAGTGGGCACTCGTGCAACGTAAGCAATAACGTACATCCGAGTGAACGAGACGGAGGGAAGTTAGCGAGTGAAGGGCATGACAATTTTGGACTGGAACACAGCCCTAGGGCACATTCGCATCAGTTCGGCGCTCAATCGCGAGTTACTTTCAGTACTATACTACAGCCTACAGTTTGCTAGCTAGCTATGCATTCGTCATGGAAATGCGTAGGCTATTACCTGGATGCTATCACTTACAAAACAGATCGGTGTCCTTATTTAAATTTCCAAAAAACAATCATATCAAGAAGAGGTGGGTTCATTTTGTGAAGGATCACCACCAACACCCCCCTCTGTAGTGATCATCGCCCCCAGCATTTGAGAGCAGAGAATACTGCTAATTTTTTCAAGATTTTTTTGATGGCTTATTATTTACTTTTTTATCATTTTATCATTCAAATTTGGCAGGGTGGCTAATCTACAAACTCAGAACTCATAGGCCTACTTAATTTTGACTTTACAGGGACTTTAAAGTGGAAAGAGGCCTGTGTTTGAAGTCTTGTGTCAGTCAATATGGATTTCTCCATGGAAGCTTCAAGTAAACTGTGCAGAAGGAAGGGGTGTTATTGAATGCCAGCAGGTTGCCACCAAATTGGCTATTACACCCACAAAATTATGTCAATGGTCAATTCACGTAAAAGTATAGCATACACCCTTAAAACCTGTAATACAAACCCTATGAGAAAATCTCCAGCAATGACAGCGTGTTTTCATCCATATTTTTAGCCTGGGTCCTACCTCTCATCTTCTCTCCCTCTCTCTCTCTCTCTCCAGCTCTCTCTTGCTCTGTGCATTTTTCTCTCGGCTCTGTTCTGTCTGCTAGTGCCAGCATGAGTCCTGGCCTGGGTGTGTTTTTTCTGCTCTCCTTCCCGATAGCTTGACAGCGGGAAACTGACCGTCATTTTCCCCCTCAGTGAACAATTTCCCAGGCCATACCAAGCCCTGCCAGCTAAACCCTATGGGTGCTCTCATCCTAATCTTTAAAGACCTCATAAAATTGGCTTGATGAGCGCAGGTTTCTGTCTTGTGTTGACATATTTCCTATTATTTTAAACCTGTAGTTTGTGTCACACAGAATGTTGGGCCATGATGACATTAAGATGAGTCATCAATATTTTGGCTCTGTTTTCCCTTAAAGTGTAAATTGCAGGTTAACCACCACAATCAATTAATGTGTAAATAAAGTGCTCAATATGTATATATTTAAACATTTCTGTCTTAAAATGCGTTAAAATATCATTTATTGGGGTTTCTTCAAAGGTAGCGTGTTTTTTACAGTAACTGTGATGACGTCATAACAGGGAGTCGCAACCTATCCTCTGCTAGATTACCACTGTTTGTGGCTTGACTATGGAGACCGAGGAGGTGGAAAACCATCAAATTTTTGATGGACCACAGCCTTATAATTTTGAACTAGTCAGGCACGAGAGAGGGGAGGAAATTGCCAGAAATCATGGCCCTAAAAGAGTAATAAATGCTTGGTGTGAGGAAAATGAGTGGAGGGTTGGTCAGGTGTCCTGGTGAGTAGCCAGAGCTAGCCTGGAGCTAACTCGGATAACATTAGGGAACAAGCCAAAGTCTTTACAAAATCTTGCCGTCATGTAGAATAGCAAGGAGGGACAACGACTGAAGACATTATTTACTTACATGGTGTTAGTAAGGTTAGTCCTAATCAGAGCTGTAGAGATGCACAGACACAATGGCGCTTTTGCTGGCATCTGCTGACAGAACGCGATATATTGCCTGTGCTAAAACGCAACTAATTAGCGATGCTCATTGTCAGAAAGAAAAAGAGACAGGTGTTTGTGTGGGCTATGCCACCCAATGGAATCAGCAGTGGAGGTGTGCTGCCGTGAGGTGAACGCGTTTTGGAGTTTAGTGGAGCAGCTCGACCCGCGACCGGCAAATCTGACGTGCCTCACGCAGCATCCTGGTATTGACGCATGCCCGTTTGTTTTGCGAATAGCTTACTCTAATTTCAGGCAGGATCACGGTCCTCATGAAGCCAGCACACACGAGTATGTTTACAATTGAGTTATTTCATTCATCACTGCTGAATCTAAAAAGAAAGCTTGCCGTTAGACGGTAACTCTAGGCTGCTTGCCGCTTGGAGTCCCTGTTATGACGTCACGCCCAGCTTAGCGGAAGGGAGGCGGAGTGCTAAAAACCACTGTAAAAAGTACCAACTTTTCATATTATAGTCAGCATTTTGGTATAAAAAACATACAAAACAATGGTGGGGGGTTCTTTTCTTTAAGCACATTGCATTATCTCGAAAAAAAATATATAATATGATGATAAATGATAAAATGTTTTGTTTCATCAACATTTAGAAGCGATAGCCTCAAAGCTAATTGTAACGGTTAAGTACACGAATGAAGAAGAAGGTGGTACAAATATCAACAGTCTTTATTAAATATAAGCCAACAACTCAAAACAGTGCACAAACAATGAGTGAAGGTGAGGAACTTAAATACAGATGGTGATGAACAGCTGTGATGATTAAATGAATATCCCAGTAACTGATTAGTGACGGGAAAAGACTAAACAGACTGATAAAGAAACCAAAAACTGAGCATAACTGAGACAATAATAATGGACTGCAAGTAAAAACAGTAATTTTTTATTTCATTTTAGCAACTCTCAAATCAAAAAATTTATTTGGTGTATGCATGGAAAGACTACAAGAAATATGGCAACACAAACCTCAAATTTCTTAACGTTTGGTCACATGAAGTTCCGTTCGAGGTTGATGTCGCTATATTTGATGTAGTCTGCATGCATTGATCAATGAATGAGTGAATAAAGGCATACATTTTCTTGTTCATGTTCATGATTCAAAATGATCATGTTACTTCCGAAGTCTGGATTAATTTCACACAACATTGGGACTTTCATAAAATGGATAAAAATAGCTGAAAGATTCTTCAAAATATATTATTTTATAATGCCCGGAAGACGGGTGAGGGTGAGTAAATGAGGACAGAATTTTAATTTTTGTGTGATGGTTTACTTAATGTAAACAGAACTGTGATCAGCATCTCTAATTCCAACCTCCACATGTACGATCACTGCAGTGAGAACAACTTCTCAACTTTACATGGTCTTGAATGGGACTTCTACAGAAACACCTCTGAAGGCTCTCTCTAATCAGCTGTGGATTTGATGGCTCATTAGCGTGTGAGAATGTCATGGATCTGTCTGGAGACAGAGTGCTTTCTCAGTGGATGTGACAGATCTGCTGATGCGGCAAACCGGAGGCTCATACCTCAAGTGCTGAAACACAAAAATAGGTCGGTCTGCACCATCTAGTCTCCTCTTTCTTCAGTAGCCTAATGAGCGGCTGTCCTTTAGCTACACAATGTCACTCACGTAGGCTTTTCAACTCGCCATATTGTGATGAGCCTTCAGCTCTCTGCTCCCAATACAAATGAAGACTTTGAGAAAACTGCACTGTACATTAAAACAAGATGCCAAGCTACATTTACAGTACTGATCACATAGTTACATACACCATCAGCACTGATCCTCAACAAACCCGTCTCCATACCGGCGTGACTCCGATCTTCACGATGCTCACGTGACAGTCTTTACATTAATAATATGTAAAGTTGTTCTACTTTTTATACATTTAAAAATATAGGCTATAGTATAATAAATAAATAAATAATTATTATATTACAGTATAATAAATAATATAGTAATAGTATAATAATATAATAAAATATATTAAAGTATAATAAATTAATAATATGAGTACAATAACAATAAAAAATATTGAAATAAAGTAATATATAAATATAATTTAATAGAAACATATATTATTTATATTATATTTTACTTATATTTATGTATTTCAATATGAAAAAAATTGATTTTTCACTGAGATAATGAGTCATTCTATAATTAGGAGTGCTTTTTATGTGCATTGATGATAATTCTTCAAAGAAAATCATGTTTTATCCATTAAGGGAAAGCATGAAAAATGAATGCATGAAATTGCCTTGATGTCTCTAAATTACTTCTAACTCTAAACACTTCAGAAAAATTAGTTTGATATTTTATGTTGATATTTAAAAGAAAATACTTCATTTTTCTCATGTCTGCAAAAGTTCTGTCAACTATGTTATTGACCGAACAACCTTGAGAGAGTGTCTGTGTGTGTGTGTGTGTGTGGTTAAGAGTGTGGGGTGGTTAAGCGCTTGCAGAAAAGTGTGTCTTTAGCTGGTTCTTGAGAAATATGAGATGTGTTTAGCGGTTCGGATGGAGGCTGCTCGTTCCACCAGAGAGGAGCAGAGAGCATGAAGGTTTTGGAGAGTGATTTTGTGCCTTGTTCTGAAGTGACAATAAAGTGTTGCTCGTTCAGTGACCGCAGCTGGTGGGAGGGGGCATTTACTTGTAGGAGTCATATAAGGTAGGGAGGTTCTGTTCCAGTGGAGCTCCTGAAAGCCAGCATCAAAACCTTACATTTAATTTTGGGAGTCAGTGGAGTGAAATCAGGAGATGTATGACAGTGGTTCTCTTTGGCTGATTGAAGACCTGATGTGCTGCCTTGTTCTGGATCATCTGCAGTTAGTCGTTCAAGACCTGCCAGCATTGAAGTAGTCTAGTTTTGATATGACAAGGAGCGGTGCTCCGTATTCTGACAGGAAGGGTCCAATTTTCCTGATGTTGTAAAGCGCGAACCTGCCTTTGTTGAAATGTGTGTGCAAAAGCTCAGTTTGTCATCAAACATTACCCTTAGGTTCCTGGCTGTCTTGTTTAGACTCAGTGTTGTAGACCCCAGTTGCACTGTGATGTTGTGATCAACTGATGGTTTTCAAGGAGCTCCAGTTTCACAAGGTTGAGCTGGAAATGATGCTTCTTCATCTGAGCAGAGATGTCTGATAGGCAGGTAGAGATACAAGCTCAAAAAAAGACCCAAAACAAGTGTTGCGACTCTGGGGTCAAGGTGTTTTTGGGGTCCTTGAGATGTTTTGACATGCCCTGACACTTGTGCTTTTTTCAGTTGCTTATAAACATATTAATGGCAAAGGTGTAATTACACTCTATTCACCACAAACAGGGCTACCATAATATGTGAGCAACATGTATGTACATGTTTGTATTTTTGAGAGAATAATGTTCATGCATGGTTATTAAAAAAACTAAAAATTTAAGTTTCTGAAATAAGGCCACAAAACACATACTAAATATGTGTCCACAAGACATTTGACTAATAGATGCTTCAACATGATCTGAAAATCATCCTCACTAATCATTCACATAAAACAATACATTGATTTAAATTTTCAATCAAAATATGCTTTGTTTGGGTCCAAAGGCTGTATTGCTCCTGTGCAGCATAATGCTGTAAAGAGGCAATTTACAGTGGGGCATGAATTATAATATAATTTACCATCCTTCACTGATCACTGAGGATAATCAGCATTCTCAGCAGAATTAGCATTGGACAGTATTATTCACCCATTGCAGAAGCATGCTGGCTGGAACTGAAGTTAAACCGCTGCCAACTGAACTGCAAAGGTGTGTTTTTATGCACATATGGGGTGATGCAACTCCAAAACAGTCTGGTCAGTTGAGACACATTCAGACAGATGGGCTGAGGGTGAGACAGGGGTCATAAAGATACTAGAAAGATTGGCTTTGCTCCACTTCTAGAGGGCAAAAGAATCTGTTAGTTTTTTGATGACGGAAATAAAAGCTAATGTTTGAAGTTTCAGAACCTGTTTGCCTGGAGAGAAGCACACAGTACATATTCATATAAAGAGGATTGCAAAACCTGCTCTCACCATAAAGCCGAAATATTGGACATGATCAAATTCTGATTCACAAGTATAGCAACATCATCAGGTAATACAATATGCCATGCATATTGCAGACAGATATGAAGAAATGTTTAAGGCAGAATGGAAATAAATCATGATAAATCTCATATATTTCAATTTCCGTTTAGCTTTAAGGGGTTAGTTCATATTAAACTATCTATCACTGTAATGCAAGGCCAGGTACATATGAGCCATTGACCTCCAATCCTCTGGGCCAATAAGCTCTGTCCTCACGTCCTCTCTGCTATCTCTGGCTGGGTGGAATAGATAGAGGATTTCAAACACCATCTCTTCTGACGCTGAGCTGCTTCCTCATTGTTTTGCAATCTTCACTTTGCTGATATGGTGTGGAAATGTAGCACTGAAATCCTTCTGTCAGTCTGATCAGCAGCTCTATGAATTCATGTAATGTACTTGTTATAATCCATCTGGTTGTAGGGTTCTTTATTTGAGCTTTAATCGCAATTGCATGTAAACTGCTGGAAGTTAAGATACAGTCAAATGTTGCTGTTCATGTTAGAGTGAAATACATGTATAGAAAAACCTTCAAAATATTATAATATGATAGTTGTCACATATTTTACTGCAGTGAATATCTTTCAGGGTTGATTTATTTTGGAAAGTCAGTTTCTGCACATAATTTAAGTTAAATAAAACTTTTGCCTGCCGTTGGTACATATTGTCACACTGTAATAAAGTAAGTCGAACAGAACAGAAACCTGGCTTAAAACAGCCTAGTGTGGACTTTTCAGCGATTTAAAAAAGTTTCAATACTTGCTGTTTCAATACTACTTTTGTGTTCGAGAAATGTTTTTCTATGTGAGACGACATTGCCATAATGTGTTGCGCCTTGTTTCGGACTTTGACATTTGTTACGGACAGATTGGCATTCTGATTTATTTTTTATTTTTAATTTTTTTTTGCACGTATCAGCTTATTATAAGTATAAGTTTATAGTTTATCAGTAGTCCCAAATTCATAATTGTGACCTACCATCATATCAATTTCTACCATTGTAACAGATGTTTACATCCACCTATGTCTTTATACAGTGCTATACATATCTATATCTATATCTATATATATATATAGAGAGAGAGAGAGAGAGAGAGAGATACTCAATATTCAATGAATCAGATCGGAACGGGGGGCACAAAACACTCGATCAGGATATCCCTAAAAATCACTATATGTTAAACTTCTCTCTTCTCCTAAGAACATAGTTCAGTATTTTGGGGAAACCCAAAACCTTCATTATATATTGCATGTAGTAATGCTATAATATAATACCAGTGTAGTTTTGTTCACTTATTTACCCAACAGCTATAGCAAAAATATTATGTTGTTGTAATTTTAATATCAAGGACTAAACTAACACAAATATTGTCGATATCATCTTAGTTACTGAGATTTACTGTAGTTTCTCACCTACAGTATATGCCACATTCTGTTGATCTGAATTATATTATTAATATCTATAGACATAAAGAAGAATGCTGAGGCCTAAATGTCCAGCAGCAAATATTCAATACAGCCTTTGGTTTTATATGCACCCAAACAAAGCTTATTTTGATAGATTTGCTTGCACAACAGAAATGTGTGAAGAATATGCAGTTCAATTTCCTGCGTTCCTTTCAGATTCATCAGGAGAACACAGAAACAATGGGACCATTCTGGGCCAATTCCTCCTGATTAAGCAGAGATGGCACAGTTTCAGGGGCTTAAAGTAGAGAAGAAAGGCCAGGATTTTAAATCCAAAGCTCATATACATCCTTTCTTCAAGCACTTCACTGAAGTTCATCCGTGAGCCAATCTTTAAAGGGGCTTATGTAGAATTCAGAAACCCTTGTTGTTAGTGACACCGGTGGCCGTTGAGTGAACTGCAGACAGAAACTGCTGGCACTCGTGCACACAGACTGACCGTGATTCAATCCCTCGATTTACTCACGGCAAAGTTCTTTTTCATTCTTCACTTAGGAGTAAAAAGATGTTGGAAATACCTTGCAATGATATACTGTTAACCATCGAACATCCCGATGCGTCCACTCGATGTTTGGATGAATATATAAAAATGTGCTGCACGCTTTCCTCTCAATAACAAAATAAACACACAGCGGTGAGAAAGCAGAAGTTAAGAAAGCATCTGATCATAGCCATGTGGATTTGTTTACACCAGCTCTACAATTCACCGGCATCATGTCGACAGATGAGGTCGTTAAATAAAAATACACTGTTATGATAGTTTAATTTTAAAATATATTTGAGACTTTAGATATACACTCACCGGCCACTTTATTAGGTACACCTGTCCAACTGCTCCTTAACACTTAATTTCTAAGCAGCCAATCACATGGCGGCAACTCAGTGCATTTAGGCATGTAGACATGGTCAAGACAATCTCCTGCAGTTCAAACCGAGCATCAGTATGGGGAAGAAAGGTGATTTGAGTGACTTTGAACGTGGCATGATTGTTGGTGCCAGAAGGGCTGGTCTGAGTATTTCAGAAACTGCTAATCTACTGGGATTTTCACGCACAACCATCTCTAGGGTTTACAGAGAATGGTCAGAAAAAGAAAAAACATCCAGTGAGCGGCAGTTCTGTGGGCGGAAATGCCTTGTTGATGCCAGAGGTCAGAGGAGAATGGCCAGACTGGTTCGAGCTGATAGAAGGGCAACAGTGACTCAAATAACCACCCGTTACAACCAAGGTGGGCAGAAGAGCATCTCTGAACGCACAGTACGTCGAACTTTGAGGCAGATGGGCTACAGCAGCAGAAGACCACACCGGGTGCCACTCCTTTCAGCTAAGAACAGGAAACTGAGGCTACAATTTGCACAAGCTCATCGAAATTGGACAATAGAAGATTGGAAAAATGTTGCCTGGTCTGATGAGTCTCGATTTCTGCTGCGACATTCGGATGGTAGGGTCAGAATTTGGCGTCTACAACATGAAAGCATGGATCCATCCTGCCTTGTATCAACGGTTCAGGCTGGTGGTGGTGGTGTCATGGTGTGGGGAATATTTTCTTGGCACTCTTTGGGCCCCTTGGTACCAATTGAGCATCGTTGCAACGCCACAGCCTACCTGAGTATTGTTGCTGACCATGTCCATCCCTTTATGACCACAATGTACCCAACTTCTGATGGCTACTTTCAGCAGGATAATGCGCCATGTCATAAAGCTGGAATCATCTCAGACTGGTTTCTTGAACATGACAATGAGTTCGCTGTACTCAAATGGCCTCCACAGTCACCAGATCTCAATCCAATAGAGCATCTTTGGGATGTGGTGGAACGGGAGATTCGCATCATGGATGTGTAGCCGACAAATCTGCGGCAACTGTGTGATGCCATCATGTCAATATGGACCAAACTCCCTGAGGAATGCTTCCAGCACCTTGTTAAATCTATGCCACGAAGAATTGAGGCAGTTCTGAAGGCAAAAGGGGGTCCAACCCATTACTAGCATGGGGTACCTAATAAAGTGGCCGGTGAGTGTAGATCTGGCTATGTGACTCCTTTAACTCCTTTTCTTTGCATGACACATTGACATTACAGGACAGAATTGCTCTTTCAGCATTATCCTGAACATTAAGAATTCATTTCACGTGTCACTGAACAGAAGAGAGGCTCTCGGGAGCGTGTAAACGTCACATGCTTTTTCCCGGCAAGCTTTCATAGACAACCTAGGAAGTTAAGGTTATCTGGTAAACTCAAAGGTTTCTCACAGCTTTACTGTGAGACAATCCGAGACAAATTTATTACAAAGTGTTTTTGTTTGTCTGTTATAAATCTTTTTAGCACAACAGTGTCATGATACAGATCATCTCATTTTAAATATTTGAAGAAGACATTATTACATTGACAAGGAGTTTGGAAATGTAACATCATGCCAAGAGACACTCTCGGTTATTTACTTATTATATACCTTGACTTGAGAACTGAATTTATACATTTTTCAACACACATTGGTCGGTAATGTAATGAAATCAAAACTAAACAGTTGAGTTCTGTAAATCTTTATGTTTCCAGACATCTTTATTGAAACAAACACACGCAAATGCCATGACTAGACTATGAAAATAAATGTCTTATAAAACATGTTATAAAGTGGGGAAGTTAAGGTGACTCGTGACTGCTGAAGGCCTTTACGTTTTGCATTAGAGTTTTCTAGGCCGGTTTTATATCAACATGCTTTGTTTAATCTGGAGGAAAGGCAGATGGTGCCTCACAACTAATATTTAATCAACACTCACTGGTATTTATTTTGCCGAAGGAATTAAGATTACGATTACATCCTTGTGTGCAGCACTGGACTTTAGGAGAGGAGACAGAGGAAACATTATATTGTTTAACCATGACGTCAGCAATAACCTTAATTCTCTTGATTTTATAATTAATAAGTGGAGATTGAATCCATATGTACAGTATGTACTCCTGTCTCTGATCCATATATGAAGCATATGATTTTGTATTGTAAGAGAAAGTCAGTAATGGAAGCTTATCTCTTTTTTGTGTTTGCATAATGGAACATTGAATGATTTGGTCATCCTTTCATCCTCTTTAAACACAAAACAGAATATTTGTATATGAAGTTAATTTATGCACAAATAAACACCTTAATTACGCATAACTTTTGAATACAACAACTTTAGGCTTAATGATCAGTGTAAATACACTACTATTCAAAAGTTTAAAGTCAGGAAGTTTTATTTTATTTTTTGAAAGAAATGAATAGATTTATTCAGCAAAGATTCGTTAAATTGATCAAAACAGTAAAGACGTTTATAATGTAACTAAAGATTTATTTTTCAAATCAATGCTGTTCTTTCAAATGTTTTATTCATCAAAGAATCCTAAAAAAAATAAAAATATCACAACATTACATGCTTTTATTTTTTGATGCATACAAATGCATCCTATGTGAGCATAAGAAACATAAAAAAAATCTTACCGGGGTATATTTCATTGAACAACCGTCCTGATATACTGCTGATATATATGCTCGCATTTTGAAATCTCTGTTTAATCTCTCTGGAATCTGTTATTTCTCAGCTCTTAGCAGACAGATGGCAGTTTGTCCATTAGCTGTAATCTCTTGCAGCAGAGTGGAAGAGCTGTAGATTGGGGATGACACAGGTTTAATACTGTGAAATCCAAAGGTTTTAGTCGTACTTTAGTGATGTTGCACATATGGTTGAACATCTGGGGAGAGCGGTGAGCAAGGCGAATGAACGCTGTGTGCTTTTAAGTCACAAGACAGACGTATGTCTACGCATGAGAACGGAGAGGAACCGTAGATGACCCCAGTTCTGAAGTCACATGGTTAATGTAAATCACACTCTTTGTTTTAGCCTAGTTATTACATCAGAAACTGCCTTGATACAAAATATGTAGTATAAATAAATGTTTAAAATGTACAGTCTATTTGAAACTGACATTATATCATGAAAAAGTAACAGAAGCTTTTGACTCGTTTTATGTGTGCAATCATCAGATTTGTTTCTATAATTGCTTCTTTATTATATATATATATATATAGAAACTAACAAATATGATTTTTAAAAATATTTTTGAAAAAAGTCTCTTATGCTTACCAACCAGCATTTATTCAAAAAACAGTAAAAACATTATATTGTGAAAAATAATTTTTAAATATAATTTATTCCTGTGATCAAAGCTGAATTTTCAGCACCATTACTCCAGTCTTCAGTGTCACATGATCCTTCAGAAATCATTCTAATATGCCGATTTGCTGCTCAAGAAATATTTTTTATTATGTGTTGAAAACTACACTCACCGGCCACTTTATTAGGTACCCCATGCTAGTAACGGGTTGGACCCCCTTTTGCCTTCAGAACTGCCTCAATTCTTCGTGGCATAGATTCAACAAGGTGCTGGAAGCATTCCTCAGGGAGTTTGGTCCATATTGACATGATGGCATCACACAGTTGCCGCAGATTTGTCGGCTGCACATCCATGATGCGAATCTCCCGTTCCACCACATCCCAAAGATGCTCTATTGGATTGAGATCTGGTGACTGTTGAAGCCATTTGAGTACAGCGAACTCATTGTCATGTTCAAGAAACCAGTCTGAGATGATTCCAGCTTTATGACATGGCGCATTATCCTGCTGAAAGTAGCCATCAGAAGTTGGGTACATTGTGGTCATAAAGGGATGGACATGGTCAGCAACAATACTCAGGTAGGCTGTGGCGTTGCAACGATGCTCAATTGGTACCAAGGGGCCCAAAGAGTGCCAAGAAAATATTCCCCACACCATGACACCACCACCACCAGCCTGAACCGTTGATACAAGGCAGGATGGATCCATGCTTTCATGTTGTAGACGCCAAATTCTGACCCTACCATCCGAATGTCGCAGCAGAAATCGAGACTCATCAGACCAGGCAACGTTTTTCCAATCTTCTATTGTCCAATTTCGATGAGCTTGTGCAAATTGTAGCCTCAGTTTCCTGTTCTTAGCTGAAAGGAGTGGCACCCGGTGTGGTCTTCTGCTGCTGTAGCCCATCTGCCTCAAAGTTCGACGTACTGTGCGTTCAGAGATGCTCTTCTGCCCACCTTGGTTGTAACGGGTGGTTATTTGAGTCACTGTTGCCCTTCTATCAGCTCGAACCAGTCTGGCCATTCTCCTCTGACCTCTGGCATCAACAAGGCATTTCCGCCCACAGAACTGCCGCTCACTGGATGTTTTTTCTTTTTCGGACCATTCTCTGTAAACCCTAGAGATGGTTGTGCGTGAAAATCCCAGTAGATTAGCAGTTTCTGAAATACTCAGACCAGCCCTTCTGGCACCAACAATCATGCCACGTTCAAAGTCACTCAAATCACCTTTCTTCCCCATACTGATGCTCGGTTTGAACTGCAGGAGATTGTCTTGACCATGTCTACATGCCTAAATGCACTGAGTTGCCGCCATGTGATTGGCTGCTTAGAAATTAAGTGTTAAGGAGCAGTTGGACAGGTGTACCTAATAAAGTGGCCGGTGAGTGTATATATTTTTGTGGAAACCATAATTAAAAAAAAATAATCTGTATTATTTTATTGAAAAGAAATTTCAAAAGAACAGCATTTATTTGAAACATAAATCTTTTGATCAATTAATGCACCTTTGCTGAATAAATGTATTCATTTAATTTACTGATCCCCAACTTTTACTTAAAATGTTAACATAAAATACACCAGGATGGATTTGAACTTGGGTTGCAGAGTTCACATCATCCACCAGTCCACGCCACTGATTTTAATCATAATTATCTGGTCACTGTTCATGCATATACTCAGCCCACCATCAAAGGCCAGACGCCTTTACCTTTGATATTATCATGATGAAAAGGTCATGTTGTAATATGCCGAAGCCTAAAAGTACATAGTGGTTAAAAAAGATTCACTAAAACGACATTTCATGACCCAAAATGTCTGTCATGGCAATTTTAACTGACATTTATACATTTAAGGCACTGCGCAGACACTCTAGTCTTGTTTACGGGGACAAGTAGATTATTTGTTAAATTATTATAATTTTTTTTATTTTATTGTTTTGGATTCATTGGAATATTGGCATTGGAAAGCAGGGAGAGAGATGACATAATCGTGTATTTTCACAGATATTTAGGGGAGCTGAAATAAAACACAGGGACCGAAGCTCGTGAAATAGTACAATTGGCTATAATGCTTGCAGAACAACTTACAGAAAGTGCTTTAGCTTCACATATGTGACTGTTGTATAAGCACCATTAACTCTTTCCCCGCCAGCTTTCTGTGTTTTCACTTGATAGGGGGCGCTATTACACATCTTCTGAAAGAGTACAGGATCTCCTGATCAAAAGAGATGTGAAGAAGAAGCAGAAACAAGCGATAAAAGCATTGCTTATGCATTAGGGATGTGCATCTCCATAGCTGAGACCGATGCGATACGCATCTCGATGCACAGCCAACGATTCGATACATTAAAGATACATATAAGCATCTACCGATGCGATGCGATACGATTCACTACTTTAACGATTCGGTGCGATCCGATTTCGATTCGATTCAACGCGATGCGATTCAATGTAATACGATCCAATGGAGAAAAATATGATGCTATGCAATTCAATATTGTATAGATAGTTAACTTTTATTTCTTCTGTTCAGACATACAACAAATCATAAATTAGCTTAAGTGCCATATATCTGGCTTTTAATGCATGGCTCTTTCACAAACACAAGATTAGGCTAAATAAAAACAGACATACTTTTCCTGTCCTGTATCCAGTTACATTTTTTAACAGCTCACACATTTAACAGTGAAACAATCTAAGGATGCTCAGGGATAAACAATAAAGAAATGTTCCTAATGTGATTTCAGCAGGTAGGCTAACAGTGACCAGAAAGCAGGTGCTGTTTTAACATAAACAATAATAAAAATAAAAATAAACTTTCACAAACAGGTCTTTCATAACTGTATTCAAATGTAATATATATATATATATATATATATATATATATATATATATATATGAAAAACGATTATTTGCAGTCACAGGCTCCTGTAAACCAGATTAACTTAAATGTCCTACTTTAAGGTTTAAATGTAGGCTATAGGTGATATCAGGACACGCCTCGCACTCGTAGTGTTGTGATCCGTCATATTCACGTACAGCAGCGTCAGCAGTGGTGATGAGAGAACGCGCTCGAGCAACAGTTTAGAAAGAAGAAATCAATCTAGTCGAACTGGACGCGCGAATGAGGCGAAATCGCAGGACCTCCAGGCTCCAGACCCGCGTCAACGCGTCTTTACATTGACTTAACATGGAAATCTCCCGCTACAGACGCTACATCTGCGTCCGGTGTGAACGCAGCAGTTACATAATGGTCACAAATGATTGGTCACTTTCTAAATAGTAAAAGTATAACGCATCTACTAATAATTATATATGAATAAATATTTTTTACCGATGCAGATATGTTAGAACCGATGCATCGCGATACAAATGCCAAATGCCTTATTTAAATCGATGCATCGCATCGTTAGCTTTTATGCCGATGCACCGATGCGAATCGATGAATCTTACCATCCCTATTATGCATGTTGTAGTCTTTAGGGGGGGAAACCTCTCACCTCATGAATAAAAAAGAAACGGTAACACTTTACTTGAAGGGGTGTGCATAAGACTGACATGACACCTTCATAATCATGACATGGCAGATGTCATAAATATGAAGGAGGTCTTATGCATGTTTATGACAACTGTCATTAGGTGCCATTCGCTCAATTATGACATTTTAAATGCAAACATGACATTTGTTTGAGATGTCTTTGTCATGACAACTTGATATTACCAAGACAACATGAATTGTCATAAACATGACATAGCAGATTAATTATCAAACTTAAGAAACCACTTAGCTTTATGGGTTAACATTTCATTAAACTGTCAGGTTGTTGGTGTTGACATTGGCTGTCATGAAGCCATTATAACTGTGTCATGAATGTTTTTCTTGACCTCAACTACAGTGGTACCAATGTAATTTGTCATTAAAATGTCATAATGGCTTCATGACAGCCAATGTCAAAACCAACCACATGACAGTTTAATGACATGTTAACCCATAAAGCTAAGTGGTTTCTTAAGTTTGATAATTAATCTGCTATGTCATGTTTATGACATATTTATGACAGGTTGTGTTGTCTTGGTAATGTAAAAGTTGTCATAACAAAGACATCTCACACAATGTCATGTTTGCATTAAAAATGTCATAATTGAGCGAATGACACTTAATGACAGTTGTCATAAACATGCAAAAGACCTCCTTAATATTCATGACATGTGTCATGTCATGATTATGACGGTGTCATGTCAGTCTTATGCACACCCCTTCAAGTAAAGTGTTACCAAAGAAACACTAATGTGATGTTTATCTAAAATCGTTTTTGCTTATTAGTATGGTTGAATTGGATCATCGAAGGTCAGCAGCAAAGACAGGTTAATAAACTGAGATTTAATATATAGTGTAGTTATAATAACATTTTTGCATGTTTGCGTGATATTCTGAGTTTGCGTTTCACTGTTTTTAATTATTTTGAGGAATACTGAATCTTTTTTTGAGCAAGTGAAACTTATAAATACAAATAAACAAAAGCATTTTTTTGATTATTGGTTGCTGAAAGATATGAGGCTTGAGACTGAAGATTGGCAAGCATTCTGTGAAGAGAACATGTGCAGCAGCAGCTTCAGGTAGTCCACATTCTTCAGTGTAATACAGTCTTGGCATGTACATTTGGCAATACATGTGTTTCCCAGACCCGTTTCAGTGCCAGGTCTCTGTTTAAGCCGCTGTTAATGCTGAATATGGCTCCCAGAGGGCATAGCAAGAGGGCAAATTGGTGGTATAATACAATTTTGTTGCTGATGAGATTAATAGTGAGTCTGGAAGTGCATTACAGAACAGTAGATTCGATTTCACATCATTTTCTTTTGCTAAAAAGTTTGTCTGCTCGTATGTTACCCATGGGTGCCACAAATACACAGGCCTTCATTTATTTCAGAAAGACAGCATGACACAAGGTCACAACACCCCCGCACATCTTCATCAGCGTCTTCCCGTTTATTAGATCTGAAGAGAAGAAGCTGTATTATTTAATAGTACAATAGATGTTTATATACTTAACTTTATATGTCAGAAAATTTGTTTTTAATATACACTCACCGGCCACTTTATTAGGTACACCTGTCCAACTGCTCGTTAACACTTAATTTCTAAGCAGCCAATCACATGGCGGCAACTCAGTGCATTTAGGCATGTAGACATGGTCAAGACAATCTCCTGCAGTTCAAACCGAGCATCAGTATGGGGAAGAAAGGTGATTTGAGTGACTTTGAACGTGGCATGATTGTTGGTGCCAGAAGGGCTGGTCTGAGTATTTCAGAAACTGCTAATCTACTGGGATTTTCACGCACAACCATCTCTAGGGTTTACAGAGAATGGTCCGAAAAAGAAAAAACATCCAGTGAGCGGCAGTTCTGTGGGCGGAAATGCCTTGTTGATGCCAGAGGTCAGAGGAGAATGGCCAGACTGGTTCGAGCTGATAGAAGGGCAACAGTGACTCAAATAACCACCCGTTACAACCAAGGTGGGCAGAAGAGCATCTCTGAACGCACAGTACGTCGAACTTTGAGGCAGATGGGCTACAGCAGCAGAAGACCACACCGGGTGCCACTCCTTTCAGCTAAGAACAGGAAACTGAGGCTACAATTTGCACAAGCTCATCGAAATTGGACAATAGAAGATTGGAAAAACGTTGCCTGGTCTGATGAGTCTCGATTTCTGCTGCGACATTCGGATGGTAGGGTCAGAATTTGGCGTCTACAACATGAAAGCATGGATCCATCCTGCCTTGTATCAACGGTTCAGGCTGGTGGTGGTGGTGTCATGGTGTGGGGAATATTTTCTTGGCACTCTTTGGGCCCCTTGGTACCAATTGAGCATCGTTGCAACGCCACAGCCTACCTGAGTATTGTTGCTGACCATGTCCATCCCTTTATGACCACAATGTACCCAACTTCTGATGGCTACTTTCAGCAGGATAATGCGCCATGTCATAAAGCTGGAATCATCTCAGACTGGTTTCTTGAACATGACAATGAGTTCGCTGTACTCAAATGGCCTCCACAGTCACCAGATCTCAATCCAATAGAGCATCTTTGGGATGTGGTGGAACGGGAGATTCGCATCATGGATGTGCAGCCGACAAATCTGCGGCAACTGTGTGATGCCATCATGTCAATATGGACCAAACTCCCTGAGGAATGCTTCCAGCACCTTGTTGAATCTATGCCACGAAGAATTGAGGCAGTTCTGAAGGCAAAAGGGGGTCCAACCCGTTACTAGCATGGGGTACCTAATAAAGTGGCCGGTGAGTGTATGTTTTTAATTCAATCATCAGCTGCACATCATAACCTAAAGGGGTCATATAATACTTTTTAATGTTTTCTTTTTCGTTTAGTGTGTAATATCTGTTACAACTTTACAAAGCTCATAATCTCCCACACAAAAGGATTTATTCAGAGAGACTCTGATCCAGACCTGCCTAAACGCCTCGATCGAAGTCCAGATGTTACTTCCTCAAAGCGTCTACGTCACAATGTGAAATATTAGCATCATGCCCACCCAAACGCGTACTCAAAGAGACAAGAAGAGGCTTCAGTGAATTGTCATGTTGTGGAGACTCTGTGTTTTTTCAGAGGTTAGGAATTATTTATAAAGCTGTTCCTGAGCAGTACAACCCAAAAGTTTGCTTGTGTACTGCACATTTTACAGAGGACATCTTCCTGAACCTCAGAGAGTTCAACGCAGATGATATACGAAGACTGCTTACCACTGTGAAACTTTCTGCTCAAGTCGGTCTTGCTAAGATAGTTCCGATCAATCGGCTTCAGAAATCGACTGATATGGTAAAATAAACATCATGTGTTTACAAATGCTTTAGAAGCCTTGTGATTATGGGAAAGGGCGTTAAATATTCTGACATGCTTGACGTGATTGGCCAATCACAACGCACTGGGTAAGCTGACCAATCAGAGCACTCGGAGCTTCTCAGAAAGAAGGGCTTTGTAGAAATCAGCGCTTTTCAGACAGACTGGGAATAGACGAGCTGCAATAATGTACAGTATGTGTTTTTTGAACATTAAAGCATTTTAACCTATAGACCTTATTCAGACCAGCGCCATGACAGGTATGAAAGTGAGGCTGTGATGGATAGACTTACTGTGTTTTCAATGGGATCCGCTGTAAAAAGCTGTATAAAGCTCCTAGATCACTTATAATTTTAAACAGATCATATTGTCTGGATTATTTGGTCTACTGGAATTTCTCAGAAACATATTTTTGCATGGTTTCGTCAGCAGAACAATCCACAAACACATTTAATAGCAGTACAACCCACTGAAGAGATGGAGGTCTATCCCTCACAGCCTCGCTTTCATTCCTGTTAAAAATCAAAGATGGCGCTGCTGTGAATAAGGTCTATTCTAGCCTATTACACCTAATAAACAAAATAAGGAACTTTTAAAATAACATCATATGACCCATTAAAATGTTGATGTTATACTCGATGCTGCTTGTTCAGGCCTCTAAATTGTTATGTGACCTGTTTTATCTGCCTTTTTGAACATCTGATTATTCTCTCATGCATGGTGAGCACAATATTCATTGTTGTTGTTTACATGGTTAGATATGCAAATTAGAATCAGACATCAAAAACACATTTGAATATTTGAAGTAAAACATATTTATTCTAAAGGGAGGTAGCATATTCTACATTGTTTCAGACTCATCCTAAACAGTATTTATTTACTTATTCAAAGTAAGACTATATAAACAATATAGTAATATTATTTTGCAAAGCATACAGTACTTAAAACCTAAGTTGTTAGTAAATTTCATGCCCGTAGCCACACTGATATTGTGATGTAAATTATTCTGCCATGCGATCCATGAGATCAGATTTATGGACAAATTAATTCAGAGCTAAGAATGGGAGAAAAAACATGAGTTGCAAAGTATTTGGGGAAAAAATTTAATCTTACACTTTCATTCAATGGCTTTCATAACAACCCTTGTTAAATGACTCCCTTTTTCACAGCCAGCCGTTTTCCCGAGAAAGAATATTGACATTTATCTGTGCAGGCGTCTGTAATGATACAATGCAAATAGCTCAGAAGAAAAGGAGCAAGTGCCATGATTAGTGGAGGGAGGGACATTTAAGGTGTATAAAAGCTGCATCAAATCAATACTTGCAGTGATTATGAAGTTGTTTTTATCAAAAACCTCTTTCAGAAGTTTGATTTTTAAAATGGACCTTAGCAGCATTTGTTTAGCTAAACTGTGTTCTCATCACAGGTTAATGGAACATTTTGGTATCAAGAATTTGATCAAAAATAAATGTGCTTGCTTTAACAGATTTTTCAATCACAAGTAAATTTGTTTTATTAAAAATAAATAGCGAACCGTTTCTAGAGTATCTAGGACGCATGCCTAACAGATCAATAAGTTTGGCACATTATAGCAGATTTTAACACAAGCATAAAGATGAAACAGGCTCACTAATTAAAGAGATCCAGCTCTGAATTAATGCAAAACAAATAAAGCTAGAAAAAAAACAGATGATGACAGAAATAAAATATGTATGAAATGAAAAGAAATGAAAATTATTATCTGTGTGATGGCAATATGAGTGTTTGATGCTGTCTGTGTCTATCAAAAGCAATCCATAAACCAAAACTGTATGCAAAATAGGCCTGTCTCTAGAGTGCCGAATGAATTATTGAGGAAGACAGATAAACGTGGAAAGAAGATGCCTTTTATGACCCCATTATGGAGATTTCACTACTTACTGCCCCACATCCCTTCATGCTGTTGTATGTTCAGCAATGACATTTGGGCAAAAATGATTGAGGTCTTAAGTGCAAAGAAATCTGACTGGTTCAGTTTTACCTGAATGCTGGAAAAATAATAACTATATCGAGCACAGTCCCTTAATAATGCCTTTTCTGGAGCTGTTTGTAAACTCTCAGTAAATACGAGTAATATTGGTATTTTACTTTTTTCGTTTTGTTCATTCATTCATTATCTATTTCAGTCGATTCTGACTCTTACACGAGAGACTGTCCATGAATTGTATTAGCGATAATTTAGTAACACTTTATTTCGATGGTCCACTTGCATTCTTCTAACTTTAAGTAACTTTACAACTATCAACTATACATTTACAGCTATTAATCTCATTAGAGTATTAGTAAACTGTGTGCTTAATGTCTGCTAACACTTTATTTTGATGCTTCCAACAGACATCCTATTGACTATAAGACCCTGTTTACAAAGGATTTAAGATGTGTTTTGGTCGATTGGATCACAAATGGACCACGCTAAATACAGGTGTAAACTGGGTCTAAAACGTTTTGAGCTTGTCCACTTTCGATCACTTCCAGAGGTAGTCAAAAACGCATTGCTTTAGTGTAAACGCTCATGTGATCAAACAGCCAAATAAGACGCCTACTCTTCGCCTACTGACCTAATGCATGAACATTATGGGAAGAGCTCTAGCCAGACGGGATTTAAACTTTGTCGCCTGAAGACACAAGTTTGGTTGGAAGAACGAAAAACGTATCAAGCACAATGTTCCCTCATCATTCCTGATTTCTAACACACTCACAGTGTTCAGCTGGTCTCACGGCTGTCAGAGCAGAAACTAAAGCTGTGTTTTTCCGTCGTCTCCGGGCGCGTTCATATGTAAATTGTGTGAGCTTATTTCGTCCATTAGATCCAAAAATCTGAAAAAAACATACATTCACATGCCCATAGACTCTCCCCTTGAACAAATCAGGACAGAAGTGGATGAAAGTGGACAAAAGAGATTGATAAAAAATGCCAGGTGTGAACAGGAATGTGTCTCCCTCGTCTACTTGTGATCTGACTGACCAAAACGCATCTACCAGGTGTAAACAGGGCCTAAGTAACTTTGCAAAATGTAAATTATTCTACTAACCCGAATCCTAACACCTTACCCTAACCTTAGTTGACATGTAGTTGCAAAGTTATTATAGTTAGTTGAATGTCTAAAGCCTGTAACACACCAAGCCGACGGTCGGCCGTCGGGCCATTTTTGTGCGTTGGCCGGCAAAGTTTCCTCGGTGTGTTCCACACCGTCGGCTGAAATTGGTCCTCGTCGGCTTGTTTTCAGCCGATTCGACATGTTGAATCGGCGTCGGGCCGTCGGTGAAAGAGGGAACTCTGATTGGCTGTTCAGCTTAGTGAACGAGTCAGAGAATGATAATAATAGCAAAACAGCGAGCAAAGAAGTCAAAACGGTACAAATAGACGGCTGTTCTAATGTTACACATATTACCTGAGTGTTCCTTGGCGAATATTTCAATATTAACATCAGCGGAGTGGAATTAAGAAAGTGTTTAGCAGGATTGATATTCAAAATGGTGAGCACGCACTGCTTTGTTTACGGTATGTGTATCTGCAGCCTGTAGCATCGGTTTCCCTTTTTGAATGACGAATATAGACGAATATATCTGCAGAAATAGACAGTTGTCTCATTTACACGCAGGCGCAGAACGCGCATTCTAGCTAACAGTCTGCAGTAGTTCTCTCGGTGTGTTCAGTGCAGCTTTTTACCCCGACGCAAGGCGACAACACAGTCTGCTTTCGTTGCCGCTAGTTCGTCGGCGTCGGCTTGGTGTGTTCCAGCCTTAAAGTGGACCTTCGAAATTAAGTGTAGCCGAGAATTTTTCCAGGGTAAGTTGCCAGGTCTTTCCCCAGCCATCCCTGTTACATTGCATTCAATTTCTAGAAACACTTAGTGAAGTGTTGCTACCATGTTTTAACATGTTTCTAGCATGTTGCTAGCCTACTTAACACTTGCTGACACTATTTCATATGTTGCTAGGAGTCCATAAAATTATTAGCCATTTTATTTTCCTGTTGCCAGCAGGTGGCGCTATGACTATAACAGAATATGGACATGAACATGTGTTCAACACAGAACTCTTATCAAACGTGTGACGTTTGGGGTGGATTGGATATTGTTTGCCTGAGTTACAGCAACTTCCTGTTTCATGGTGAGGACACGAGGACACGCCCTTCGACGAAAACTCAAGATCTTGGCAATTTAGCATCGCAAAGGCCTTGTAATTACACTCACCAAATTTGAAGATGAATTTGAAACTGTACAAAAATCGCTTCAAAAGTAGCATTTATGACTTTTTTGTAAGTATTGGAACATTACATGTATGTACTGAATTTCGTACAAAAACATTGCGGGAGGCGCACTTCGTTGGACCTTTATAGCTGATGCTATCAAGCCATTTTGCCACACCTAATTCTGTAATCCATATCAGGTGTAAATTTTCACCGGTTCTGTGCAAAGAGGCCTGTGCATAGTTTTGTGACTTTTCGAGCATGTTTATGCCCTCAAAAATGCGATGCACTTTGGAGAAGAAGAAGAAAATGAAGAAACAGAGCAATTCCAACAGGGCCCTCACACCATCTGTGCCCGGGCCCTAATGACTAATTGAGTAACTTAATGTCATCTTATAGTTCTCTCTATTTTGTCAGAGGTGAAGTATGTCCCACTGTAAAGTAGTTTGTTCACATCGTAGATCTCAGCCAAGGTATACAAATGTGACTCCAAACAATCCCATCAATCAGCAATAGTGCCAGAGAGAAAATGGCTCCATGGCTTCAGAGCAGAATGCAAGGCAGGGAGATAGATCTGGCTGTCCGTGAGGGAGATGGAGACCCTCACTCAAAAGAAACAGAGAAAAGCTCTTAGCTCCCTGGCTTAAACCATATTATGCTGGAGGGTAATATACACTCCATTATTACACTATTGCACCGCTCTCAATCACAAACCCTTGCAGAGAAGACCATCACGAGGGAGTTTGTGCGATCACCACATCAGACTCTTTCCAGAACCTTTCAGCGCTCTTTCCGAAGATGAGCCATGTTTGGTCAGAGGCTGTGTGGTTCAGTCTTGCAGAGGCTTTAATGAAAAGTAAAGTCCTTAAATGAGCACTCAGACCAAGAGAATGAACTTAATGCCTCTCCAAAGCGTGACATTTTAGTAGATTAGGGCCAGCACAGAACCCAACCTGACTAATAGCCAAGGATTTAATGTCAGGTAGACTTAAGGGCTGTTTCAGGAGGAGATTTGCTAGTATTCCTGCTTGACCTGCCGCTACTATCGGACTGACTGGTTTACATATCCACCCATCTCTCCAGTGTCTGACTATGTGGCTCAACTGGTGTTTTCTAAGCAGGAAATATTGATTTAGTGTCAAATTTGCAGATAGGGCATCTGTCTGCTATTGTATTCCCTCGATCCAAGCCTCCACGTATGCCTCTATTCATTTCCTCTGTGATATGTGACTCTACAGTAAGTGACCTATGTGTCTTGAAATTCACTTTTTAGACACTACGGTTACTCGCTCGATGAAATATTGAAAGTCTTCTCACATCCTCTGAGATTAGAGTTACAGACTGCAACATATTTCTGGAGAGTTGAGAAAAATGCTATGAAAAGGATGTTTCAGACATAAAGTATAGGCACAAATGTTCTCACTGAATAGTTCACCTAAAAATGAAAATCCCGTCATCATTTAGGGTATGTTTGAATTACGACGTGTACTAAAAATGGAAAGGTTTTTCCTTTGCCTTTGTCGCGTACAGACGACAGTATTTTCTAAACAATTCTCATTCACACGGATCTGCAAGAATGATTAAAAACACTGTATTCTGATTCCAGGCCAGTAGATGGCGATGTAACTTTGTAAAGAAACACGCCCATAGACTGAACACATAATAATTTGCATGACGTCACCGTTTTCAATATGTAGTTTTTTTGTAGTTTACACAGATACACTAATGCTGTCGTTTTCAATAATGAAAACAATAGTGCAAAAATTTTTAGGCCCCCAAATGCGCCATTATAAATGAACGGCCAAAACGCATACAAAGATTTTAATTGAAAACGGTGTCATGTAAACAGCCACAACAGTCATGTAAATAAGTGTTCCTAATGACAGCAACATAAAGTCGTTACACAAATGCAGCTGTTAACAATCAAATGAATGCATGCTTGATAGTTCAGTCTTTTTCCACCATGTTTGGGCTCTGTGTGTTCAGTACATTGGTAGCGGTTCCATAGGGGAAAGATGTCAGCAGCCAATTACAGCAGCGGAATAGAAAATCACCTAATTGCAATCTCCATTGGAAAGGGATAATTGTCTTTCAGCTGACTCTGAGGAAAGATACTTAAACAAATATGCTACATTCTGAGTCTTCTTCCAGTGAGACAACAACAAATACATCCTGAGTCTCCATTTCAGAGAGACAAAAGCAGACTGACCAAGTTCTGAGTCTCTGGCCCTGAGAGGCAGAAGAAAATACGGACACAAGTGAAACCAGGTTAAGCTCCAGCGAGCAAACCTTCACTTAAAGGTATCTTTGTGGTCCAGATTGTTAAGGTTATTCTGCATCCACTGCAGGGATTCGTCTGCGTGTTCCAGATTGCTAGGAGCCTTTTGGTGCTCGGGCAGATCAGCCTTCCACAGCACTTTCTGTACAAGTCTGTTGAAACTGATTCCAGATCCTTTCCCACTGCATGTTTCCCAGAACAGCCAGAGGAAGACGTCAACACAACCGGACTGCGCATACAACCATGAGGAATGTAAATGTCTTAACTGAACCTCTTTCCAGAGACCTTGGCATTGGTGTATATATATATATATATATATATAAATATATATATATATATATATATATATATATTTTATTTATTTTTTTAATCAAAGTTGCATAGATGCCGGTTAATAAATGATCTTTCATGTTTTTGTTGGATGCTTAATAAGGTTTTTCAACTCTGCCATAGCAATGTCCAACTTAATTACATTATATGTATCTTTATATATTTATCTATTCATTAATGGTATTCATCTACAGGACTAATTCATCTACTGTTAGTTACTCGTCTATCTTTGTGTTAAAAAAATTGTATGGTAACATTTTATTTTAAGGTGACAGCCACACCTGTTACAGGTACTTTACCATAGTAATAATAGTAAATTATGCATAATTACAATCAACTAAACCTAAAACAAACCTTAACACTATAGTAAGTACATGTAGTTAAATAATATTACTAATTTGTGTAATTACATTGAAACGTCACAAAATAATGTCTTATCTAATTTATTTGTTATATAGTATATGGCTTTAGATTGGTCAAATGACAAACACCCTCCAACAATCCTCCTTGATTGTTCTTATTTCCTTAATATACATACACATAAGTATAATTATTTTCATTTTGGGTGAACTATCCCTTTAAGAGTGAGACAACTTGAGTGACAGTGACTTGAGAGCAGATTAATAGACTGCAGTTCAGTGAGATCAATTCTGGGTTATTGCTGCATTCCTTTGACAGGCATAAAAGTAGATTTACAGTATAATGGCCAGCCATTGTTTTTCAATAAAGTCCATGTACACATTTATTGAATGTCCATTTGAGAGCGCATGTTGTCACGGAGCCTGTTATTTGATGGTAAGCAGAAATATTTGCTCATATAAATGGCATATTGGAATCCAAAAATAGAAACGTATTAACCCGCTTTATGCACCTCACTCGCAGAGCCATTTTAATTGCAAAAATAACGACAGAAAAACACACAGATCTTCTCTAAAATGCACATGAATTTACTACAGTTTAATTCTAACACTGCTCTGTCACAGACAATTGACAACACCAATCTCATGATTTGCAATGTAACAAATGCACCAGCAGTGCCAGATGGGGGGGGCATTATGGAAATATGGTAATACAACTGAACTGTAATATAGTAATATGTAGGACACAGAGCCATGGGAGGAACAGAATATATGACTCATGGTGGTTGAAACACCCCTTTTCTCATAGTAACTCACAGAATTTGAGATGCAGGCCTCACCAGCCAATGGAAGTTGAGACTTTAAAGGCTTTATGTATGCCTGAATAACAACAGAGTTAAGTACTGCATTCCCCAAGACACAGCAGAGAGCTGAAGCTGTGTTACATTCCTATGCTGTTGTACTACAGCAGAGCTAGTTCGACAGCTACAGTCGTACTGGACCTGTCTTGCTCTTGTTCTCAATGTTGTCAATTCACATTTCCTTCCACGTGGATAGACTATTATAGACTGGAACTGTACACAGATTCTCCTTTACGTCAGTGACCCACAAATACTGAATACTTTGGACTGGAATAGCTTTCTGATTTGCTCTGTGCAAATGATTACTGCTGAAACAAACCAAAAGGACTGTGCGGGATGTCGATTTCCATGAAATATGATATTTTAAGTGTGACCCTTTTTGACTGATTGAACTGTTCAAAGCGGGAACTGGCAATTGCCTGAGAAATTGGTTATGGTTTGCTAATCACACCTTTAAAAATGGCATTTGTTGGTGTAACCTAATGCAGTCATGTTGATTGGGTGATATTAAATCATAAATATACAGTCTGTTGTGATTGGGGTATCTTATAGTGTGTCGGAAATGTAACGCCCCTTAACCGGCTCTGTGACTCTACCATTGGAGAAGGCGTAACGGCTAACTTGGATCATGTGTGACTTGATAACCAATCACATTACAGCCTCGACGTCATTGAGTTGTGCGACAGTCAATCACTGTTTGCGGATATCATAGAAATAAGATGTTCGGTAAACTGAATCATACTGAGGTGCGTTTCCCATACAATGACGGGATTGTTTGAGTTTTTTTATTGGAGTCATGCAAACTAGAAACTCGGCTTCTAACCACAGGTCGAGAGCTGTCGCTCCAACCACACAACTTTTCGATGCTGTTTGCGAATGTTCGTTGGTTTCGGGAAACATCGACTCGTTGAACTATGTTGATAACGACGGAACTTGCGACCATAGTTGGCCAACGACGAAACACACCCCTGGTCGCTCAATTGTCTGTGACTTCTCATATAAAACAGCATTTTATTTGGCGTAAACTCTAAAAATAGTTTTTGCATATGCCTTTTTGTGGATATTATTTAAATTAGGAATATTGTGAATATCGTTCCCGGAAGAAAATTCAAGACTACAATGGAGGCGTTTAGGAGTTCAGAAACAGTCTGATATAGAGAATAACTCCATTTGGTGTGACTGTGCTTTGGAAGTTTGCAGAGCTTTTTTTTTATGATCAAACAGCATCACACTAAAGAAAGATGAACTTGTAAATGTGTCTTTTAGTGTCTTGATCTTTAATCATTTGAGTTTGTCAGAGGGTTTGAATTTATAGTAATGTTGCAAAATGGAAAAAAATAAAATAAAATTGTGTTTCCCATAGAAAACATTGTACCCTGCCAAAAGATGAAATTGAAGACAAGTAGCTGTCTGAATTTGTTGCAAATCAGTAATTTCATCTAGACATATTTGCTCAGTTTAATTGCCTGCACTTCATGGGAAGAGATTTCAGATTCAAGATGATTATCTGATTAAACATGAGAAGATATGCCGATAAGATATTTTATTTACTGCTGATTTAATAAAGAAAATGATTTTGATGTTTATGTATTATCAATTTATTTAACAAGAATATTCAAGATAATTAAGGTTTCCATGGCTTCTGTTTCTCAGTTAGGCCACATAATTGCTTTAGCTGCAGAATAAGATTTGTGATCTTTGATTGTTGTTTTGTCTGATATAAAATTCAACAAAATATCTCAGTTGTCAGTTATCTTCACTTGTCACAGTAATGCTACATGCATAAACCCACACACTTATGTGCACACAACTGCAAAAAGAAAAAGCAAATTGTGACTGCCTTTACAAAAAAAATAGCAAGTCGTTATTATGCCCTTCATGCTTGTCATAAAATTGGGGTTGGTTGCTATGGAGACCACCATCTATAGCACAACCTCTAGTGACTGGGATGTGTAAATGTGCAAATGGGAGAGAGAGCAAAAACCTGCCTATTTTTATTTTCATATGCATTCACTTTTTTGGCATCGTTCTGTTTATATAATTATTGTCACAGCCTTTACTCCTTTGATAGCATTATTTGAAATGCTCATGAAGCACACTGAAACAATGAAAGAGAAACTGTGTATCAGCCTGTGTAATAAAAGCTGAAGTCAGGGAAAATCTGCACATAAAAGCCTGCGTCTCTCTTATAGCCTCCCGACTGACCTCAAAAACAAATGTGCTGAACCTCCAGAGAGCCCAGCATGTGAGGGTGAGTGGTGGAAATGACCCCAGTTTGTTTCTGGAGAATGACATGGGGAGAGTGAGTGTCCTCTACAGATCGCTGAATAAAAGATGAAAATATATACGCTGAATATGAAGATACAGTAGTTTTGAGCTCCATGAGTCATCGAGACACTCAGTTTGCTGACAATCTCAAACATTGGTGAGAGAAGAGGCTTGCTTTATATAGATATAAAAAGCAAAAGAAAAGCTTTGAAAATATGCCATTTAAGAGGATGTACAGAATATCATTTATATAACATAATTTAACAATTTATTCTTGATAAGACATTTATGCGGTGTTCATTTGTGTTATATGTTCTCTGCATAAGACACATGATATGACATAAAGTCACATGTTTGCCATTTCAAAACACTGCCATTCAAAATGACACTACATGAGCTAATTGGCCAATACATGTGCCACTTGGCCAAACACCTCTATGGTTAATTGTTAACGCTTCAATCAGGATGTAAGCACTATGAAAAGACCACAGGTGAGCACCTTTTTTTTTTTACAACAACAATGGAAGACGTTGCAGAGAGAGGAAGAGGAAGAGGGGGAGGAAGAGGAAGAGAAAGAGGGGGGAAGAGGGAGGGGGAGGAAGAGGAAGAGGGGGGGAAGAGGAAGGGGGGGAGGGGGAGGGAGGAAGAGGAAGAGGGGGGGAGAGGGGGGAGGGAGGAAGAGGGGGGGGGAAGAGGGAGGGAGCAAGAGGAAGAGGGGGGGAGAGGGGGGAGGGAGGAAGAGGGGGGGGATAGGGAGGAAGAGGAAGGGGGGAAGAGGAAGAGGGGGGGGAGAGGAAGAGGAAGAGGGGGGGGGGGAGGAAGAGGAAGAGGGGGGGGAGAGGAAGAGGGGGGAGGGAGGAGGAGGAAGAGGAAGAGGGGGGAGGAAGAGTGAGAAGTAGCGGTAGAGAGGTGTTCATGGCCAAACAAGACAACAACTTTCAAATGAAATCAGAACACATCAACCATGGACAATGCGAGAGGCTGGACAGAGAGTTCTTGAGCCGTTTTACTGTTGCCTGTGTCATCCGGACATTTAGACTGGAGGACAGGTATGTAACCAACATTTCATGTAGTGCACATGTAGTACACCCCATGTAAACTTGGTTTTGGAAAATAATGAAATCAGATTACGAGAAATTCAAAGCCACATCATCCAAGACAACACCATATTCAACAACATTCAACGAGTCAGTTTGTCCACATTGGCTCACATTCTCAAGCAAAACCAAATCAGAAGGAAACAACTTTAGAAGGTGCCGTTTGAGAGAAACTCAAAGAAACAAAGGGGTCAGACGAGCACATGTGGATGTAAGTACTATATCGACTGCAGTACACTACACACAACATTGTTTCCCAGTGTACTGGATAACACCATACTGACTGATTTTTGTTCTTTGTTTTCAGGGAGTACTGGAAATGGATGCTCATGCAATCAACCTAGCAAAGATCAGAAGAAGGGGGAGAAACGTCATTGGCCACAGAGCCATTATAGATGTTCCTGGCCAACGTGGTGGGAACATCACAATGTGCACTGCCACCGTCATGCCAACCTTGGACCATACAACACAGCCCATATTCTCACATTTCTGGACAGACTCCACAACATTCTCATACCACCAGAGCGTATGAATGATGCAGACCATCAAAGAAACCGGTACGTTTTAGTATGGGACAACGTGAGCTTTCATCGTGCAGCCCCGGTCCAAAACTGGTTTGCTGATCACCCACCATTTCTCGTGCAATACCTCCCACCATACTCGCCATTTCTGAACCCCATAGAAGAGTTGTTTTCAGCATGGCGGTGGAAGGTATACGACCGTCAGCCCTTTGTGCGCATGCCTCTTGTGCTGGCTATGGAAGAGGCACTCAAGGCGCCTCTTCCCTCGATGTCTGGCAAGGGAAGATATTGCCTGTGATGTGGACGAGGCGTTCTGGCCAGAGCCAGCTGTGCGGCAAGATGGTGCCTAATTATTTTTTTTGCCTCTTTTTTTTATATATATTTTTTTTTTTTGTGCAATTTACTTTTCCGGTATACTGTTTTTTTTTTGTGAGCATATTTTTGTTCAGTCCAATGTAAATATGTCTGCTGTGCATATGTTGCACTGACTTGTTTAGTGAAAAATTAAAAAATGTTTCAACAGCATGTGTGTGTATCTGCAAATATTTCTGTGCATGTGAACAATCAGGAGAATTTTCTACAATTTGAACTATTTATTATGGCAAAGTATACTAAAGATGAGAGTGCTTTTCATTATGCCCAACAGTGTGTAGTTGGTTAGACAAAAATCTGGTAATATGAATGAAGTGTGTACCATTTCGTGCAAAAGTTTGATTTTGATAATGCTATTTGGTTGCAGTACTTCATTTTGCAGTATATATGAGGTATTTTGCAGTTTGGGTATGTGGTTTTGTGAATTGTGTTAATTATTTTGATAAAACCAGCCTGCTTTGCAAAATTGTGTGTTAGCAATTGGAAAAAAACTTTAACCTCTTAACCTGAATAATTTTTTTTTTAAAAACCTGTGGCCTACTTTCACAGTTATAATAATAACTGAATATGTATGAAATGAAGTGTATGCAGTTTGAAAATTGCTTGCATATGGAAATAGTACTTTTTTGCAGTGAGAGAGACAGAGACTGTGTGTGTGTGTGTGTGTGTGTGTGTGTGTGTGTGTGTGTGTGTGTGTGTGTGTGTGTGTGTGTAACTGGGTAAGCGCAGGAAGAAATTGATTGTGCTGATTCTATCTCTTGAAGTCACCTAATAGGTCTCTGTAATTTGTCGCGGTTGGAAAAAAGGAGCAAAATAAAACTGAAAGCAGAGATGCATTGCTTTGCAAATAATGTACTGTGGATGAAATAAGCCTCTTTATTATAGGCCAAAGCCAGCATTACAGCTATTTTAATAGAGGGTCAACATCATTGAGAGATCTTTCACCGTTAAAGAATGCCTGCGAGTTCTAATTATAGGCCCAATTATTATGGCAACCTTTTATCTAATGAATGGGGTCAACCTTTGCCTGAATGTGGTGCTAAGAGGGTAACTTCATGATTTGTGTCTGGGCCTATTTCATCAGAAGTGATATTCAATAGAGATCCCATGCAGTTTCTATTGTGTGGTCTCAATTAACTGGCAAAGCAAGTGCTATATTGAACTGAATTTGTTGTATTTTTCCATGATCTCTTCAGCAGAACTACAAAACAAAACAAAAGCGATGAAGAGATGAATAAAACTAAAAAGAAATGTATTTAATGAAAGCATTAAAGGGGTACTTCACTGCTGGCAGATTGAGCTTTCAATACAACGTGGCTGCCTATACATTAGAAAGGCGGGGGAAAATGTAAATTGGTTCTCCCTGACTAGAGAAAAAAAGGCTTTTGTTTTTCCTTTTTCCAAATAGAATGGAAAATTTCAAGTCAAGTATATTTATATAGCGCTTTTCCCAATACAGATTGTATCAAAGCAGCTTCACAGTATCAATCAATACAACATAACAATGTTCAACCTCCACGTTTGGTAGGGCTGATCAATGGTATTAATGATTGGTTAATTAATTTGAGTATATCCCCAACTGAGCGAGCCAAAGGCAACAGTGGCAAGGAACCGAAAAACTCCATCAGGTGACCCGATGGAGAAAACAAAACCTTGGGAGAAAACCCATAATGCACTGGGCATGTTGCCGCCCAAGGCCACTCCCACCATTCTTCAATGGATACGCTTACCAGAGCCAAATATCACCTTGCTTTAGTAGGAAATACCTCTTAGCAAAGTTTTAGTCATAATTTGTTTTGTTTTTTTATCAGAACATTTTTATCATAATGCTGTTTAAAGACTAGACATATTATGGTTTATATAATGTATATGGTTATTATATATTATATATGGTTTAGAAATATTAAAATTGATCAATTTTCAGTGATAAACCGACTCTTGCGATGTTCTGTTAATAACGCTCTGGCGATCAGACTGTCCATGGGTGAGGACAGGGCTGGACTGGGACGAAAAATCGGCCTGGGCATTTTGGCCCAGACCGGCCCACTGCATAAGATCATAAACACAACCGATCTTTGCATGTCATTGAATATGTATATCATCTCCTATTCCTTAAAACCACTAATGCCATAATGAGTGAGTAGGAATGAGTGAGATTTAACAGATGAAATAACTACTATTTGCAAAATACAATTGAAGTAGGCTACACTACACAGTGATGAATCCTAAAACAAGCTACAGTATAAGTTGCATCGGCATAGCAATACCAGTGTTTCATACAGTATTTTTGGTAAATCAGTGGTGGGTGTACCTTGATCCGTCTAGGGGGGTTCGGGGGCATGCTCCCCCAAAATAAAATTTTGTGCTTTTTAGTGTTAAATTCAGCCATCATGTGCACTTTTAGAGTTCAAAATTAAGAGCTCCAACCCATATTCAGTGTGCAAATTGAACAAAGAAAAACTCAAACCTCTTTTAGTTATGATATAGTGTCTGTCTACATTACACTACTACATAATAATAGTTATAATATTAATCCCATGACAGTAATATACATGTATTGTAAAACAAATGCACTGAAAAATAAAATAAACTTTCATAATTAGTTTCGTACTAATTTCTATACTTATAGAGAAACACGTGATCTTTTTATTTTGACAGAAACTGCATCAAACTTTTATTTTGGCGGAAAACATGGTTGCGTCTCATTACAATTCTAGTAAAATGCGTAATCATCAACTATGCAGATGTGGAAATAATGCCTGGGTAATGGGTTCTACACTCATAGCCTATAGGTGTTAAAGTAGCTCTGCTCACCACAGTCCTCTACACTCACTCATCTCTCCTGGTCCTCCTCACTCCTCATCAGACACTTGAAGGGCCTGATTCTTTTTTCACGCTATTTCCCTGCACTTTTCTTGCGTTTCATCTCCATCGATCTGACGATTTAAACAGATACTGTCGGCTCGCTCAGAGCCCAAAGGGTGAGGTATTTCAAGATGTGATTGGACCAGCCCAGTGTCAATCAAGAAAATAACCAATGGGCCGCTGATCTACGCGTTTCATGGGCCGGTCTGAGAAAAAAAACAAAACCTTTTTTTTGTCCAATGCATTACACCGGTACAAAGATCCCAGCGCCGCCAATTAATCAAAACTAAACGAATGGGCCGCCGATGTATGAGTTTTATGGGCCGGTCAGATAAAACATTTTTTATTATTATTAATTTTTTTTAAGTTTGAGATGTATCGGCCCTAATTTCTCAGTCCATGTAATACAGAAAACGAGTTAAAAAAAATGGGTGGAAGGGGGTGAGACAGGAAATAAATAAAAAATGGTATAATGTAGTAATAAATTTAGTCTCACATATGCTTATGACTATCACAGCACAGGTTCCACTGAGATTTAGTGTGAATTGCACAGACTTTTAGCTTTCACCAATTGCTTAACAAACAAGAGGTGTTTAATGCCAGAAGCAAACATTAAAAAATACGTTCAGAAGTGACAGTAATGTGTTTGCACCACTGAACTCTAGAGACAACAGTGGTGTGTACAGCCTTTTGTCTCATGAATTGGACGCTAATGAGGGATCTCAGTTGCCAGTAGATTCTAAAGAGTGTTTTTCATAACACTTTAGCATTGTTTTTCAGGTAGCAATACAAACATGCTGACTGAAAAGCTTTATAATTCAGCTCAAACTAAAATGGGTTGGATCCTAGCCAAGTGCTGTGTTTTTATTGGCATAGCTTAGCAGTCACAGAGTGTGACCGGACAGCGCAGCCGATTCCAGAAACACATGACTCAGGTTCTTTTAATTAATAGTTCTAAAAGATGAATTACCGATCTGAAACACAGATTTCTTTTTCAATAGTTAAGAATAAGCAAAACTGAGATTAATATTAAGATGTAATATGTTCAATAGAATTGCATTGGGAAATATGTATGTCTATAAAGATCTGTTCACTTAAAATAAAACAGCCTATAAAGGTGCTAAAGGTGGTCAGGCAGATCTACTTTGAACTAAACTATAGCTAAGTTTGTTCAGGCTGAGAGACCAGCTCAACTTAAACCAGTCAAAACTATCACACTGCCATAGAAAACATTACAGAGTTTTAGAAATCGTTCTTTATAAATGAATATCTGAAGACTTAAACCCATATGCCAAGACATCAGCTATCTGAGATAAAAGAAATGCACATAAAAAATTTATGCGCTCAACAGAGTCAGATAAAAATTTGACCCGATAAGAAAACATGCACATAAACTACGATGGAAACACATACCGAATAAATTCCTCAATGCGCATCAAAAAAGACATGTGACTGCGATTGGACTGCGTAACTGGACCCAGGCCAGCTGACAGTCTTGCCTGGGCCCGGGACAAGATAATCTTAGATGGGCCCCCCCACGCCCAGATCTCTCCTTTTTTCTAACCACTTTACAGCAGACTTCCACATTTTTTTGATATTTTTTTATATAAAACACCATATAGCCTACTTTTACCCAAACCGAATAATAAAAACACGTTTAAATGGGTAAATTTTCTATAAATGTCTTCATTTTCTTTTCTGACATATAGCCTATACTGCAGTTCTTGTTAAAACACACTAGACATGCAAAATCTGTGCATTTTGGGCACTTTTTGTGTGAAATCATATTTATTTTTTGTCCATCAAAAGTGTGCTTTCACTTTTAATTAAGCATGAGCAGCGCAGCAAAAATAGACTCGGATCTGGCCCATTATCTGTTCACCGATGCCGACAGTGACGCATTTCAGCCGGCTTTTTATTTCTCATCTCCATAAATATATCTAGTACAGTAAAGCTAATGCAAAGGCTAGAAATCAATGAATTCTTTGCTAATACTTCCTCGTCATCATGGAGAGCGCAGTTCGCACCGCTTTCTCCTTTCCACAAGCGCTTGCTCTCCCGTGGCGTCTGTCGTTGCTATGCAACAATGAACTTGTAAAAACGAGCGCGCCGCGTCGCTATTATGAGCTAATATCCAAAATATTTCCATATGTGGCTCTTTCCTCCTTTCTTATCAACAAGTGGATTTACAGCCACCACATCAGCAGCACCGCCGGTCGCCATGTCTCAGCGCTTTTATGAAGAGGACGCAACTGCACGCGCTTCGGGAATGCACGCGCATCAAGTACCGGGTTTGAGCCACTATTTCAAGGACAATTAGGAAGAAAACAAATAAAAAGCTTTTATGTAACTCAAATATTAGATATTCTTTCCACAAATATGCCTATTTTATTTATTTTTTAACAATTATTCCATAATCTAATAAGGGCCCAGTTCTGGGCCCCCCCCTATCCTGGGCCCGGGACAACAGACCCGTTTGTCCCCCCCTGTCGGCGGGCCTGACTGGACCAACCAGCGGACCGATCCTGTTGTATCTGAAATGCTGTTTTGGTTGGTCTGAAACGTAAAACGTTAAAAATAAATACCTCATGTTGTGTCAATCACGTTTACACACTGCCTCCGAAACCTTCGTCCGCCATAAAAAAAAGTTTTTTAGATCTGTAGCAAACATTTTGAGAGGTGTTTAGAGCCACCGAATGATGAATACAAAAAAACGCATATGAAAATTTCGGACTCTTCAGCCAAAAATCTGCCAAAGTACTGCTTCATCTGCGTGCTCTGAGGAGTAAAATAAAGTTTTATTTAAAGTAAATTAAATTTGCAACTTTGGATGGAAACATAGCTTTTGGTGAAAGATGTCAAAAAGCAAACCAAAAAGCACATAAAACTCTCTCACTAATACATATCACATATTTGTGAGAGGAAGCATTTTTTTGTAACCTGTGCCAGTCCAGCTCCAGAGAGAGGACACTGACAGAACTTAATCCCAAATAGCTTATTGATTGAGGCAGCTTTCTATTGATTTATACAATGAAGCATTCCGAGCTGTGCAGCCTTAACTCTACAAAGGAGGAGCGACTGAAACGGATTTGTAAAGCCTGAATAACTTTATTTGCATCATCAACAACAAGAAGCACCTGCCACCTGCCACTGCCATCTTTGTCCTTCAGTGGGTCACGATGCTCATCAACATTCCCCTCACCTCCACAGGTCATAAAACAAACTCTCTACTCTGAAAATGTCTGATTTATGTGCCGTGCAATTATTCACAGAGGGATAAATGCACAGAATCAAATTTATGACTAAAACACTCACTTTGACTTCAACACGAGCAGTGAGGAGAGGTTTACACCTCATACTACCTTCAGTAAAGATGTTGCTCAGGGATTTAAGGGGTTTGACCCTGAGGAAAATGGGCTGATGCTGTCAAGGGTTGTCTGCCGTGTGCACTTTAACAACCCTTGCTGTGCAGAGACGAACAACTGCACATATGAAAACATTCTTTAACGTGAGCTTTTCCAAACTTCAATTCTTTATATTGTTTTGCATTTTAGTTGTTGTCAATGATGAATAGTACATTTATAATAATAATTAGGGCTGTCAAATCGATTAATCGCATCTAACATAAAAATTTGTGTTTATATAATGTGTGTGTGTGTTAATAATATACACACACATGCATTATATAAACACAAACTTTTATGCAATTTATCGTGATTAATTCATTTGACAGCACTAATAATAATATACACAATAAGAGCCTCAATAATTATAATAGCAGTAAATATAATTTGTCTTCTGCAGATATTGTCAATAAAAATATAAAAACAAATTCTGTAGCAGTAAAGATTGCATAATGTAAGTCTCTGTGACAGTAACGTTAATGTGATACACTACACCCACAGTCAACAAGATCAGAATGCATAAGTGCATCCATCTATGATTTGCATTAATGACTCTAATACCATAAATTAGATGTAATCTGCTCTGTCGTTTTTGAACCAGAGCCAATAGTGGATTATTGCTGGTCACGATTTATCGTTGTAGTATGCATAATGAGACTGCTATTGACATTAACCCTCAGAATGATGGCAATCACTTCATTTTACAGCTGGAGCTTTTGTACAGCTTCTTTGACAAAACCACTGATTAAAATGGACCAAACTATTGGAATCAGGGAACATGGTCACCATGATTAAGCCATTTGCCATAATTTGTTGATCCTGGAACAACATTCCTGTCTGAAAATTTTATATTATCCCTACCCCTAAACCAAACCGTACGCATAAGTTATCCTTAAAATCAGAGGGAAATGATAGGTGAACAACACTGATGTAAAAGCACATAACCCTGGATTGTAAGACCAATTTGACGTAAACGGTAAACTTGTCCTTCGGATCTAATTGAAATGTTGATCCAGGAACATGTTGTACTTGGTGAAATCATGTTCACCCAAGGGACATCATGTTCATGATTTGTCCATCCTTTTACCAAATGACATCAGTTTATTTCTATAACAGCTGCTCTATTGAGCTCAATTAGTTATTTCCTGACTTTCAGAAGAACCCTCTTAAATCCAATCTAAATCCGGTCCTTGGAAATCGTAGCCAATTTATTTAAGACTCCTGCTGTTTCTTGTTGCAAATAAATGGGAAAATCAAGAAAATCTGCCAAAATCAAGAACACAGTATGACCTTTAACTTTTTCATTATATTTTATCTGTCAAATAGATTTTTACACAAAAACAGCAAGCCCCTATCATCAGTGTATTAATTTTATATTCTGTTCAGTGGACTTTTACAGTATGTTATGATGTACTAAAAAAGTTTTTCCTTTACCCCCTGTGTATCTGGGCTGCTTTTAACTACACTTTTAGACATACACCGCAAACTTCCCTAAGCACGTATCGTTGGGGGAAATGTTGAAGTGCGTTCAACTTCATCAAGTGGGCGAGGGAAGTGTATTTGAACAGACCCTCGACCTCTCGATTTTGACAGAGGGAGCGAGAAGCAACCCATGACACAAAGTTAATGAATTAATGCCCTGATATACTTCGAGCGACTGGTGTGATGTCATTTCAGACAAAATCAGGCCTAAACAAAGGTGGTTTGGAGTTAGTTTCGGCAGATCGAAACAGCTGGTAAACACCTTCTATAATTGGTCTGTGGTGATTACATCATAGTACTAAGATGCTCCGCCTTCTTTGACGTGGAAATCTTCAGTTTAATTCTTGCGTTCAGTCCGTCAAGGTCGGACGACCACAAGTAAAAACATGAACACACTGGAGCCGCTTTAGTAGAAATTGAGATCACACTTTAGCTTAGAGTCCAAATCTCACTGTTAACTTTTGCCTCAATAAACTCATAACTACTGCTTATTAATAGTTAATAAGGTAGTTGTTAAGTTTAGGTTGGGTAGGATTAAAGGATGTAGAATATGATCATGCAGAATAAAGCTTTAATACATGCTTTATAAGTACTAATAAACAACCAATATCTTAGAAAAAGAAATGTGCTGTGAGTATATCAGCCTGACATTGGTATGCATGACAACGAAATAATTGTTGAATTCATACAATGTTTATTTTCAAAATGAGTTATGGCTGCATGTGTAAATCAAGGTATTTGTAAATGAACTCAATTGATGCTGCTTAGTACCAAATCTGCATGCCGAAAGTGTTTTGCCTTCAGATTACAGCTCTGCAGGTGCTGATCTTATTATAGTTTTCAATGCCCTATTAGCCTATGTATAATGCATGCACCTGCAATGCATAATAGATGTGAACTTCATGGTAAAATGCTAGCAAAAGGCTAAACAAATGGCAGGCATGGGAATTCTTCTGCTTCATTAGTAAATTATTAGCTTTACACAGCAGGACCAGCAATGAATCAGCTCTGAAGGCATAATGGTTGTTAATTGGTAGCTGATACTAGATAGTGACACAATAAGACATTATTAATGCAGTCGGACACTGTTTCATGAAATATTTAGAGTTTTTTCTCTCTCTCTCTTTTTCTTTCATATTTTTTGAAGAGAGCACTGCCTTCCTTGGGTCCTTGAAAAAAAAAACACCCCTAGCTTCTTTTGGTGCGATCTGCCCCCGGTCTCTAACTATTCAGAAAGGTCAGGCGATGAAGAAAACTCTTGATCTGCAAAAAAGGAAGCTTTTTATTAGAATTTACTGGACAAGTGCTATACAGCGAAGCACATCGAAGTCTTTGTGGCATCTTTCCAGGTCTTTAGAAGACTGCAAATATTTTGCATCTTGCTCTGAATGTCAGTGAGCTTTTATAAACTAGGAGAACAAATAAATGTGAAGTCAAATGGTACAGTTGAGTAACAAGGTGTCAAATGGATGCTGTTGCCCGTTGCATATAATGTTGGCAATCACAATCAAAACTTGATTGAAATTTCACACTTGATGTATTTGCATGATTGCTAGTAGCATTTTTATCGTTTGTGCAGTACAATTGCAATGGGGTCTTGTGTACACACAGGGAACGTCACACAGCATTGATCATGTTTATTTGAATACTCCCACTAATAGGTGTAATAATTACATGCTTTTTAGTTCAAAGTATTTATTTAATGACTACAGTTTCCACTACTCTCTTAAAATGAAAGAAGAACATCTGGGAACTGAGGCAATGACATGAGCACGCCTCCCTTATTGAAAAGACAATATAAAAAAGCAAACATTGTAGTCATAGTGATTGAAAGGGAGTGTTATTTTCAAAAGTAATAAGTAAAAAGTAATTACTGGGTGTTTCTTCAACTGCAGGCAGGGTTGATTTTTATTAAAAATGTCAGTTTCTTTTGTCATATGAAGATCACATTCTTGGAAACGTTTTCATCAGTCCTTTATCATTTCTTTTTCTACTTTTTACATTCCATTTATGTTTCGATTTTTATTTTATTTTTCTAGATCCAGACTTATCCATCACACAGTGTGGATTATTTCGCTTTAAACGTGGTTAATCTAAACAAAAGAGTGAGATGAACATATACCATAAAATTTTAGATTTTTTAAATTAATAAATCAAATAAGTTGTGCATCAGAAGTTAGTGTACTCAATTACAGAGTGTCAGTGCAGAGCGTGAGATGAAATATCAAGATGAACATTACTTTTTTTTTATTTTAATTTCCAGTCAAGCTAATTTTGTCAAAGTATGCAAAAGGTGTGAAATATTTAATTGTATGCATTTGGGATTTGTAAAATGCTAGCTATGTGACAGTAGCCCGAGCAACACAAAGTAGTTTATTTAAAAATATTTAAAATGTAATTTCCACATCATGCTGTTAAATACAATACATTATTAAAGATATGGTAAGCATGTTGGTTGAGAAGAATGAATGAATAAATCATGACTATAAAATAAATGAAAAGTAATACACGACTTCATACACGTTCATTAAGCTACTTTTAAAAAAAGCGATTACATCAGTCTTCAGTATCAGATACAACCTTGTTCGACCCCATTAGCTGTAAGTAGGAAAGTATAATTCTATTCTCTGATGTTGGCTAGCAGAAGTTTGCAAAACATACACATTTCTGACCTGTGCTGATGCTGGAGAACAGTTGAAATTGTTTGATCGTGGACAGCAGAGTGTTTCTTTGTGTTAGTTTAGCCTCCGGTCCGCAGCCATCCAGAGAAATATATTTTATCAGATTTAACCAGGCTCCCACAAAATGAGAAAAAAAAAAAAAAACTCCTCTTATATAGCACATTTTCCCAGTGGATGGTGAAGTGGCTATCTAAGACATTGTATCAATGCTCCAACAAACCAAACAAGCTCGGGGAGTCCAACTAGATCATTTATAGCATTACACATTGATCATCTCTCAATACTGCAGTCTAATCTCTCTCCAAGACTGATGAGTAAATTTAGCCAGGTTTGCCTATTAAGTGCTTGCTTGAGTAATTGACATCAATACATAGATCAAGGGTTTATTCCAGTGATTTTGTGTTTGCATTTGTAGCCCAGTTAATCCATATAGATTATGTGAATGTCTAGTGTGAGGAATTAAAAAATAACCCTGTATGGCCCCCTAAGACATTCAGTTGACTATAAGTAACGTTGCACCTAACAAGGCAACTACCAGTCATTAAAGTATTAGTAGACTGTCTACTTAATATCTGCTAACACTTTATTGTAATGCTTTACCGAGCTCAATGGCTCTGGCCGAGCTGTGACATAAATTAAACTATATTGGCTTTTTTTAAAAAGGGGAGGAGGTCAACACATCGAATAATGCTGCGCGTTTCAAGGTCGTCAGGATATAGCTTTAACTAATGCATTAACTACTGTTAACAAATGAAACCTGATTGTAAAGTGTTCCCAATACATTTATTTTCCACTCATTATCACATCCACAATTATATTTAGACACAATTAATTGTGTAATTAACTTCTGCTGGTTTCATCTTTAAAGTTTGTTTACCTTTTATTTTCAGACAGATTCTTACCAAAGCAACTTACAAAACTGTAGTTATTATACTGTAGTTCACAAGCGTAAGAAATGTATAAATCTTCTAAGCTAAGGTCACTGAATGCTTCAAGACACACAGACACTATTGAATGATTGGATAAGAGGGAGCTATCAATAAATCTGCCACAATAACCCTCAGGACTGTACGGCTGTTTACATATATGGCCTGCACACTGACAGTTTTCTCAAAATAATGAAGTCATTTAAAGCCCCATTTGACTCACTGTGTTGATACATCTACTGAAGGGCTTGTGCCCCTCTGAATAATTAGATGTGAGAATGCCAGAGGAACATTCATTGAGGTTCATTTATCCATGAAAGCTGTTCATTCTGTGAAATGCTCTTTCACTGCTCTTGAGGAGTATTTTACAGCAATTTGTCCATTTAAAGTGAAGAACTGACTCGAACCTCTGTGATTCTTTGTAACAAGGGTTAGTTTTCACATGTAGGGATTCTGGTCACCAAAGCAAGTCACTGGAGATTTCTCTCCATAAAAATAGGATTTTGAGCCCTACCGTAAACATACTTTGATAGTGAAGCTGCTGTTAAAGGAATAGTTGACTTAAAAATGAACATTCTGTCATCATTTACTCACCCTCAACTTGTTTCAAACCTGAATGAATTTCTTTCTTCTTGTTGAACACAAAAGACGATATTTTGAAGAATGTCTGTAACCAAACATTTGATGGATCCCATTGACTTCCATAGTATTTTTTTTTTTTTCAGTCAATGGGATCCATCAACTGTTCAGTTACCGACATTCTTCAAAATATCGTCTTTTGTGTTCAGCAGAAGGAAGAAATTCATGCAGGTTTGAAACAACTTTTTCATTTTTAATGAACTATTCCTTTAAGTGCTGTGAGTGGCAGCTGTCCATATTCATTGGGCTTCATTCTCACACATCGCTTTGTCATTATAATTCAATGACATGCCAATTATAATTTCAATTGATGCATTTTGTTTTTAAACAGAGGACGAATTAACCTTTTCTTATTGGCAACGAATGGCCATTTGTTAAATGCATCCTTAAAGGGATAGTTCACCTATAAATGTAAATTATGTCATAATTTGCTCTCCCTCATGTCACTCCAAACCGGTGTGACTCTCTTTCTTCTGTGGAACACAAAAATGTATTTAAAAAAAGTATTAATGTACATACAGAAAAAGTCATTGGGCCCCAATGTTCTTGAAAGTATCTACAGGTTTGGAAAGGCATGTGGATGAGTAAATGATGACAGAAGTTTTGGGTAAGCTAACCATTTTAATCCAGTTTCAGGAGTTTTTGAACACTAATCAATTTATTCTAATCTTAGTCTTTTTTTAAAAGCTGCATACTTGCCCTTCGCAATCAATGTATTTCAACCCTGTGCCCTGTGGTTACAGTATTTCAAGCTCTTAACTGGACAGTGAGGAATATGATTAATTATTGATTGAAACAAAAGAATATGAGTTCAAATTTCAACATTTTAGAAACACGCTTTAGTTTAGGATCTAATTCTCACTATTAAAGTTGCTTATTAGCATATTACTAGGATATTAGCTGTTTATTAGTACTTATAAAGCACATATTAATTCCTAATAAAATTCTGAATGATCATTCTACATCCTGTAACACCTTACTAACTATTAATAAGCATCAATTAGGAGTTTATTAAGGCAAAAGTCGTCGTTAATTGTTAGTTAATAGTGAGAATTGGACTATAAACTAAAGCGTGACTCAAAAACCATATTAGTGGATCTGTTTTGATCATTTTGAGGGTTTTGGCACTATACAGTTGGTTGACCAGCTTGGAAGACCAGCTAAAACCACTAAATCCGGTATTCAAGCAAGTCAGGGATTTTACTTGAATCATATTATAAATAATCTACTATCAGACAGCATAATAAAAAATATTCCTCTCACATATTCTGAAGTTTAATTTTCAACCCATTTCACAGCATCACAAAAGATAAACCTGTCTGCTGAGGAATAAGCAGTTTAAATTTCAAGGCTTTAATCTCAATATCCTCATTTCTCTCAGCAAAACATAAAACAAAAGCAATAAGATCCTGCATGCATTTATTTGTAATTGGGATGGACATGTTCATTCAAAACACGACTCTCTTCAATTTCCACATTCACAGTGCTGTTGGCCAGCTATTTACCCTCATCGACAGAGGTTGATTTAAAAGGGAGGAATGCTGGCTATTTGCCAAACATGAGAGAGAGAGAGAGAGAGAGAGAGAGAGAGAGAGAGAGAGAGCACCCATCAACAATTACATGATTAAGTGCAAACATTGAGATGATCCTGGTGAAAAATGCTCAGGATACATGAACACAGCTTTGATAAGGCCATGTTCACTCATGCAAACTGCCAAGTGACTTGTCTAAATAGTCAAGTATTTTTAATCATTTAGACACTTAATGTTGATCATTAGTCCACCTCTTCTCCTGCAAGCACCCAGTGACTATCTGTCAACAACACGTACTTTATATAGTTAATCTTATCATGATAAAAAATGAACCGTTAAAGGAGTGAATTACCATTCATTCGCACCCTTTGCCATCCTTTTATTCACTGTCTATTTTGTGTCTCTTGCTGTCCAGTCATTGATGCAATTAATCAAAATCACCTCATTTAATACACCAAATTGCCCCACAACTGAGAACAAAGAAATGAAATCATTGTTTAATTGTCAGGCTTGCTGTCACATTATTTGCTGTGGATATTTCTTAGGGAGGTTTATTTTTCAAATTCAATTTCTGTGCATACACAGCTTCAAATCTTGGCTACAAAAAAAGCTATTTAACATTTCTTTAGTGAATGGCCAAGAAACATATGCAGTATACATTTTTTTCCCCAAACCACTTCAGCAGAAATCCTGCCCTGCAGCCGATTTCATTGGTTTATGTTACAGTGACGGGGAGGTTTAGGGATCAGTGTTATAGGCAATCAGTACAGTGATTGACATGACCAATGAAAACTTTAGAATCGGCTGGAGGCCGGGTTTTACGCCGAAGTGGTTTGGGGGAAAAAATCACGCATACTATTCATTTAACACACACTGACCTTTGTCACAATCTCTCTATATCCCGGTATATGTTGTCAAAATGGACTTCCATAAATAAACTTCTTTAAATTCAGGAACCAGCTAAAAATGTATCAAATGTAACATGCAAAAATGGTAATTTATGAGGATTTTGATATGCAGCTCCATGTGACGACTAGCCCCAGTCTCTCCTGTGTTACTGTGCAGAAATGATAACATATTCAAAACTGAATACCTCTGTAATCGTAAAACCAATATTACAAGATCAGATATTGTGAAAGTAGAAACAGTTTGTGTTGCGTATGTTGGAAAGCTTTTTCAGCAAGATTTCTTATCCATTTTCAGTTCTGTGCTGCAAATAAATCTAGCCTTTCACATGGTTTCCTATCTCTCTCGCCATTTCCACAGATTAACATTTGAATTTGATGTTTCTGTATGAAAGTGAGAAATGGGTGACATTAGAAAGAACATAAATTACATATGACCTCAGTGGAAAAATTGACATCCTCAATCTGAAATACCTGAGGAAAAGGGTGATTTCACTGTTAGATTAAATAGAACATAGATTAATTGAAAATGTATTACTGAACCGGTTGTTAATAGAACAGTTGTGTACCTTCTGATGACCAAAAATGTCTCTCTATTTATCCACCTTTAACCCAAATTGATGTGCTGATTTGTAATAAACAGTATTAAAAAGATCAAGCATTTGTGTAATTTTGACTTTTGACTAGCAACAACCTTAAAGAGCAGGAGGAAAAAATCACAGTGTTAACATGCAGATAATCAAAACAAGAGATTTGAACTTTGCGAGAGAGCTATGCAAAAAGAGACGTCACAGGAGATAGCTAAATGTAGCTAGATAGATAGATAGGAGGTAGCTAAAACTATTTTTAGGCATAGTAAAAAAACTAAAAACTAAAAGGCATAGTATTTCTAAATCAAATAATTGAAAATATTGTTATATAGGGGATGGTATATATATAGGGGTGTAACATTTTAAAATAATTTAAATACAAATAAATGCTTAAAATAAGATGGGGATCAACCTGCGTATTATTACCAGGTGTAAACAGGACCTGAGTTTCTTCTTGTTCTATGCGTTGAAGCTGAAAACTCGATGTACTTCTGCATAATAGTGTTTGTGTTGGCTGTTTTTCTGGTGCATGTTTACAGTGTCTGGCTGCTCCCTTTTGCATAAATTCAGGCTCCTGTATGACACATTATGACCAGTTGGTGTCCTGTTTCACTGAACTCATTCCTCTACCACTCCTGATCCTTCAACTGGTTTGTAACATCAGGGGCCCTATTTTAACGATCTGAAACGCAAGTATCAAGTAACTTTGTGGGCAGGTCTTGGGCGCTGTTGCTATTTTACCGGCGGGATAAATGACTCTTGCGCCCGACGCAAGTTTAAAAGGTGTTGGTCTGAAGTAGCTTCATTATTCATAGGTGTGGTTTGGGCGTAACGTGAAATAAACCAATCAGAGCGTCATATCACATTCCCTTTAAGAGCATGATGAACGAGGTGCGCTTGTTCCATGGCGCAATACTATTATAACGGCGCATTTACCAGGAGCGCTTCAGAATCGGTTCACAGCCGAGGAGATCGATGTTCTCGCCAGGGCCGTAGAAGAAAGAGTAGTGACATTGGAGATGGGACAAACCCACCAAAATTAGCTTCGGTTATACATGCATATAATAATTTGGGTAAATATGTAAGCTTTATGCCTATTTTTCCCATCGTCATGGACACAACATATTAATACTGTGAAGCTGCTTTGATACAATCTCTATTGTGAAAAGCACTATATAAATATACTTGACTTGACTTGACAACAATGATTTCCCTCGTGTTTTAATATTTTTCCTTATAATAATGTATCATTTGCAAAAAGGAAAATGCATCTGTGTAGATGAGAGAATCATCTACAGTGTATGCGCATTGTTCACACTCTGTATTATGACCAAGCGTGCGCGCTTAAAATAGCATCTGAATGTACGCTCAACGTGCCACTGACTTTAGACTAGGTTTTTTCTGGTCAGTGGCGCAATTGTTTTCTGGAACTGCAAAATAGCACCAGGGATTGTTTGCGCCGGAACACGCCTCCTTTTTTGCGCCGACCCGCCCAGGGAGCGCAAGTTCATTCTCTAGTTTGCCGGCGTGCGTCTGTGGAGGAAAAAGTCCGCTTTGCGCGGGTGCAAAATACGAATGATACATGCGTCAGTGAACAAAGTAATTTGCGCTGGGTGCAAGATATTAGGGCCCCAGATGTTCTAGGCAGTGGCAAGCCTGTGAGTTCCTCAGCGATCTGCAGAAAAACAGTGGATTTGAAAACTCAAGTCACACTTATGAGTGTCCCTGCATTATTATAATATTGTAATAATATTATAATAATTATAATCAAGTGGCATCTGAAAACAAATGGTGCAACTCATTTTTCATAGCCATGTACATACATCTTTGGCTTAAGTATCTGTGGTCAGTGTAATGACATGCATATACAAGTTGTCAGGATCATTGACACATTTGGTTCAGCGCAAGAAGTGTGCATGATACTTCATGCCTTGTGTCATCAACCTGGAAAGGCGCTGTGTTTACACCTGGTATTAGGATGTGTTTTGGTCGATAGCAGCTTCACTGCTACTGTATTAAAAGTACTTAAAATATACCTTTAAACTAGGATATCATTGTTCTAGTTGGCCACATTTGCTCATTCTTTTAACTAAATAAATAAAGTTATAGTGTAATAAGACATTTATTATAATTAATATTGTTTACCAACTTTTGATTCGTTGGGCCACAATTCAAAGTGGGTTAGTCCATGCCTAGAGCCTCAGTCACCTCTAAGGAAATGCTTTGAATACTGTTGACATTTACCTACAATTATTACAAGGCCAAGTCTTAAGAAGAATCCACATGAGAGAGAGGATGAGTTATTGAGAGGAACATGATCATGGTTTTGAACTCCATGCAAATCCTCAGCTGATATGCCTTCGCCTCACTGCCTGTTTGTGCACATTTTCATTTGAGAAGAGCCTGTGGCAATAAGTCACTCTGCCACACTGTTTCTCTGTGTCAACATGAGTGTCATTCACACTCTCACACAACAACATCTCAGTATGGAGCACAAATACGACTTATAGATCAGTTCACGTTGCTCATGTCGTGCTGGTGATCCGTTTGTATTTATGTAAATTCTGCAGGGAAATGTCATATCATTTGTGAAGGAGACATTTCACACTATGCTATGTGTGTAAGAGGCATGTATAAAAGATTGAGAGCATTACTTTCTCCATCTCGAAAACGCCACGCTGATACTGATCCTTGTTTTATTTCTCCGTTTTTCCCAAACCCTAGTTGATCTATGTTTAAGTTTTTTGGGATTTTCTGTACTTGCCAATCTATAATCGTGAACCATGATGACCTAACCACAGCGGTGTGCGAGATATTGTATCATAGATATGCATATATAGATTCCCCATTAATCGGTTACGCATAGCGGCCCATTGAATGACTATGTATTGTCTCTATGGTTTCTACAAGCTGAAACTGAGGATAGCGCGGATATATTACGTCACTGATAGGCGACAATGACCAGGGACGAGCCATTATTAAAAATTGGAATCTCTCAGGATTTAAAAATCCTTGGGAACTTTTGGGATAATGTAAGTACACAACTGTATATGAAATATATCACACTGGGAAACTGGTTTTTGAATATTTTATTACAAAAATCTTACATTTTGTACCTTTAAGATTTCCTCTGCATATAATGCACATAATATCCACAAACGGTGAAAAAAACAAATATCCATAATGAGGCAGTTTGCCTAGGAATAGTTCACATTTACTCATCCTGATGTCGTTGTCATGTGAGGTTTTTTATTCTATTGAACACAAAACCTTTTTTTGTAGCCACAGTTATATTCCAAGTTTTTTAAAGTCAAACAACCGTTTTCATGTCAGATCAATTTTAGTTTCTGATTAAACTAGAAAAATCTGTTACGTATACGTCTTTGAATGTTTTGGCTATGTTAGGCTATGCAACTGAACAGGTAAAAAGACACAAGATCTGAATCCATGCAACACAATGGGTAATACAGAGATGATGTCATTCACTCTCAGAAAAGGTACAAAAGCTGTGACTGGGGCGGTATCCTTTCATATTAGTGCATATAAGTACCTCCAATGTATATTAGGACCTTTATAAAAGGTTAATGTCCAAGTGATGGTACCATTTTTTCTGAATGTTTGATAGTAATACATTTATGTATTCATGTAGCTGACGCTTTTATCCAAAGCGACTTACAAATGAGAAGAATAGAAGCAGTGAAACTAACAATAGGACAACAATATGCATTTAAAAGTGCATTTAAAAAAATACTAGATATAAAATAGAAGATAAAGTGTTAGTATTAACACTATTCAGTAAAATAATTATCCAAAGCCTCTGTTTTTGTTTAGCTTCTCATATAGTGCCATTGTAGAGTAATGAAGTATTCTGCCCTCCTCTCTTCTTGGCCAGAGCCAGAGACTTTCTGATCCATTGAAAAACTGTGCTTGGCAAGTAATGAGTTTATCTGGCTAGTCAGCACATTAGATTGTTCCAAATGAGCACTTAATTCATTGCTCCCTGTTCAGAGATTTGTAGCGGGATTCGGATGGTAATGGCAAAGGAAACAGGGAGGGCTAAAGAAAGATCGATTGGTCCAAAAACAAAGCTTGTGTGATCTGAGGACTGGCCGCAGTGGAAATCAAGCGTTTCTGTATGAGGTACCAAGCCAACCAATCAATATTTCCAATTTGATCAATATGAACATTTCTTTTACAGTATCCAATGTAAAAAAATAAATAAAAATCAGCTTGCTTCTTCTCAATACATGTTGAAAAGATCTTAACTCTGAACACAACAATCCAAAAATCATGCTTGTCAATTATGAAAGAAAACAACTTCTGGATAATTTGCCCTGAATACACTTTAAAGGTGCCAAGTAGTGCAGAAATAAACATAATTATTTTTTATAAGTTAGCACTAATAAATTGTGACTCTCTAATCATTAGGCACAAATTCATCGCACTCAATCTCACTTAGGAGAGCAGTGATTCATCAAGCCCAACTAAACTAATCATTACAAACTAGAACTGCATATTTTTTGTTGTCCCTAGATGTGTTTTTGATTAGATTCTGAGATACAGCAGCACGCATCCATCCTAGTCAAGGCATTCGGTAAAATTTTCTTTCATTTGCATGCCTACGGTACTCATTATGAGTTAATTTTGTACCGTGAAAAATATGCCTCCTGGAAATGACCGTAAAATATCATGCATTTAATCAGTGACATTTATTCCTGTGTAATGCGCTTAGAAACTCATTTACATTTATGACGTAGCACCATACTGTGCATAATCATATTTAGATATACATTTGAAATTGATCGTTTTTAAAAAGATGAAAGACTCTGATTAATATAATTATTTTATTCAAACAGCAATCTATAATCAGTGCACATGTGATCACTTGAAGTCATGTGACCTGCAGATTCAATTGATTGATAAATGCAAAGTCATGGTAATGCAAACATATATAAACACTTTTGACTAGCATGAATCCTTTATCCATTTTTTATTTCATTCATTGTCCTGACTGGATTCACAAGTTTCCATCACCTATAAGTTTCCATTCCACCTGGACAATGTTCTTACGCTGTCATAGACTTTGTTTGTCTTGCATTTGCATATAGGAGATGTGAAGCAAGTTTAATCACATTTTCCTCTAGACAATTCCCATAATGAGTTTGAAAAGCCTTGATTAACCTGCAGCTGTGTCACAGCAGATAGTAGGGAGGGCTCATTGCAGACAGCTCTCCAGTAATTAGTTTGGGAATATTTGGGAGCCAAGGCGGAAAAGTCGAACCAGGAGTGAAAATGTCACTTTCACGGTTTCAGCTATACCTTCTGACACCTAACATCCTTGACCTCTACCATATATCTGTGACAGTGAAAAAAACACATCTGGCAGAATTATATCTGGACGATAGATACACAGCTCAAAGGATAAAACAATAAACAACAGTGAAACAGTTTTTCACTTTTCAAAGTGGTGCGCATTGGTTAAAAATGACTCTCCCCAAATTGATACAAATTATATTTACTCTATAAACATACTAATAATATACAACAAGCAAGCCATGCCATTAACCTATCTGGTTTTAATACGATCATTATATCAGGTCATATTACCTCAGATAATGGTAGCATTTCAGAATATTAGTGTCATTAGTAGGTTGCTGCAGATGAGTACTACAACACTTCAGCTACTAATATTACTAATATTGAAACAGTATTAATCAGTAAGTAATATCAAATTTAAGTCTGAGATAGTCCCATAGGTAATCGATTTCTGAATGATATTAGCCTTGTTAATTATCAATTGTCTTTTTTACTCTGATTTTGTTCATAAAATGCGTCACTAATTACCATACACTCTACAAGAACTTCTAGTGTTCTGGACCATTATTTTAAAGTAAAAAAATGGTCATAAAATGTATCACTAATTACTCAATGCAACGTAATGTTCACTGAAGGCAAGTCAAGGATGAGAACCCAAGTGCAGTTTTATGGATAAACAACCATGACATACAAAACCATGACATGAACAAGAGCACTTGACAACTCTCAGCAACAGCGAGTTATGGCAACAAAGCAAGACATGGTACAATGGAAACATGAGGGTTACATACTCAAGGAATAATGACAGACACAGGTGAAAATAATGAACACAATGAACCAAAAAGAACATGACACAAGCAACAAAGGAACCAATGAAAACATGACATGTGAAGCAAAGGAACCAATCAGAACATGACATGTGAAGCAAAGGAACCAATCAGAACATGACATGTGAAGCAAAGGAACCAATCAGAACACGACGTGAAGCAAAGGAACCAATCAGAACACGACATGTGAAGCAAAGGAACCAATCAGAACATGACATGTGAAGCAAAGGAACCAATCAGAACACGACATGTGAAGCAAAGGAACCAATCAGAACACGACATGTGAAGCAAAGGAACCAATCAGAACATGACATGTGAAGCAAAGGAACCAATCAGAACATGACATGTGAAGCAAAGGAACCAATCAGAACACGACATGTGAAGCAAAGGAAGCACATGCCAAGATTACATGATGGAAATAGACTAATCACATGGTAAGACTTAATTCCAATATAAAAGACATGAAATCATGAATAAGAAACAAAACCAAAAACAGAAGTGTCACCTAGTCACTCTAGTCTACAGGAACTAGAAAAACACGTTTTTCGATTTAAAATAATCGTCCAAATCACCTACTGACTAAGTATCACAAGTAATTATACATTTTATGACCATAATCAGAGTAAGAAAGACAATTGATTACATCTCAGACATGTTAATGTTATGATTAGTAAGTCATTGGTAATTCTTTATCATTTGTCAAACAGTTAGTTGATAGTTAGCCTATTAATTAGGCTAATCTCAGTAATTATTGATTACATAATAAGCGATCTCAGTCCTAAATTGGCTTTACTTGCTAATTAGTTAATCTTGTTTCCATATTAGTTAATATTAGTAGCTTTAGTGCTAATGTAGTATGACTAATTTGTCCTGCATCGTTTATTAATGACGTATACCATTATTCTAAAGTGCACAATATCCCGCCGCAACTTAGTAAAACATAACCTGTCTTGAAACAAAACGGCATACCTGCATCTAAACCTTCAGATAATTCTACTATTCCCTGTTTCTGAATAAACCCTGGCCCTTTTTAAAGCAAATAAAAGCTTGCTGAACAGAAAGATATTCAGGCTTACCTTGGAGATCTGAGCTAAGCATTAAATTTCCAGTTACGTTGTATATCTCCTTCTATCGCCATCTTTTACAATTAGATGAGCCTGCCAGAATTGATCGTTGAAAAGATATCTGTGTTCACCGTACATAATTGTGCATATTGCTTTCTCATGACAAAATGTCTGTGTACTTTTACTACAAAATTCATCATCGGAAAGTCACTTCCTTATCAAAGTGTTACTTCTTTGTATTTGTCTGGACTATTGATACTAATTACAATCCGGACACATCTGCCCATGGCTTTTCTGTTTGAGTTCAGGGAGATTGGTTTTACAAGGTCTGCTCTTTTTTGGGACAGCTTTGGCATTATAAAACTTTCAGCTTGACTCATGAATTTTAATCAGTAATAATTATGTGTGCCCATTTGTCTTACCTGATTTTCTGAAAGGCAGTGATTGGTATAATTGCTATGATTCCCACTTATCGCTTGTGAATTAGGGATGCACCAACTTGGCTTTTCCTTGGTCGTTTTACATAAAGTTCTTTGCACTCTTAAAATTAAACTCTCAACAGAATGTATATTATACTACAGGGATTTGGCTTGAAATGGACTTTAAAACATTTAAAAGTGGAGGGAATATGTCCCCAAGTTTCTCTCCTGCTTGGTTGGCCATAAAGTTGAAACTGCTTTATTATAGTAGAAACAACTGAAGCAAGGTTTGAAAAGCTCTCGAATGATCAAGAGTCCTTCAACAGTATACACAGTGTTTCACACATGAAAGGGAAAGAGATGAACTGCTATTTTTGAAACCATACTTTTCTCTAGCTTTATTTGTAACAATGAAACCAGTGCAACGCTACATGTTAAAATGACAAATCATTGGAATAAATATTCAGTGTCTGACAATTACAAGTCAAGACAGCAAGCTCATTCACATCAAACATGGTAATACTTTTAAAGCACTCAAAATGTCAACAAGAACAAGTCAAAGTCACTTTATTCTTTATATTAAGGATAGAATGAAAGGATGATCTGCTTTCCGAATCTGCCAGACCCCGTACTTTATTCTCCGTTTTTCAAACACGACCATGACACTCACTGAACTTTTCACTGATTTACTGTGGCAAACAAGCTTCCTGGCATTTCCCTCCATTATTTATGTCTACAGTGATGATGGGACATATTAAGTACTTAAAGATCAGTGGCATAAATCTCTGGCTTCAATGCGCTATAAATGTAGTGCTTTAAAATGGATAAATTTAGTGTATTAAAATAGTATCTGTCTTGATCTTTCTCACGAGGATTTGCAGCACCCTACACACATTTGAGTCACATCGTAACCTGCAAATACACTGGTCCTCTTTACACCTTTATCCAGCAAGTGAACTAGTATTATCTAAAATAATTACTCAAAGATGAAGACTTTGAAGACGAACATATTTAATGAATTAATTCGGAATCAGGAACAGGAAACTCACACTAACACGGGAACGGACGAAGAGGGGGAACACAGGGTCTAAATACACAACCCGATCACACTAAATGTGTTTATCGTGTTATTTATACGCCAAAATGAGTTTTTACGTGCATATGATACGCATGGGTTGTTAAGGGTAGGTTTAGGAGTGGTGTGGGGTGCGTGTGTATTAAACGTTTGGGTTGAATTAGTGCGTGTGTATTACACGCAATGAAGTGCGTATCATAGGCACGTAAAAACTCATTTTCGCGTATAAATAACACGATAAAACACACTGCGTGCTATAGAGACGCATTTACGTGAGAACGGGCTGAAATACACAGAGCAAACAAAAGGAACTTAGATGATTAACAGGACACAGGTGAATGAGATGACTAATTAGACAAAACTGGGTCGCAGGACTTAGGCTATGTTTACATGGAAACGATCTGAAGAGAAAACGCAAAAGTGGCGTTGCATTATCACTTTTTATTCTGCGTTTAGACGAGCGTTATATGGGGGAAATCTGCGTGCAAAAGTGTGTGAAATTCGATGTAGTATGCACTCCAGACGGCTAGGTGGCAATGTGAAGTACTGCCACACAACAACACCAATATCAGAGAATATGTTTGTACAACTGCTGAAAAGACTCTAGTACGTTTATCAGAGCTTCTAGCTTGGAGGTCCGGCTGTTATTTTCCTGTACTGGCACATGCCTATGACGAAAACGCGCATGCGACGAGAGCCACCGTGAGCAGATGTGCGTTTTCGTTTTTACTGTTTAGACGGGAACGCGAAGGGTGGAGCGTTTAGAAGATTTCCACTTTGGAGGGTGGTTTCACTTTTTTGCGTTTTTAAGCCCCAAAAACGCTGTCGCCGTGTAAACGAAAGGCACATCTGATCAAATATTTTTACGTTTTCACCCACGAGCGTTCTCGTGTAAACGGGGCCTATACCAAAAACATGATGAAACATAGGAGACAGACTACACATGTAACGCTTAAAGGATCCTGGGGGGAAAGTATCACTGTTTCCACAAAAATATGAAGCAGCACAACTGTTTTCAACATTGATAATTATCAGAAATATTTCTTGAGCAGCAAATCATCACATTAGAATGATTTCTGAAGGTTCATGTGACACAGAAGACTGGACTAATGATGCTGAAAATTCAGCTTTGATCACAGGAATAAATTACATTTTACTATATATTCAAACATCCTAAACTTTTGGAAAAAGTTCAAATCTTCCTGTTACGGCAGGACAGAGGACAGGAGGATATATTGCATTGGCGATCATTTATTTCACAAAACAAAAACAAGAAGGTACATCCAAAAGGCAAACAAGAAAACGTATTTGTGCGTGAAGTCTGCGTACGAATGTTTTCACAAACATATCATGATTCATTAATAACTTTCGTTCTAAATTTTATTCGAAGTTTCCGAAAAAAACATGGAACAACTGAAACCACACGTAGCCTACATAATCCTTTTTAAACATGTGACAATTAATTAAAGTTCATCTAATAAACAGACAATATGATGTTGTTACATAACCTACATGTTCATATTGCCAATATCAAGTGTCATGAAAATAATACCATCTACCATTAAACCTCTTAACAAGCAGCTGTTCACTCAGTCATAATTAACCCAGTAATTATCTCTCATGCTTGTATTCACTCTTGACCAGTGAGATGATGAATTAATTCTGAACAGCACTTAAATCTAGACCCAATAACGAAAGTCAATCTCACAGCTGCCCATTGAGGGGAACAACATTCAATGTTTAAAAAGCACCTGGATAACAATCGGATGCTGGTGACGGATAAAGAAAAGACAAATGGCAAAAGAAAACCATCTCTTGAGATCTCCCGGTCACTATATCTTTCCAGATTTGAGTGTTTACAAGTAAAGCTACACTGCAAGGTGTGCACATTTGTCGGTCTCGTTAAGGTTATTTTGCATCGTATCAGTCAGACAGCTTAGGGACAGGCTGTCAGTCGTGCTGAATAACAGGGATGATAATGTTTTACTCTGTGTGACGGATTGTCATGTCACCACTACACTGCGGATAGGGAAATTAGACTTCCGTATCATTGAACCTTTAAGCCCCACCTTCAGACAAACATGTGCGTCTGATTCTGCATCTGGGGCAGAAACATATTTAAACAATGCCAGTAGAGGTGCTTGCTTGTCATTTTCATTTGTTCAGAATAATCCATTACATGTATTGCCTCCAGCATTTGAATGCATTAAACACGTCTGCATCATACAGATAAAGGAGCATCACCCTGTGGAGGAGAACCGCCTCGGTCCAGCATAATCTGGGTTCTTGTTTATTTAATCTCTTTTCGGTGACAAAAAAAGACCAGGCCCTAAAAGGAGAATTCCATTCATCTTTTGTCTCTCTTCATTTCAAAGAATGTCACTTTCGTTTGTAATCGGCATCGAAAAGTGGGAAGATCGAGTATTTGAGCTCAGCATGTGCTTGCCTGAGCTCAGCTCATTTGTCAAAGGCAGCGTCCGGAGCTCACACACCAGTCCTGTTTTAGCTTGTATTGATCAATTCTGTCATATGTATCTGCAGCAGGTGATTCTGACTATCTTTCCTTGTGTTCTGCATGGCATTTTAGAGATGGCAAAAGAACAGTGGGCCAACACACAAAGAAACAAAAGAAGAAAGGAGGGCTTTATCTCACCTTTTTCACAACATGTGTACCTACTACATGCCTGATGATGTTTTGAAACACGATGGAGTATTAACCTTTTAGCACCACTCACTGGAAAAAAAACAACGACATAAAAAATGTTGCACACAAAACAACACTTTTGCGCCAATCACTGAATATTTCATATTGAAAGCATCGGGAAACGAGCAAAAAGCAACATGATATAATTTTCCCGATGTTTTTTTCACAGGAACATTTTTCCAATAAGCCTGAGTTGAAAAGCATGGACTGATAAAATGTATTGCTTGAATTTAATGCAAGCGGTTTTGGATAAAAGCATCAAAATGCATTCAAATGTAAATGTACAATATTGGAACTTGAAAATCGGCCTCCTAATACAGGGGTCACTTCCATTAGTGTAAATCCTCCTGTTGACACACTGTTGCCATTCACTCCCATTGTTGTCTAATATGTATAGCACTCATTACCCAGCATTGCTATGCCACCTTCCTGAAGCCTAAATAATTATGAAATGTGTCTCTCCCTGTTTGAAGCAGTGAACACCTGATTGGGCTTCACGTATCCAAGCGTTCTCAAGCCTAATCCGCCCCGGTAAACAAAGAGCCGATGATTGGTAATGTTGAGGAGGCGGCAGGTGCTCTCGTGTGATTGCATTCACCCCAGCGGCCATTAAAGGTTTATCAGCTCTCAGTCAGGCTGAGCTGGGAGGTTATGGGATAAATGTAGCTTCACCTTTTGAAATAGCTTGAATAGGAGGACTTCTTTGTTGTGTCTTAGGTGACAGATTAGGTCCGGAAAAGGTGAAATATGTCTGGTGGGGGTGGGGGAGGGGGGCAATGTTGGTAAAAAAGAATAGATGGCCATGTTGTATACCCTTCAGATGTATTCATTACACACTAACTAAACACACACACTAAAAACAGACCCCAAATTTCTCTAAGCCAGGTGGTCCAGCCAAAATGCTCATTAAAGGGGTCCCTTTATTATGCCCTTTTATGAAGTCTTGATTTTGTTTTTGGGGTGTACTAAAATCATGCTTGATTGTTCAAAACACATTATTTTTCACATATTTTACATTATTAAAAGCCCCTCTCCCCCAGTCTGGCACAAACACTGCTTGGGATTGACACTGCTTAGTGCATGTTCTGGAAATGTCACACCCCTTACCTTAACCGCGAGTTTCATCTGTTTAGATGTGCTAAATATTAAGGATGGCATAAATTTCAAACCAATTCAAGCCTGATTCAGACTTAAGAATGTTAACAAACAAGATGATGTTGCACAGTTGCAAGCATGGATTTCACAGGACGTTTCAGAATGGTATGTTTTTTTTTGTAATTTTCGTATACATTTTAAATACGTTATACACCATTTAGTCATGACGTGACGGAAAACAATGGGAATACAAACATTAACCGAACAAAGCAAGGTTCATTTTCCTAAGGGGCGATGAACAGTCTTACAAAAGCTACAGTAAACACTATATCAACACTAATGTTGGCTAGCAGGCTAACGGAGGCAAAGCTAAGCTCTGCCCTTTGTTTAAGTCAAGTCAAGTCAAGTATATTTATATAGCGCTTTTCACAATACAGATTGTATCAAAGCAGCTTCACAGTATCAATCAAAACAACATAACAATGTTTGTTTATTAGTGGAAAACAATAAAATAAAAAAAGACATCCAAGTTTGGAAGGGCTGATCAATGTTATTAATGATTGGTTAATTAATTTGAATATCCCCAACTGAGCAAGCCAAAGGCAACATCGCGTTTACATCGAGACAACAACATTAAACTTATAATTGGAACTGTTAATAGAAAACACAACTACAAATAATAACACATACTTACAAGTTGTGATCCACAAATGACAGATTGTCCAGACAAAGTGGGAACTGCTCCGTCGTTCAGGAGAAGCTTTTGTGCGCAGCCAGCATTTCGGTTCTGGAAGCTGTTCTCCGTAAAATGTGCAGAACACATAAACATTGGGGTTATAATGTTCAGGAACAGTGTTTAAAATCAATTTTAACCACTCTAAGTTGAGTTTTGGAACCGGGTGGAAAAACACGTCTTTTCAACATAGTGACAGCACTGTCTTCTCTAATGCAGCTCAACCAGGGCTCGTCCCTTTTTTTGTATATTCCGTAGGTGGATATTTTTTAAATGAGTAACATTATGACTTCAAAAAGACGCGTTGTGGTCCAAACGAGTTGTTAGTTGTAGTTCTTGGAAAGTGTAATCTGTTAAATAATATATCTCTCTTTGGAGTGGAATTTGAGCTTTGTAACCTTGCAGATCTTTTTTATTCTCAAACAGCAACATTACAGACTAATGAAAGTCGAACAAGTGAAAAAGCAGAATAGGACACTTTTAGCAACATGACCACAGACATGGATTCTTGCTCAGATGGATTTATGCGCACATGTCTTGTTTCAGGCTCATGGGCACCAACGTCTGATAACATCAGTGTAATGGAGTGACACATTTACAAAGCATTATATCTGTGGGGTTACAGGGCAGAGCAAGGTCTGGGAAGTAACAGGACAACTGCTGAAAGATAAAGAGGATAATGATAATAATTGATATTTTTTAAGGCATCAAAGTCACACATACAGTGTAACTTTGTACTGACTGACTGCCAGTATAACTGAGAAATTGAGCAAATTACATGAGCCACCAAAAAAGATTACATACATGAGCAAAACACATTTTGATGGAAAAAAAGTAAGGTAACACTTTATTTTGATGGTCCACTTTAGACATTCTGTGAACAAATTCCGACCAAATCCACAAACAGCTGATAGAAAACGCACAAAATATGGGTAACAGTTTAGAATAACTGCACGCTATCATTAGTTAAGCATGAGTAAACAGTTAATTCATAATTTATAAAGCATTAATATACATTAATAAGCAGTTTATAAATACAGTTATAAATGTGTTTTTTCTGATTTACAAGCATATCTATAATGTGTTTAATAATTGTATTTTCATACTTTGTTAATGATCAATTAATTATTTCTAAATGAAGTATTGCATTATTTACAAACCAGTTATTGAAGAGTTGTCAGTGATTCGTAAGATCACTTAGAAAGTGTAAGTAAATGGAGTAAAATCAGGTAGTTATAAAGCATTTAGTAGTGGTCAGTTAACTATTTTTGTGAGCTCATCGAAAGTGAGGACTATTCATGCCTTGTAAAACATTTATAAATGAGATTTAAAGGCTCATTTATCTTCAAAACAGAAAAATGAAACAAACACAACACAGTGAAACAACACAAATCTCCTTTGTAAATGCTTTACAAAGCATGAATAGTCCTCACTTTAGATGAGCTCACAGAAATAGTTAACTGACCACTACTAAATGCTTTATAACTACCCGAATTAACCCTGAATTACAGTATAAATACATGGTAATAAAGCATTTATTAACACATTAAGTAACTATTACTATATGTCTGAATAATAAGATGTATGAATGTACATTTAAATAGTTTATTAATCATTTACTTACACTTTCTAAGTAATCTTATGAACCACTGACACCTCTTAAATAAATGTTTTATAAATAATGCAATACATCATTTAGAAATGATAAATTGATCATGAATAAAGTATGAAAATACAATAATTAAACACATTATATATGCTTTTAAATCAAGAATAAAGCATTTATAGCTGTATTTAGAAACTGCTTATTAATGTCTATTAATGCTTTATAAATGATGAATTAACTGTTTACTAATGCCTAATGATTAATAGTGTGCAGTTATTATAAAGTGTTACCAATATGGTTACTTAAATATTATCAGACAAAAAAATATATGATAATCTCTATTGACAGACAAGGATTTATCAGTGACATTTCACTAGGGCACAGCTGTATTTTCACAGTTAAAAGGGTCTGTCCGTACACTGTAAAAAATGACAGATTAATGATAATCAGTTTAGTAAATTAAAAGAATATCTCTGTGTGATTTATTCTCTTAAGTGATTTATTTTCAATTCTTTGTTTAGTGCATGCATTATGATAATAAACACATTAGTAATAAATTGGTCATTTAGAGATTCTGTGCTTATTGACATTAATCAAAAGTGCATTAGAGTGATTGCTTAATAAAAACAATGGAAGGGTCCACTGATCCATTCTTCCCATGTTTAATTCTGCAAGCTCAGCTGAACTGTTGCACAGTCTAATGTAATGCTAATTACTACCAGATGGAATGTTACACAACAGGCCTTAACATCCTGAGTGGCGATTGAAGCCCATAAATTAAAGGGATACTTCAGGATATAGTATTAAACTTTGTATTAGTAAAAAAACCTGTAGTGTTTTCGAATTACCGTGCTTTCCAGCCTCATATCCCCCTGAGACAAGAGATTTATGTATTTTTTGTCTGAAAAAAATGCTCAGATGACATCATCGTCATTTTGCATCATCAGAGGATTTTTTGTCCAGAGGCTAAAGACTACAGCCAGTAGTAGGAGCCGTCCCGCATGTGATGGGATCATCACTCACAGAATATACACATAGTATCAGCCATCTTTTTTTGGATGCTAAGCTAGCAGGCTCTTGTTCTGTGGAGAAAGCTGAGTAGTAGGGGTTACGGGTTACCACCCTCTTTTTCCCGGACATGTCCGGCCGTCAAGATCGTCCAAGATATTTGGGATTCAGCTTTTGCTTTCTGCAGGTCATTGTTTACATGAACACCTTTTGTTTCAATCTAACTGGATTCGTTCCAATTGGTGAATCTGAATGTAGTGTTTACATGAACACTAAACAAGTGATCGGTTGATGTGCGTTTTAACATTGCTAAGAAAATTAACATAAGCCAAAAATACATTTTCTGGCTTTTCTCAGTCTAGAAAGCTCCAAATTCAAAAATAAGTTCACATTTCTTCTACATAAATTACCCATTTTAAATACAAATTCATCTTTCCAGAGGTGAAGTATCGCTTTAACGCATCCCTCACAAAGTCACAAGAAAACTGCGAAACAGAAAAGTGCTTTTTTTTTTTTTTGCACTCAGCTCTAACGAAGGTCTGAAATGAACACTTGCAAGCTTGCTTAGGCAACAGAAGCTGGAGAAATGGTCATGATCAAATTTCCCCATGACTGTATAATGAACTGCAGTAATAAATTGACGTTATATCTTAAGAAAACATCTTTTAACCTCAGATATCACTAGCATTTTCCTCTGCAAATATATAAGCAAGGAAATTTGTATTGCATATATGTGTAACGATTACCAGTGAGTAATCCACCCCAGACAATCACCACACATCCACAAACTACATTTCCCATAATCCTTTGCCCAGACAAATCAGCCATGATCACATTCACCTGTATGCCATTACCTTGTTTAGCTCACCCCATATAAGCCTGGTTTTCGCATTCATTCCCTGCAAAGTCTTGTTTAGGGTTTGTACTGCATTTCTGAGCGTACTTGTATCCTGTTTCTCCCGTGTGCTGGTTATCTTGATTCTCTGCCTGTTCCCTCGGATTCCTCTTTTTGCCTCAGCCCTTTTCTGTTATTGTTTGGATTGCTTGTTTGTGTACGACCCTTGCCTGGATTTGGATTATGTCTTTGGATACTGTTCAATAAATACATTTAGATCCTCAACCTTTGTGTCTCAGAGCAGTTCGTAACTGTGTGTGTGTGTGTGTGTGTGTGTGTGTGTGTGTGTGTGCGCGCGTGCGTGCGTGCGTGCGTGCGTGTGTGTTTGGCTAGTATACATTATTTGTTTTGGTGGTTTGATTTAAAGGTCCACTATGTAACTTTTTTGTCTCTCTGGCGGTCAAAACTGCATGCATTTTGCGGAAGAACATTGTTTTGTTCAGAACATTGTTCTGTGTGAGTGTGTGGATGAATATGGTTCTTTCGCATAACTAAAAAAGAGAGAGATTATCCTATTGCTCACTATTAAGCTTAAGAGATAAAACCAGTTTAGATGGAAAGGATCTTTAGCTGACTAGCTGAAGATGTTATGTAGCTTTACCCATTAATAGACACGGTAAATTCCAGCACAGCTACAACAACCATAACTCTGTTAGAGAGCTACATATGGCAGTTTATCTGTTCAATAAAATACATTATTCACCTGTTGAGAAATAAAAATGCCATCTTCGTTTCGCTTTTACAACATCTCAAATCCCTCACTTCTCGCCATCTCCGAAAACACAAGCTAATGTTGGTTCTTGTTTTATTACGAGCTCTGTCTTTCTCTTTATGCCAACATACTCTCGTCTGTTCTGCGTTTGTTTAAAACAGGTGATTCCCCGGAGGTTGGAGATTTAGCTGCTCCATGTCAACCTTTCTCAGTCGTTGTGACAACTAACCTCTGACCTCCCACACCAGACACACACACACACACACACACACACACACACACACTCACTCAACTAACCTCTGACCTCCCACATCAGATATGGGGCAAAGCAGCAGGAGCAACTTTTCTCTATTTACTGATATGACGCACAGGCGAATGATGTATATGAAATTGTCACGTTTCATGAATTCGCTGTCTCTGTTCTCGTCGTGTGTGTGTGTGTGTTACGTGTGGGCGGTGTCACTGATCAGTGCCGCTGATTCTATCAGCCACATCTAATCAGCGCGCCAGCTGCAGCTGATCAGCGATCACTATTTAGTCCCTCTGTTTTTACCCTGTCTTTGTCAGAGCATTGTGGATGTTGTGGTGTGTTCCTGCCTGTCTCTCGCTGTGTCCCTGCTGGTCGTCTGTTCCCGTATCTTCTTTGTTTGGTCCTGCACGCGGTGTTCCCCGCGACCCACTTCCTGGTTCCTGGTTTCTGTTTTCATCGCCGTTTACCTGGATTACTCTTCATCATCATTCATCTACCTTCAGCCTTCACCATCTGGACGGGCTGTCCCAGCGTCCCTGTGTTGCACAAGTGCACTTCATCCCTGGACATTATCACCATATCGCTTCCTGTCTCCACCCTGACCTTAATAAATACTTTTTACTTGCAATTGAACCATCTTTGTTATTTCGTCACAGAAATTCCCCGCGAAAATCATCCCTACGGGTCCATTATATAAACACTTACAATAGGCTTTAACATAGTGAATCAGGGTACTCATCATTATATGAACTCGTTATTTCAATTTTGTTCATTTTAAACAAAAAAAGTGACATCCCAGCTAACAATTTTAGGCCTTAAGGTTAGGGGAACATTCCCGGAACGTTCTCCCTAGGTTACAAAAATAGAACCTAAAAATAACCTACAGGGAACGTTCCTAGAACGTTCTTGTTTGGTTCCCAAAACAATAACCACATGGGAACCATCAGGAACGTTAGGGGAACGTTCTGTGTTTGCTGGGATATACCTTTACTGCAAAATACAGAAACCTGCCCCCACCTATTCAGTCCACACTGAGGTGAGAAAAATCTAATTTTTCAATCTAAAAATGACACAGATTAACCTCAGTTAACAACTGAAAGCAGAAAACCATGATAGATTAATCCTGCATATTTGCTAAGTCTTGGTAATGCTCATGCTTGATATACAACCTCCCACTGAGAGAGAAATTCAGTGATGATATTAGAGTGATGTGACTGCCTGTTATGATCACAAAAAAACTGAATATTAAAACAGAACAATGAGATTAGCAGCACACATCATTGCCATTTATTCCACGTTGTCATGTGGTGACAAAATGTGTCACAAGTCAACAGCTCAGATGTGTCAGCTAAATGATTGACATTGGCTTAATGAATTCTAGCTGGAACTTTTCTTTTTTTTTTGTTCACCATTCATCTCAGATAATTGCACCCGCTGTGCTAAAATATATTTGAAATCTGTGCTGATAGAGTTGAATAGCAGGGAGTTATTTGCATGAAAATGAATATTATACAACAATGCCTACATATTTTTTAAAGTTTTCTTATCTTGCTTGCTCTGTCATACACACATAGACACACACTCTCTAATTTCAATACTGTCTCAGCCTAATAACAGCACTCTGAATAGTTCCAGAGATTGGCAATAAGCCGCATTTCCCCAGTTACCGGATGAGTCAGTGGTCTCCTAATTCCACAGATCACAGCTCTGACTCAAATTTCCTCTGTTGGGAAATGAGACATAGATGAGCGGTGATCTGCTTCGTCTGGATTTAAAAGAAGTGTCTAGTCTATTGTCTAAAATTGGAGTTTAATTGAAATTATTTGTCAATGCTTTTGCGTTTTCTCACAAATATTTTGCGTTCCCCCGAGAAACTTTGCATTCGTATAAAAAGAGCTCAAAAGGTTTTGCAAGTGAATGCAAGTTCGGGGGACACAAAAATAGTGTATCTGCTAATAGCGAAACTGTGCGTTTATCTGCTTCAAGAACAGCGCTGTTATTACCTTGCTAGTGAGAAACGTCAAACTATTTTACTGATTAAATCGTCAGAGCAGCGCTGACAACAGGTTTCTGAGCGAGTGTGTGTCCGTGCTGTATGTGTGTGTGTGCGTTTAAGTGGGAGAGAGTGCGGGAGAAAGAGAGTATGTACTATTCGTACATAAATAAAACATCATTTTGTAGCAAAAAATATGGAAATAATTTGTTGTTTTTATCCTATTGTTCACACTATATTTATTTGCTTGGTCAGTGACATTATGGGTTTTGGTTCTTTTAATGTTGTAGGCTGTATAAGGACCTTTGAAATAACTGAAATCATTTGACAAAGTAATATCAAAGTCAAGACCTGCCTTTAGCCGAGCGTTTCCCTGAAAATTGCTCACCTTAAAACATTCGTCAACCAATTAGATTCAAGCATTCAACAGCCCCATATTATAAAACACAAATAAGGGTTAAAATATCAAATGGAACTTTGTTGTACACAGATAAAATAAAATAAAAATGCAAATAGAAGGCTATGCCCCATCATTTCAGATGTCCACCACACACCACAGGAATGTAGCCACAGGCAGGGACACTGAAGGTTATGTTATGTGAGCAAACAAACAAACACTTGACTAGAAATGAATTGTTTGTTTTGTTTTTTAATAGGTTGTTAATGTGTATTAATACTAATAGTTTCCTCAAGGACATCACAGATGGAGCTGAGTTCATCTCGTGCCCAGGTTCGTACATGTGTACGAGCTTGGGGCAAAGTTGTCGCTTCTATTTACAATCAGGAAATGAATTGTGTGTTTGTTTGTGTGAGTGTGTGTCCCGTGCCCTCTGTGTGGGAGACGGACGAGGACCTCATGGTAACAGCCCAGAATAGAAAGTGCTGTGTCATTGTGCTGATGTGTGTGCACTGAGCATGCAGGTTCGGGGTGACATTGGCCTGAGCTGGGACACACTCTGCAGTGGGATTGTGTTTCAGAGAAAGAGGAAATGGAGAAGGTTGTGTGTGGGACTCGCTGGAGGGTGTGTGACGAATGTGGAGGGATCTTGTTGAACACCTGACAGTGCAGAAACCAAGGAGGTCAAAAATACCAGAGAAAACTATACGTTAGCATTCACATTCATCTTAATGGCAGTGGTTTAGCTGGAATCATGGATTATGCAGTGTTTTTTATTCAAATTTAGTATTTGATCTATTGTAGTTTGTTGTCCTATTGCTTGTAAATATTTTTTGTAGGGCTGTCAAATGATTAATCACGATTAATCACATCCAAAATTAAAGTTTGTGTTTACATAATAAATGTGTTTGTACTGTGTAAAATTATTTTGTATATATAAGTACACACACGTGCATTTATATATTTAAGAAAAATGTGTTATTTATATATAACATATTTATATTTATATATAATATAAATTATATAAATCTATATATAGTATATACATGCAAATATTTCTTAAATATATACAAGCATGTGTATGTATTTATATATATAAAATAATTATACACAGTACACACACATTTATTATGTAAACAAACTTTTATTTTGGATGCGATTAATCGTGATTAATCATTTGACAGCCCTAATTTTTTGTGATAAATATTTTATTGTGATTGAAATTTAAATTGGTGACAAGAATTATGAAATGCTTAAATGCTAAAAATGCTTAAGAGTGTATGATTGGATCATTATTGCAGTGATTATTATGTTTCTATCATGTTATATCTTTGGCAACAGTTCTTCTAACCCTAACTGATGGAGTGTGTAGCTTTTCATTTCTTAAACAACCATAGGAAGACACATCATGGCCATACTCCAGGATGACAATGTCAAGATTCTTCAGGCCCAAACTGTGAGAGAATGGTTGTGAGGCAACATGAAGATTAATTTTCACATATGAATGTAAGTCCAGAGCTTACATTCACTGAGAGTGTTTGGGATGTGCTGGAGGAGACTTTACAGAGCGCTGGACTCTTGCATTGTCAATAAAAGATATTGAGCAAAAATGTATGCACCTTTTGATGGAAATAAATGTTGTGACGTTATTTCTACACTCCATCAATTAGGGTTAAAAGAACTGTTCCCAAACAACGAACTAGAAACATAATAATCACTACAATATTGATGACTGCATTTGCCTATTTAAATCCAAACAGCAACTTTTTGGGAGCTGGGCTGTGTATATCGCTGTTGTGAAATAAAATTACTCTTATCGTGATATAAGATTTTTGTCATTACAGTATGTAACAGACACCAGTCTGATAGCATTTACTCAGAGAAGCACATGCTGGTTATAATATCACCCATCCCCCCAAAAAATTACAAGGAATAATTAATGCATTAAAAAGACTTTTGACTTTTTTTTTGAATGGCTGCCAAAGGTGCTTTTTTCAGCCAGATGGTGTGGGTTCGGCGTCTACCAGCCAAACCTTGACCATTATTAGGATGTTTTTCTCAATGACAGAAACCAGGCCTTCTCCAGCACTGTGAACTCAGACTTCAGACACCAAATACGCCACTTACTGAACCATCAGTGTCTCTGCTCTGAAGGTTTTCGATTGGTATAAATAATGAATCCATGAACAGCGCCTGACGTCTCTGGTTAAACCTGTTCAGTGTAATATGTTTTTACTGTTGCCCTTGAGCCAACTTGTATCACATTATTGTTGAAAGGAACATCGATTAGCCGAAACGGTGGTGAAATAACGGCATGGTCACTCAGGTGTAATTTAACAGACCACAAAAGTGATATTAATTTTTCAATAGATTGGGAACGGCCCGTTTCTTGTGAAACCCAAATGACCCACACTTTAGCTTTAGATTGAATGTACACTTGCTCCTCAATCATGAGTAAAAAAGCCTAACAGACTATTATCTTGAGTATCTCACGCATGATGTGGTCTCTATATTAAACATAAACAGCTTGCATTCCTTTTTGTTTCATAGGAGAAATAGTGTATTTGGTAAAGTGAAGCGTAATGTAACCGGCCCATGTGCTGTGCTTTTGATATGAAAGCTGAGGTTTCAACTTCTGTGATTAAAATGAAGTCCAATAGCTTTAGATCGATCGTTCCCGCGCTGGCCATATGCTTGCATTATGCCATGACATAGATAAGATGGGTTACTATATTAAACCAGATCATTTGTGAACACAATTATGAAATTCTTTTTCCACCAATGCACCCTTGACTTCTTATAAAAAAATAATTAAGATCTCATTACCACCAATTAACCTGTCACGTCTTATTACATCCCATTCAAAATCACCTTTTACTGTTTTTTTATTACCACTCACGGTTACACTTTATTTTAATGTCCTTGTTACAGTGTAATTATATATTTGAAGTAGGCTACTGAGTAATATTAATTAACTACATGTACTTACTATAGGGTTAGGTTAGGATTAGGATTAGGTTGAGGGTTAGTTGCAAGTAATTATGCATAATTTACTGTTATTACCATGGTAAGTACATTAACATATGTAACATTACACTGTAAAATAAAGTGTTACCCCTCTCACCTCGCAATAATGGAGATGGAGAAAAGGGTCTTGAGTTTAATTTCAAGCACTTTGTCAACAACTGCTTAAGACGTTTTTCGCTGCAAGAAGAAAATAAAGTAATCTGTAACAATGGAGATGTTTATTACAGACAATCTACAACAATACACTAAATAGTGATTCTAAGCAGATTCTAGTGTGACACCTACAGTATTAAAAAAGCAAGATATACAATATATTAGAGATGTAAAAAGGTTTAAAGAATTCATAACAAGTAATCTCTTTTTTTAAGTAATTTTTTTTTTGATACAAACTTTTATGAGGAACACCTTTCCTAAACATTTTTATTAAAGTCCCCCTAGTCAATAAATCTGATTCTTAAAACTCCTCTTTGATCACCAAAATGACACATTTAAACTTTTATTTTTTTTGGGGACATTTAAACATTGTTCCTGTGAAAAAATGTAATAAGTTATGCCTTAAAATACCCTTGCTTCATTTAGTATACACAGTTCTATGAATATGCTAATTATCCCCGCCTCCACTCACTCACACAGCTCAGAGATCCACTCAGCCAACTTACTGAGGTAAACGCTGCGCAATGGTATCGCTCTTTACAATGTCGGACACATAACAGTAATTAATATGATTCGTTTTTGTTATCAAACAGGTTGCTAATGTTACACAAACGATGTTCCCGTTCTCCATCTCAGTCTACCTTCTAAGGCAAGGCAAGTTTATTTCTATAGTACATTTCATACACTATGGCAATTCAAAGTGCTTTACAGAAAGGAAGTTAAAATAATCACAAAATAAAAGAAAGGAAAATTAAAACAGTAATAAAAGAAATTAAAAGAGATATATGATACAGTTATAAAATGAATTAAAAGAGTAAAATGATGATATAGATCAACTTCTCATCTGGCAGAACGGTGTATCATATTTTTCTCAACTCCCAGTTTTACTGTGAGATTTTCGGTGATTAAACTGTGTGGTGTTATTTCGGCGCCTAAGAAATCTATTGGACGTCTCTGATGGACCCGATTTTTCCCTAAAATCGTACAGGAGGAGCTCTAGGACTGACTCACGGGGTAACCTCGGGGTCACTGCCCCATCAGTCCAAACCCCAAAAACCCATTTGTTCGGAAGCTCTACGAATGGAATAAATCCAGTCCACAAAACCTCGAGTTTAGACACGTCAAACACACTACTCCAACTCAGACCCAGGCCATCAGCAGGGTTTCATCTCTCTTACCCAATTCTCAGTGCCATTTGATTTCAGTTTAGATTAGGACGATGCAAAATAACGTAATGTATTCAGTCGGACGAACGGTGGCCCAGTGCTCATTCAGTAAATGCACAGCTTAATTCAATTCAATTCAATTCAAATTTATTTGTATAGCGCTTTTCACAATACACATTGTTTCAAAGCAGCTTTACAGAAAGTGCATTAAAAATGTACATAGAAAATACAGTTAGTTCATCATGTATTAATTTAGGGCATAACATATCGCCGGCGTCGAGTCGTCTCTCCACAGGCGTTTAGTCGTCTCATCACAGGTGTTGGATCATCCGAAGTCTCCGTGAGAGGCTGGATACAAACTGGAGCTGACGAACGCTAATTTACCTCGGGACTTGCGTCCCGAGATAACAGCAGAAAGGCAGATGAGAAATAATTAGCGTAGCTGATGTTCATAATATTAATGCATTCGATCTGATTCGGCAGTAGTATAAAAGGTAAGCATTATGTGAATGCTTGGTTAAAGAGATGCGTCTTTAATCTGGTTTTAAACTGGGACAGCGAGTCTGAGCCTCGAACAATATCAGGAAGGCTATTCCAGAGTTTAGGAGCTAAATGTGAGAACGCCCTCCCTCCTTTAGTGGACTTAGATATCCTTGGAATGACCAGAAGCCTCGAATTTAGTGATCTTAAAGAGCGCGACGGATTGTAGGGCGATAGAAGGTCCGTTAAATAGACTGGAGCTAAACCATTTAGGGCTTTATAGGTCAGTAGCAATACCTTGTAATTGATACGGAACTTAATAGGTAACCAATGTAGAGATGATAAAATTGGTGTTATATGATCATATTTTCTTGATCTAGTAAGAACTCTAGCGGCTGCATTTTGGACTAACTGTAGCTTGTTTATTGAGGATACAGGACAACCAGCTAATAAAGCATTACAGTAATCTAGTCTCGAGGTCATGAATGCATGAACTAACTTTTCTGCATCAGAAACGGATAGCATGTTACGTAGCTTAGCAATGTTTCTAAGGTGGAAAAAGGCTGTTCTTGTAACATATGAAATATGATTTTCGAAAGTCAAGTTGCGGTCAAGTATGACACCCAGGTCTTTTACTGTAGTGGATAAAGTAACAGGGCATCCTTCTAAATTAAAGTTGTATTGTAAGGGATTTTGTGGGTAGTTTTTCGGACCAATAAGTAATACCTCTGTTTTATCTGAATTTAATAGCAGGAAATTACACGTCATCCAGTATTTTATATCTTTAAGACATTCTGTCAAGTTAGATAAGTTAGTGGTTTCATCTGGCCGTGATGAAATATATAATTGAGTGTCATCAGCGTAACAGTGAAAATTAATTCCATGTTTTCTTATAATATTACCAAGTGGCAGCATATATATTGAGAATAGTAGAGGGCCTAACACAGATCCTTGCGGTACTCCATAGTTTACTGACGTTATCTTTGATTTTTCCCCATTTAAGCAGACAAAGTGGTAACGGTCTGATAAGTACGATCTAAACCAGCTTAATGCCTGTCCCTGAACACCAGTGTAGTTTTGTAGTCGATCCAGGAGTATTTTATGATCTATAGTATCAAATGCAGCGCTTAGATCCAGTAGAACAAGTATTGAGATGCAGCCTTGGTCAGAAGCTAAAAGTAAATCATTTGTAATTTTAACTAGCGCAGTTTCTGTGCTATGATACTGTCTGAATCCTGACTGAAATTTTTCATAGATATCATTTTCTTGCAAGAAAGAGCACAATTGAGCGGACACAACTTTTTCTAGTATTTTAGACATAAATGGAAGATTTGAAATGGGTCTGTAATTTGCTAGGTTATTTGGATCTAATTGTGGTTTCTTAATTAGAGGTTTTATTACTGCCAGCTTGAATATTCTTGGAACGTGACCTAAAAATAAAGATGAATTAATAATATTGAGAAGAGGCTCTTCCACTACAGGTAACACTTCTTTAAGTAATTTAGTGGGTATTGGATCTAATAAACAAGTTGTTGGTTTAGATGCAATAATAAGTTTATTTAGCTCTTCCTGTCCTATAGTTGTAAAGCGGTGTAGTTGTTCTTGAGGGGCGGTAATTGAGGCTGAATCATAAGACACCATAATAGATTGTATATTTACAATTGTGTTTCTGATGTTTTCTATTTTCTCAGTGAAGAAATTCATAAAGTCATTACTACTACATTGTAACGGAATATTTTGCTCAGGTGATGCCTGTTTATTTGTTAGTCTGGCCACGGTGTTAAATAAGAACCTTGGATTATTTTGGTTATTTTCTATTAGTCTGCGGAGATGCTCAGCCCTGGCTGATTTAAGAGCCTTTTTGTAACGTGACATACTGTCTTTCCACGCGATTCTAAAGACCTCTAAATTTGTTTGTTTCCATTTACGCTCTAAGTTACGAGTTTCTCTCTTGATAGCATGCGTAGCATTGTTGTACCATGGTGCTCTAGTTTTCTCTCTAACCTTTTTTAATCTAATTGGTGCAACAATTTCTAATGTACTAGAGAAAATGGTGCTCAAACTGCTAGTCATTTCCTCTAGTTCATCTGTTTGTTTGGGTTCACTGAGCAGCTGAGATAGATCAGGTAAGTTATTTGAGAATCTATCTATAGTGTTTGGAAGGATTGTTCTGCCTGGTCGATAACGTGGCGCAACATGACAAATTTCAGCAGTACGTAACATGCAAGTTACCATGTAATGATCAGTTACATCATCGCTTTGCGGTACAATATCTATATCGGTTGGATTGGTTCCATATGATATGATTAAATCTAGTGTATGATTTAGGCGATGAGTGGGACCACTGACGTTTTGCGTGACCCCGAAGGAGTTTAATAAATCTGTAAACGCAGTCCCTTAACAGAAGTGTTTGAGTCTGGATTTTATGTGACTACTGTAGGAGCACATCTGATCTCCTCTGGAAGCTGGTTCCTGCGTGATAACTGAGAGCGGACTCTCCTTGCTTTGAGTGAACCCTTGGGATTTCAGGCTGACGTGATCCTAATGATCTGAGTGATCTGTTGGGTTTATATTCAGGCAGCATATCTGCAATGTATTGAAGTCCTAAGCCATTTAGAGATTTAAATACCAGTAATAATACTTTAAAATCAATCCTAAATGTAACTGGGAGCCAGTGTAAAGACCAGAGGACTGGTGTGACCTGGAGGACTTCTAACAATCATCAAAAAGCTTTGAACTACTCAGAACGTCATTGGAGAGAGGCATAGGCTATAGTTAATCATAACATCGTAATACACACTCTTCTACACGATTTTTCATATCAACAAAATACTGTATATTGGGATAACGTGGCATCTTTCGAGACTCCCCTGCTAGTTCGCCGTTAATGATATGCTAAAGCCCGCCGGCACGTTGATCTGATTGGTTACAAGGTAGTTTGTGACGTCAGAAACACCAGCGATTTCAAACCGTGTTTTTGAGACTGTCTTTGGTTCACTACAGTTTTAACCAGAAAATACTCAGCAATGCTGTCGACACATGGTTGTCTTAAACACAACATAGACATACTAACATCATTCAAAACTTGATTTTCACCACAGGGGGACTTTAAGTATTAAGTAAACATACCGGACATTTTATCTATTCATTCATCCATTTTCTAAAATTTTATGCAGATGTTTTATTTTTATTTTATAAACCTCTCTATGGAACCCTTGCCCCTGATCTGAAACCCATCTTCAGATCCCTTTTCAGGAAATCCAGTTAAAAGACTAATTTCTATAAACTCTAAGGTATTGATTGTAATTGAGCTTTTGAAAAACACCATCGCTCAGTCTGACTGGCTGATATCCCTGTGAAGATGAGAGATGTTTCTGAGGGGTTTAGTCATGCTGTTCACATCTACACTCTGCCCCAGCTTGAGCTCAGAAACCTGTTTGATGTCTTCCTGACGTATTTCAGATCAAAGTCAGCAAACGTGCATCCCTGCCTCATTTTTGGCCTGTGTAGAAAGAGATTTATATGTCAACTGACTGTACCTGTTGTGTGTGTCTTTCATCTGAAATATTATGTGGGTTCGTAAAGCACATTATGACAATATGTTACAATTTTACCATCATTTCCAGCGAGTTATACATCCATAAGATAAGCAAATAGCCTGACTTATTGGCAGGAGCAGTTGTGTACATTTTTGACGCAACAAACCCAGGTGTGAATCTGCCTTTTTCCTAACTAATTCCTCTCCCTTTTCCAATCGCATATCAGCTCAGATAAGCATTTATTTTAAATAAAAAGAAGTGGAAATAACAGGTATTTAATTATTTCCCCACCATTGACAAGTTTTTTTCCAGCAGTCCCTGTTTTATACGTTAAGGGGGCGATGTGCAGGAATTCCTTCATCATGTGACTCGCGCAGTGCATTATGGGTATTATCTAGCCGTTGAGCATACATTGGCTATACACTCGTTATTGCGGTGTATTGTGGGATTGAATAAGCGCACTCGATAACTTCCACTATGGTTTCGGACACCACTACAAATGTCTGTCCCCTCAAATTATGAGAAAAAAAGAGTTTATATTACGCAATTCTGACTTTATAACTTGCAATTGTGAGGAAAAAGCCGCAATTATCTTTTAAATTGTTTTATTCCGTGGTGGAAACCTGTATTACTATGACTGACTTTATTTCGAATTAAATTAGCGATATTGGACAACTGTGTCGTCTTCATTGTTTTGTTGATGGGAACTTAAAATAGTTTTGACATCCACTGTTCCCCTGCACTGCAGCATGCAGATGCACCGTCTGCCATTGTGCATGCCTCGCTGTCCCCTTCCTTTCATCCGTGTGCATAATGGATGTCCATCTGTGAGACACTCATAAACAGAAAAAGGAGATGCAGATGTTAGCGGGACAATGCAGATGGCACACATCACTCTCTCTGTCATCGTACATCTGCCCCATGGTCTGCAGGCCGTCCGTGCATGAGCGAAAAGAGCTCCTCTTTACATGCCAAGAGCTTTTGAAAGTTATTAAATATTGATTGAATTTGATTTTAGTGTTTTCTGTTTTAGAGTAATATTCAAGATGGTTGATTATTGTTTCTTTGCAAGCCGATTGCCAATGAAATGCCCATGCACTCAATGCTTCATTGTGCTGCTTGCACTAATTACTTTTTTTCTTTTAATGAAAGAAAGAATACAATAGTGCAAACAGTGCATCTTTTTGAGGATCTTGAACATTTTCAAACATATACATATCAATCATGTACACTTATTCTAGTTCAATGTAATAATCCCATATCAGACAAAAGTAATAAAAAAACTAAACAAGAGAGCAAAAGAGAGGGGGAAAGCTTAACATTTACGGTACACGAAAGAGCTCGTCGTATTTCTTCAAAAAATAAATGCTAGTGATTTGATTAAATGTTCTGCTTTGTATACAGACTTCGTTTCTTTTTTTTTAAGAAACCATTGTTTGTGAAAATAAAGTTTTGCCACAAGAATAAGAAAGTTAACAGTAGATTTTAATGACGTGTTTTGGTTTTCAAAAAGTCAAATAACATCCTTAATGCAAACACTACAATTAATATTGCTTGTACTAATTACAGTTCAGTGTTCATTGTCCCACTCGGGGAAATTTGATTTGCAATAGGGTTAAAAAACAAACATTACTGCGTTAATGATGATTGTTTGCTATGACAGGAATAAAAATAAAAAAACATTTCCAATGCTTCACACAACTAAGAAAAAATCAGTGGATTTGTTTCATTGCAATTATTTATATGCAATAAATTAAAAATACAACTAATAATTTTTTTTTATATTGCATTTAATAGTATTAATATATTTCAATGTTTGATTATACATATTATTTAAATATACAATTTTTTGTTTTGTTTTGTATATTGCTACACTTGATGTCAAATATAAAATATGGTTCCTGAAGGAAAACAATCTATAGCCTGTATAATATTGTTTATTATTATACAGTTTAGGCTAGTTCCAGTCCTCAAATCTGATTGGACAGGTTACATATATATTGGTTAAGCCAATAAGTGACTAGATGAGTGACTTAGGGTATTAAATCATTAATTCGTCTTGAAGCGGCGCTGCTCAGACCGATCGGTGGCATCAAAGTACCGCGAGAATGATTTGAAAGCATACGGAGGCGTCTGATCTTTAACTCGCGGTACTTTGATGCCATACACACACATAACGATCGTTTCAAGACCATAGACAGTATAAGAAGTGGACAGAGCCATCTCATTGGAACTCAGTTGAGACGGTTGAAGCCCATTTTTAGCGATTTTTTAGCACTTCCGCTCCTGACGCGCAGACTCAAACCGCCTCAAACTAAGCTTGATGACGTGAGCACCCCGTCTGACAGATGAAAATCTTCTAGTAGCTGTGCGTGAAAACTGCCAACGTTGATCTTGCAGAGACGGCGAGCTTGAGCAAAGAGTTCTTTGGCGTGAGTGAGCAGGAGTAAGTAATTTGTATAGTATTTATTTTAAAATGTAACGCCAGTACGCCATATTAAGTTAATGCATTGATTGCCTGTGAGCTTCTCCTACTGTCTGTACGGTAATTTCTCTACTGTGCGACAGAGCGTCGAGTGGTTATGACGCAATCGTTAGCCTATTTTTACAAAAACTGTTTCTACGGGGCCATAATGTAACATAGAAGGTAATGGAGCCCTTTATACATTGTCGTGTTTCTTTAGAAATAAATAATGGACAAATGGAGTCTTTAAACGCCTCAGATGTAAAGTTATTCGCTGTCAAAGTGACGCGAAAATGAATGGGAGTCAATGGGAATGCTAACGCAAGTGAAGTTCTGCTACAAGATGGCGGCTCCCGCGAGGCTTCAACTTCCGGTCGATGGATTACCCCCTTGTTCAAGACAAACACATGGAGTCTGTATACGAGTGAGTCATTGAATCACTAATTCAACTAATTCATTCAAAACACTGAATCATTCAGGAATGAAACAAGTGACTGTCTTTATGAATTAATTGAACCAATTTGTTCAACAACAAAATCACCCAGGAGTTAAACACCATTGTGTTTGATTTATTATAATTTTCTTCACTTTTGTATCATAACCCTAAGCCTAACTGTAGCTGTCACATATAGTGTAGGCTATTTTCTTGCTGAATATTTTTCACCTTTTTGATTGTTGTTTGTTTTATAAATGTTGTGTAATAATTGAATACTTATTTGGGAATTGTATTTGATTTGCATGATAGTATGGCAATAGTGACACCTACTGGAGAAAATGAGTAATATAAGACGTACTGGTCATGTGATTTGATTATCTAACCCATTTGCGTGGATGCAGAAAAAAACTGAGAAACACGAGGTGTCGCACACAAACGGTAGAACATGTATTATTAAAATGTGAGGCTTATGCGAGAGAAAGATTTAAATTATTTCAAGCATTAAGAGAAATGGAAATGGAAGTTTTTTCTATCCAATCATTATTAGGAAATGGCCCAAAGCAATTTAAAATATATGAAGAACTATTTAAAGGGTAACTAAACCCCTGGTCAGAGCCTGACTCCACCCACTGGCAATATTTGAAAAATGCTGGAAAAGTGTGCAGAGCCCAGTGGAGGGGGGCGTGCACCTGAGACGCATCTCTTTGCAGGCAAGGGCGTGGTGTAGCCTACTCTCTTACATCACAGAGTACCATAACTTCCAATAGGAAAATTCAACTGCAGTAGCCACTGTTCAACCTGAAGAGGGCAGCACTCAGATGTTTTTACACCATATATTGTAGAATTAAAACACTTTATACACAAATGTCAAAACAATTACTTGAATCAGTGGTCAGCATTAAAGGATTAGTTCACTTTTTAAAAAACTTTTGCTGATAATTTACTCACCCCCATGTCATCCAAGATATCCATGTCTTTCTTTCTTCAGTCGAAAAGAAATTAAGGTTTTTGATGAAAACATTCTAGGATTTTTCTCCATATAATGGACTTTACTGGTAGCCAAACCGTCCAAGGTCCATATGACAGTTTCAGTGCAGCTTCAAATGGCTTTAAACGACAACAGACGATGCATAAGGGTCTTATCTAGCAAAACGATCGGTTATTTCTAAAATAAATAAATAAAAAACTAAGTTATATGCCTTGCTCTGTTCTGTGATCCGCGGTCTTGACTCTCCTGTTCGAACTCGTTCATCAAAATGAACGAATCTTTTTTTCTAGTCATTTCGTTCATTATGTTCGTTGAATGAATGAAATGACTCAAAAAAAGATTTGTTCATTTTGATGAACGAGTTCGAACAGGAGAACAGAGCAAGCCGAGCATTTGTGCTAATAAAACTTAAACTTTTTTATTTCTTTTAGAAATAACCGATCGTTTTGCTAGATAAGACCCTTATGCATCGTCTGTTGTCGTTTAAAGCCATTTGAAGCTGCACTGAAACTGTCATATGGACCTTGGACGGTTTGGCTACCAGTAAAGTCCATTATATGGAGAAAAATCCTAGAATGTTTTCATCAAAAACCTTAATTTCTTTTCGACTGAAGAAAGAAAGACATGGACATCTTGGATGACATGGGGGTGAGTAAATTATCAGCAAAAGTTTTTTAAAAAGTGAACTAATCCTTTAATAAAGCCCCAGTCTTACAGATCATTCACTAAAAAAAGTTGTTTTAGGGTTTAGTTACCCTTTAATTATTTAAAGGAGCTGTATGTAAGAAATTTATTTCAATTAATCAAATTTTCCCTGATATGTCACTAGACATTAAGAAATCATGTTCATTTCAAATACTTATATCACTGACAACAGTAGTCTGGCCAGGATATTGTCATTTAAAAAGAGAAGTTGCAGCCCTCAACTGATGTTGATGTTGTCATGTTGTGTTTTGGTCTGATGCTCCACCCTCCACCTATCTACCAATCACAAAGTCAGTAGTGTTGCGGCATTCGGGTTGCCAGCTCTGCTCTAGTTCCCACAGCTGCAACTACAAACGTGTTGGAATCGGATCCTGCAGCATCTGGCAACCTGGAGTCAGTAATTTGAAAGTGAGTGCAGTACCAGTTTTGGCCACAATCTTACATACGGCTCCTTTAAATAAAGAAGACATCGAAGGCATCAGTTGAAGCGTGGTTTTTCTGGTCTGGAGAAAACATTCAGGAGCCGTTAAACTAACTACATTTTTTTGTATTTTGAATATTATTGCATTTGACATTCAATTTATCACCTGGCAAAAGGTTAAGAACCACTGATCATTTCCTTTAGTTTGTCTTTTGTGATTTAAGTAAGTAGCATGCATTTCAGGTTACATTTTTTTTTCCTTTCTGCAAACTGTTTTAGTGCTTTAAAGTACATTTATGACCATTTTTTGGTAGTGCTGTGTAAGGACACATCGAGTAGATTACCTCAGACAACATTTTCATTTGATTCAAAAACAGAAATGCAGTGCTATGCTGTGTATGCAGTAAAAGGTCATATTAATTCAGAAGCGAATGACAGCCACATCAGTTAAACTGTCAACATGTCAACGGTAACCTTTTGGAAAAAATTTATGAAATTAGAAAATTGAGGAAATATTTCAGAGCAACCGAGTGTGCAATCATTGCTCATTAATGAAGACCTTAAACCGTCTTTTAATTTGTAGGGTCCAGACTGCTGAGAGCGTCTGTGGGAAGCAAATTGTTATTCACATCCTCATCTGTGTGTTGAGAAATTGTTTGCATGATTTTATGGACTTTGAAAAGGTCAGTGTAGATACCGTTCACAGCAAATATAAAGTGAGGATACTGACAAGCACATTTACAGTGATTTTAAGAAACAGATGTATTTACCTTACATAACGACTTCACTTCTGGTGGATATATGGATATATTTGCAGGGAAACACATTGCTGATTTACCTGGATTTCATAAATTGGTTATAAAGTTCACAACAACAGACAAACACAGTCTGCTCAACCACTTGAAATGTACTGGAACAAATTTGTGATGATTAATAACTTTTCCCCAGCAGCGCAATGGACATCACCATCTCCGACATCACCATCAAACTGACAAATCTAATTGGCTTTCACGCCGACCCAGAGAGACGCTGTTCCAGAGCGAATGTAAGACCATCTGTCCGCCAACTGAAGCTCAGCAGAAGACAAAAACCCAAAGCACAGGAGTGAAACAGAGATCATCTAGAGAGACCCAGTTACAGTCCTGATGCTTTGGGATGAGCTCAAGAGAGCAATTCACACCAAATATCCCAAGAATATTGCTGAAATTAAACTGTTTTGTAGTGCATAACTCTTCCTTATTGTTGCGTAGGTCTATTCTGCAATTATGTGAAACTTTTGGTGGAGGTTATTGAAGAAAAAAAAACATATCTGTAAAACGATCCAGTGCATGTGTTTGCGCTCTGGAGAACGTCAAAGGTTTCTATTTACAACATGTTTTTCCAGCGTTGAGCAATGTAGCCAATCACAAACATTTGATGTCTTGAATGCAATGGCCAATCAGAGATGTTTAAGTTAGCACTGAACAAAAACTGAACCAAAAAATTTGGATTCTGAGTTCTGCATGTTTGCAAATCCTCTCATTAACAAACAATATGCAAATAAGAGATTCATCGTCCTGTCAGCTTCACTGATTATATCGGAACTTTGTGAGATCGCAATGAAATAAAATGAGTGACAGCTTTTTAGTGATTTTAAAGTGAGTGATCTTTGCACTCTTTCTGCCATATCTCAAGTAGCTTTTTCTGTTGAAATTAACAGTGGTGGGTTTGTGAGCATAGATGCTTTAATTACATCAAATTTACCAGGAGCTTTTATGCTGGGATGTGAAGGTTTGCGGCAACACGTAACTTGAAACTATTTAGAGGAAATCTATTTCATATGTGTTTTTAAAGAGGAAGAGCATCTCCTTAGCCTTACCCTGGAGCCTTACCGCCTAATGTGTTGTTAAATTATTGAAATATTATCAGATTCATACATTTTAAGAGCACAATTAAATATTTAGTCAATATTTTAGGAATCCCTGCTTTAAAGGGATATAAACAATATTGTTTTCCTCATCATTTACTCACTCTAATGTCGTTCCAACCCTGTAGGACTTTCTTTGGTCTGTGGAACACAAAATACGATTTTTTAACAAAATGCCCATACTAATTAAAGTTAATGGGATCCAAAACTATTTTTGACCCCACTGACTTTCACTTTATTGAAGAAAGCAATTGCAATATCTTTTTGTGTGTGTTTGTTTGCTGATGAATACTAACTTTGGGGAGAACTGTCCCTTTAAATGCTTATAAAAAAACATCTGCCACATATACACATGTAAATGCAAACATTAGGATCAATTTATCCACAAATCCAGGTAAATCTTCATAATATTTACTCTTTAGCACACATTTGCTTTCCATGCCTGCTGACTCACTAATTGTTTTGGAATAAATTAGGGCCTATACTTTCGACTGACAGTTGCTCCAGATAACTTGTCAATTTTTTCCGAGTTGTCAGAGCATAATGATGCTTTCCAACTAATGTTATTTTCATGCAGGGCATACTGTAGCATAGTGTTTAGATATGAAGATTGCCCACTGGGGATTATGTGTGTTCATCACAAATATTTCCAGCTTCAGATCTTCCCATGAGTAAATAACAGAGGAATGTTATCTACCAAGGTCTGAGACACTCTCTGGCCCCCACACGATAAAAGTGATTAACTATAATGAGCACCAAAAGTGTTTGGACAACAAGCCTCTGCTGTGTACAACAGCTCGTTATATTGAAATGACCTGGCAACACCACCCCCACATGTATTCTGGGAGTGTCAGTAATTTATTGAAGTGCTGGTCGCCTGTGCATGACTTTCCATACATTAAATAAGAGAGAAAGAGTGAGAGTAGTTTGACTTTAGATTCTAGCAGAGCAACAGCTTCTCCCGTGCTGATGGGTTCTGTCCAGGTTGGGGATGCTGAAATACTCTTAGGGCTCTATTTTAACAATCTGAAACACGAGCATCAAACGCGAAACGCAAGTAACTTTGTGGCCGGATCTCGACGCAAATCTAAAATGGGTTGGTCTGAAGTCGCTACATTACTCATTGGTGTGGTTTGGGCGTAACGTGAAATAAACCAATAATGAGCGTCATCTCACATTCCCTTTAAAAGCAGGCCCGCTTGTTCCTTGCTATTATAACGGCGGATTTGCAGGAGCAGTTCACAGCCGAGGAGACCGACGTTCTCGTCAGGGCTGTAAAACACAGAGAAGTGACATTGTATGGGGATGGATGGGAGAAACACACCCAAATTAGCTTCGGTTAAACGGGAGTATAATAATTTGGGTAAATGTGTAAGTTAGATTTATGCCTATTTTTTCACATCTTCATGGACACCACACTGATTTCCCTCATGTGGTAATATTTTTCCTTGTAATTATGTATGGTTTGCAAAAATGGGAACTGCTTTAGATTCTGGGAACTGTGTAGATGAGAGAAACAAAGTGTGTGTGCGTTGTGCACACGCTACATTATGGCCAAGCATGCACCCTTAAAATATCATCTGAATATCGTGCCACTAACTTTAGACTAGGTTTTTTCTGGTCTGTGGAGGAATTGTTTTCTGAAACTGCAAAATAGCACCAGGGAACGTTTGCGCTGGAACACGCCTGCTCTTTTCACTGAACCGCCCCGGGAGCGCAAGTTCATTCCCTGATTTACCGACGTGCGTCGGTGTACAAAGTCAATTGCGCTGGGTGCAAGATATGGCCCTTAGATTTTATGTGAAACCCACAAACCTTGAGAAATCTCAAAGCATGGTTTCACGGTGGTTATATCACTACACTCCTGCTCTTATCCATGCTAGGTTGCATGGATGGGCGTGTAGTTTTTGCCCAGAACAGAAACATACCGCCAATCCAAACTGTATGCTAATTGTCATATAACAATATGTCAATAACGGAAGTGGTCCTGAAAGAACGAGCTGATTCTTTTCAATGAATCTGTTGAATCAGTTGAAAATCACACGGAACGATTCATTCGATAATTGGACCGATCCGATTGGAACTCTTCTCGAGTCACACTGCAAAAACAGCCGAGAAGTGGCTTGAGAACAATTTCATCAGGCTCATGTTTTGGCCTGGTCCAGATTTGAACCCTATAGTGAATATATGGTCTCACAATACACTCACACAAACTGGGAGACATTTCTACTCATGAACAGTTTGAAGTCTTTAGCATTGAGTGGAACAACACTGACTCTTCTTCCTGTAAAAAGCTGTAAGTTAGCTAAGGATATTCCATGCTAAGTTACTTAATCTACAGTATTTGTGCAATTCTTGCTAATTTTTATATTTGTGATTAAAATGGTTAAGACCACTAAATAGTTTGGCATTTTTCCCAGGAGTGAACGCAGAGATGTATCATAAATTATAGGAAAGTTGCTGACCGCTAAAATAAATCCATTTTGCTGTCAACAATCTCAACTACAGAAGGATCAAGTGCGCTCCTATTGGTTGTCGCTCCCAAAGTTGCTCTTCATTTGCGTGGTTAAACGTATCTCACTGGACACGCCTATCCTGTCGCCAACGGTCACTGTCCCTTGTGTCGCCAGAAAATCGCCAGCCCTCCATTGAAATTAATGGGATTATGTCGCTTTGCTGCATGTGACCGAAGCTTTAGAAGTGCTTTAATCTAATGAAAGCCAAAAGCTTATATCATAATTCACTTAAAAGGACCTTTTTCATATCAATAACAATTTTACATTCTATAAAGAAAATGTGGTGTTTGCCCATGCAAAACTCACCCCCATGATGCAAGGGTATGGGTGGTTGTCAGGGTATTACTATGTGCTTGCAAAGGTGTTCTGAGTGTTTGTAACCTGTTGCTATGCAGTTGCAAAGGTTGTGGGCGATTGCTTAGGGCTCATGTCAAAAAAGCCCTTGTCTAAGACTCTATGATATTCTGGTCTAGATATTGCTGGAGTCCATCTATTAATAAGCCCCTCTATTCACAATGAAGTTTAATGCTTAAAGGGTTTTAAAATAGCAATAGCAATGCTTGCCTTAACAAGCACATATGAATCAATTCTAACCCCCTATTTCTACAGTCTTACTGTCCAGTGATGTCAAATCAGGTTGAGGAAGGATGCAAATTTCAAATGACATTATTCCTTATTCACAAATAGACTTGAATAGATAACAGGCCTGCTGGATTTGAGTCATATGTGACTGGAAAAATAAACCCCTGATCTCCAACCCAGAGTAGACGAGCTTGTCAGAGTTATTTTTTTTCCTTCTTTTTTTTTCTGTCCTCATCCTGTCTTTCTCCAGGCATATTTCTCAGCAGAACCATGTTGAAAATATGTGTGACTATTGTGTATGTCAGCTATGAAATTGGTTTGGATGCTGATAGGGCAGCAGCTCAACAACGGCCTGAAAGAAATCCGAGAAGTGTCATATTACAGTTGAGACAGCTTTTGTTTTTCGACAATTGCTTTATACTTTCCTCTCTGCCAAATTAGAAACACTATAAACTGCCTAGAAGAACCATGCACATATATCCCTACGAAACATCATGCTTGTATTTGTGCACCATTTCTGCTTTCTAATTAAAGAGGGCAAGTACAGTCAAATTAATTAGAAACGAATCTGTTCGAATGTGCACTCTGCAACTGAAGCACATTGAGAATTTTAAAGATGTTTGGTACAAGATTAAAACATCAAGATATATATTATAAAGCGAAACTTTGCCATATGCAAATTTCAGATACTGACATTTTTGAAATGCAAATGCAGATTGGCTGTGAATGTATAATCAGCTTGTTTATTCTGAATTGGTGTAGAGCTGAAAGATCCTAAACGGCCATCTCAAAGACGACATTCTGTGAATTTCAATATGAACCGTGAAATAATTAAATGCAAATACAGAGGACTGGTCCGTTTGTTTCACTGAGTATCATGCTTGAGCAAACTCTGTGTTGAATGGTGGCAGAACTTTGAACTTTTTGTGCTATTTCCAAGGACAGCCATATGCTCGCACATGAATATTAATCTTTTCTCTGTGGGGTTTCATATTCTACTTCCCTGACACAGTTGTCATTGTCCATATTCTTCCCCACCCCTGATATCCCCCTCTAACTAAAGAAGGAAAAGCTTTCAGGAGGCCAGTGGGCATGGCTGATAGGGGCTTGAGGGTTTGTGCAGATGGCTGGACCATGACGGTCCACAGGCGAGGACTGAGACAGCCCTGTTCCACTTCTTGCCCTCAGATAATTCCAAGACATCTGACTTGGGAACGGATTTCACAGTTCAAGTGTAGATTGGCTTACCCTTCATTTTTCACTGTAGCCAAGGCCATGATTTGCCTTAAAGGGATGCACCCCCAGATAAAGAAAATTATTTTATTATTTACTCACCCTCATGCTGTCCCAGATGTATATGACTTTATTTCTTTAGAAGAAAACAACCCCATGTTTCAAACAACTCAGCATTTTTTTTAGTGTGCTACATAATGCAAGTTTACAGAACCTTAAAGTTGACACTTCAAAAATCACAACCGGTCATTCATACGACCCCAGTTGATGAATCAATATCTGTATGCAAATGATAGGTGTGAGTAAAAAAAAAATACTGATAATTTAAAGACCTCCTGTGGTGAGAAACCTGTGGTTTTTAATGTTGTTTAATGTCTATGTTGTGTTTTTAATATGCTTTAAGACAAACCATGTGCAAATTCATATTTGTATTTTCTCCTTAAAACTGCAGTGAACCAAAGACAGTCTCGAAAACGCGGTTTGAAATCGATCTACTGACACAAACATGTAATCAATCCCATCACTTGTTGTGTGAGTTTCACAGCGCTTATAACATACGGATGTCTGTCAAGCGTGAATTCATAAACCCGCATTTCACAGTTGGTCAGAAGCAATGGTTTACAGGTTAAATTGTTTGAAGTTTTGCTTTTGCTACTGTTGTACAAACTTTGGAGGTCCTGTGCACTTGTTTTGTATGGACTTGCAGAGATGGATTATTTTTCTAAAAATCTTGTTTTTTGTTCATCTAAAGAGAGAAAGTCATATACATACGGCTTGAGGGTGAGTAAGAGCATTTTTTCGTTTTTGAATGGAGTATGCTTTCCCTCCACATGAATCATAAATATCACTAGAGATTTTCCTTTTAAAATGGAAACAGAGAATGCATTTGGCTTACAGTATATGCTACCAAAAAGTGGTTCAAATGAATACCTTTCACGTGGCTATTATCATCATGCCGTCCCATGGAGCATGCAATCAATTTTACCACTCACAGTTTTGCATTTGCAATGCATCATTAGAAGCTCCCTGACTGGTTACATGACACTACACACTGCAACGCTGCAATATGAGCTGAATACTGGCCATTAGATTGGGATCATACAGCATGTTCCTGCTGCTGGGATTTATGATGGCCTTATTGCTGTTTGTGTCATTTTATTTGCCTACATGATAGAGCTGTCAGGCCCTGGTATGATGAAGAGCATGCAGTGGGTCGGACATATCTGCTGGGATTTTCCACTGTCATGTTACAGAGCTCGTCTCTCTCAGAAATTGCTCACTGGTTTATTGCCTGCCTGTGAGATTAAATCTGGGGCAAAGACACACTCCTTTTGAACATTAGGCCGACAGTTTCCAAATACTGACACAGGCCTTTATTGCTATTGTCTGAGCTGCTTAAAACTTCAGTTTTCTAAAAACGTCTAGCCTACTTGTGGGGTAAATAGTGGTTGTCTGAAAAACAAATCATAAATAAATATTTACATATTGATAACAGCGAAAATGTTGGGAAAACATTGCATCATAGTAAAACAATAACAGATGCTATATTAAGTCAAGGATAATAATGTTAAACCAGATGAGTAAAGTTTGCATGTTTTAACACATTGCTAGTCTGTTTTAGCATGCTGTTAACATGATTAGTTGCTAGCATGATTTAACACGTTGTTAGCATATTTTAACAAATGTACAAATGTGACGTCACGATATGGGCGTGGGCGCGAACTGGTTGGCAGAAAGAACCAAACTCAATGCAGATGGCCTGTGAAGAGAATGAAGATGAAATTCTCCAGTGGTGCATTGTGTACGTAATTTGATTTTTTGATCCAGCCACTTTTTATTTTACCCTTTTGTCTTGTTTTAGCCCCAAACCCCATCTCTGCAATACAAATTAATAAAGGCTGGTTTCTAAAGTACGAACTTCCTGCCTCCATGTATTAATGTTCATGGGTAGCCTGAATGGGTTCCGTTCAGACCTTAACATTAAGTATTTTACTGTAAGGTGTCAACAAGATTCAACAATACATTTTCGCCTGGCTATACCCAATGTTTAGATTTGTTTGGGTATTTATGCAAATCAGCACATAATTAGATGCACCGTTTGTCTGTTAACAACAAATGTTAATAATGTTAATAACTGTTAACAACAAATGTTAATAATGTTAATAACTGTTAATAACAAATGTTAATAACAAACAATTTTAAAAAACTTGTAATACATTTTTTGTTTGTCTTGATGTAATCAACTCAGTACTTATCATGGTGATATCTGGGTTTAAATGTGTACCCTATTCTAGACGCCTAATTGCAGAAATCCACAGCTATCTTCTTGATTCAAGCTGTTTAGATACGCGGTAGAAGGTTACTCTTATCGAACCTGTTAACACAGCCGATCACACAGCACGATTCAACCATTTGTCTTCTGTGTTTGCGCTGTGCAGCAAGCCATTACTTTTCTTTTTGCCAACCACTTTAACCGCGTCGTGACGTCACGGGCGAATATCCCTATTGGGATGGATGTGAGCGTTATGTTAAATGAATTCCTGCATTTCACCAGAAGATGGCGTCCACATCATTTCTGGTGCACTCGGTGTCCGAATTCGCTCATCCTCCTATTCAGTGTGTAACACTCTGGTTCAGGAAGAAGAAGGATAGCTCATAAGATATTACGTGCGGAAGCCAGACAGACTCACAGAGGCGATCTGCATCTCACAACTCGTGCTTTATTCCAAATCGAACTCGTGCGGCATAACTGTCTGTCACACGTTCTCCCTTCCACATCGTTACTTAACAAAATAAAATAATATAACAGTCAGCATCAAACATAAATTACACACACGGTGTGTTCGAGGGACATGGCACATACAATACCAATATGTCAACTCTTCCACAGGGCGCGCACAGCTCTTAAAGGGGCCACACCCTATCTCTACTTGTCACAGATTTTTAAAGGGGTCACAACATATTTCTACTCGTTACAGATTCTTAAAGGGGTCACAACATATTTCTACTCGTTACAGATTCTTAAAGGGGTCACAACATATTTCTACTCGTTACAGAAGGCTGACCTCAGTCGTACACAGCAAAGGAAGACTTCTACTTAACAACCACTCATACATGACTGATTTGAAAAGTTAACAAGACATAGGGATAGATAATGTACAAACAGTACGAGCATACATGTTAGCACAGTGTACATTAGTTTAGTAACACATGAGAAAGTCAGATCACGACCCAAAAATGAAACACTCAATTATTCTTCGACGAGACCCATGAACACACAAGAACAATAACAATTAACACTCTGGAACAACAGTCTAATGCAGTCTGTCATCCTTAATCTAAGTCAAACCTTTTAACATGGTAGGGGTTAGTCCACTTATTCACCGTCCAGTCAGAAGTAACTCTAGGGACTCTTCTCTGTCTCAGCGCATAACGACTCAGACCCTGATTTGCTGGTTCGGCAGTAACTGCATCAGATGTCAAGTCATGAGAGTCAGAGACACCCACACCGTCAACAATGTCAGGAGTAAGGTCAAGTGAGTGTCCAGTACAACAGTCCGGCGAATTTTCATCTGGGTGTCGATTCAAAGATTCGTTTGAGTAGTCAATACCAACACCCCGGTCAGCATTACTGAACTCCTCACTGTATGTTTGAGAATCAAAGTCCTCACGCAAAGGTAGTGACATCTCAACACCAGCATAGGAACTTGTGGGCACGGCCGTGTCCCATGAATGAAAAGGCTGCAGATTTACTACATGAAACACACCAGCATCTTCTCCAGTGTCCATGTTTGAAAGTTTGTAATTGACACTTGAAAGTTTCTTAGGGACGCGAAGTGGTCCGGCATAAACTGGGGCTAACTTGGCTGTAAAGTTTGCACCAGCATCAGATTTGGGGTGGGTCTTTACTCTGACCAAGTCATCCATGGCGTAGGAAACCATGCGTCGCTTCTTGTCATAGTAGCGCTTCTTTTTTGAATGGCTTGCACTTAGTGCATCCTGCAGGGAATATCTCAAACTCTCAGGATAGGGTACCCCGGGATCATCTACTCCCGCAGAATTTGGCTGTGTTATCAAGTCAAGCAGCGTGTCCAACTCACGGCCATATAACAACATTGCCAGCGATTGACCTGTGCTCTCATGGCAAGCAGTTCGAAGAGCAAAACAGAGTTGAGGAAGATATTTATCCCACGAAGTGTGCTTGTCCTCGACGTATGCACGTATGGCAGTTTTAAGTGTCCGGTTTACCCTCTCAGTGGCATTCGTTTGCGGGTGGTATGCAGTTGTCAGCCGGTGTTCAGTACCAAGGGCCCCAAGTACATGCTCAAAAAGATTGCTCACAAACGGAGTCCCGCGATCTGATATGAGGTAGGTTGGTGCACCGTGTCGAGCAAATATCTCACTTAAAAACTTATTCGCTGCCACTTGAGCTGTAGCTGACCGCACTGCACACACTTCCACCCATTTCGAAAAGTAATCAACGAAGACGATCAGATGTTCATTGCCACTCTGAGTACGTGGAAGCGGACCCACGAAATCCACTCCTGTGTATTCCCAGGGTTTCATTGGCCTGATCGGAACCATCAGCCCTGCTGGTTTTCTTTGGCTCGTCTTCGTCAACTGGCACACAGGACCAGATATAATGTATCTTTTCACATCTGTCCCCATCTTGGGCCAAAAGAACCTTTGTTTCAGCCTGGCCAGCTTTTTGTCACTCCCAGGTGGCCAGCTGTAGGATGGTCGTGATAATATCGGAGTACAGTGGATCAAATTACTGTTAGGACATATAACTTAAGCTGCTTCATTGGGTGGAGGCTGCAGGTTATCTTAGGGTCCCTGAAATAAAGCAGACCATCATGAATGACATGTTCTTGGTCCGTACCGCCCCCTTCAAGGTTTCGAAGAAGATTGCCAACCACTGGATCACCTTTTTGTAACTGTGTCAACTGCGCTCTGTCTGTTATCGGAACCGAGGAGAGACTGCGCAGATCCAACCCAGCTATGACCGCATGCGGAGGAAGAATGTCAATAGGGCCCTCACAATGCGGCAGGGGGTTGGGTGATAGAGCATCTGGAACTTTATTCTGAACCCCTAGCTTGTGCACGATGTTAAAATCAAAATCCTGTAGGCGCAAGGACCACCTCGCCAGTCGTCCAGAGGGGTTGGGACGGTTCATCAGCCACCTCAGGCTGTTGTGGTCAGTATAAATGGTTACATGAAGGCCCTCGATGTAAGGTCTGAAATGTTCCAAAGCCCAAATTACTCCCAAACACTCTTTCTCAGGTGTTGAGTACGGTCTTTCTGCTTTGTGCAACGTCCTGCTCGCGAAAGCTACCACCACATCTCGCCCCATGTCATCCTCCACACGCGCTTGAACCCCCTGCTGGTGAGATCGACTAACAGCAGATGGAGATTATGCTCGGTAATCTACTGCTTTTCCTACAGTTCCTGGATGTCAATGTTGAATTTACAGTCGAATTTGAACCACTGAATTTGTGGAAGCGAATTTGTAAAGCGATATAAAATGGACTGAAAATTTCCTGTTGAATATTATTGGTTATATTTTTAAACAGTTTGAATATTTTGGAAGTGAAATATGAAAGGTGAATATGGGTTGTTGAATTTTTAATAATGAAAATGTGTTTGAAATGTTTTGAATTGAAATATTCACAGTTTAAATATTCAACCATGTCGAATTTGAGCCAATAAAAAATGCAAGTCCTAAAAATACAATGCATTTAAATGCAAGCATGGTTAATGCAATGCATGTTTTTTTCAAGTAGTGCAATTCAACGTGCTTTTTGTTTCAAAAACATTTGTCAGTAATTTACTTCCATAGTTAAGTCTCGTCACCTATGAGGGAGCAACCGCTATAGGCAATTAAATTGTTCTCTCAGTGCTCTCCCCAATGTGTTTTTAAAATGTTCTTCTCTCCCAAATCATGTTAATTATACCTACAAAGCCTTCAGCTCTCCAAATACCTGTCGGCATGATGAAACAGCTTAGCAATTCTCACAAATTTTTAAAGCAAATTCAGGCTCATACTCCTTTAAACCAAGAAGTGCAGCTTCACAGGGAGAGTTAAATGAGTACTCCTTCAAGTACAGGCACAAATTTGGCCTCAATTAAGCCTGCAGTCTTTCCTCTCCTCATTAAGGTTGCACTCAATTAAGTCTTGTTGAGTGATGCCAAAATTGCAGCAACAAAATCTAACGTATACTCTGATCTGTCCAGAATGAAAGAGTATCAGGACAGGTGAGTAGAGAAGTAAAGGGAAGTGGATAATTTTATGTATTGCTGTAGAGTGGCTACTACATCTCTGTTTAAAGGCACTAGTAGCTGTGTAGGATAATGTCTCTCATACACACATTTCAGTGTCATTTGAGCTCCCCCTGCTGACCAGGAGACTAACTGCAGCTAGTAGATCAACCATCAACATAAGTCTGTCTTTGTACCACATCCAGCCTGATTTTTACCGCTCCATAACTCACAAACATGTGCGCCTGCAGTTTTAAAGTAGTCTATCTTTGCTGTTTAAACTATGCTTTATTTTATTAATCCTAGCCCTATATTTTATGTTTTAAAGCACTGGATCATTTAACATAAGCTGGGAACATTGCCATCCAATAGAATCTGTCCATCTAAATTGTGACAGGCAGACATTGGGGATTTAGATTAATAATAAAAGGCAGCTGAGGCTGTAAAATATTATTATTATTGAGTGACCTGATAGGTCATGTTGATAAGATTTAAAGGGTTCATGACATGAATATCTTTTATAATTTAATTAACATGTTCCTTGAAGTTCACTTATTAATAGGCCTAAATATTTTTTTGCACAAACAAACATATATACAGAAAAACAATTATTTTCAACCCTCATTTTGACCCTCTGTCTGAAATTATAAGTTTTTAAGGCGCGGCTCCTTTAAGGCTTGTCAGTAAACGCCACTGTTATGATTGGCTAATGTCATTGCATAGGAAACTGTATCAACGCCCACTGAAAAAGCGTTTTGAAAACATTTCCTATATAAAAAACATAATTTACAGACAAAGCATTATGAAATGATTTACTTATGGTTTGTGATGCAGCTTCTTCTGTCAGATCCAATACAGTTGCTGCTTCATCTTTCAACAAAAGTTTCAAACTCTTCATAACACTGTGCCTTCGTATACAAAACTAAACGCTCCGAACAAACAACATGCAACGTTCTTTCACTCTATCATTTGTCCTGTTGTCGACAGACTCAAGCGTGTGGAGTCAGAAACTGAACACACATCTGTATAACTTACTGTATTGAAGACGTCAATGATTATAATGGGCTTTATTTGATTTTGCCGTGACTCTCTCATCCAGTGAAGGAGGATGTCAGGCGACTGAACGCCAGTGGGCGGGGCCTATGGTGTGATGATGTATAATTATTTCTCGATGTCTTGCTCTGAAAGTGGTTATATGCAAATATATTTGATCGTGTGACATCACAGATCCTGCAATATCAAAACGAGACGTTTTTGTAGTTTGATTAAAGAAATTATTTGTTTGTAATGAGGAGGATGTTTTAATCTCTGAAACTCGCAGGATGTTTTAACAAAGACCTCTTATATGTCAAAAGATCAAGGCATATTTGATTTCTCATGTCATAACAATGAAAACAAATTATTTGTGATCTGTGATTTGTTTCAGGCTAAAAGTCACATTCGGTCATGAAGCATAATTTGATGTTACTTTTAGGAACACATCTGTTTTCTTCCTACTAACTAAATATTAAATTCTTCTTACACAGCAGATGCAAAGGCTGCGTTCAAAATGTATTTAATTAGCGATGCTTGTCCTCAGAGAAGACATGCAGTGAATCTCAGGTTAACATCTGCAATGGAGATAACAGTGACTAAGCGATGCATATAATTCAATTCCACCCTATTAATGAGATTTTTGCTGTGAACGAACACGGTGTCATTGTCAGTCCAATTTCGTGCTGGAGTCTAAAGAGTTTGATAACGTTTTTATTACAGAATATCTTTTGTTTGCAGATTCTGTTTTTATAGAATAAATTCTTAATCTGCAGTTTTATAATTCTTCCTTTGCATTCATTGTAAGCAGAAGAAGATAAAAGGTTAGCAAACATGAAATTAACTCTGTTTTATGCCTATATTACTGCCAATACAATATAAATGATTTCTACATCCACTTCCAGTTTTCTGAAGAATGTCCCTAACAGGATCTTGATATCAAACATTTAAATATGCAGAGCACAGCAGGGTGTTATAGTAAGGTATTACAACAAATAAAATCTTTTTTCCCCCCAAATATTTAAAAGACTTGAAGCAGAAAAAAATAATGCATTTTAAATGCATTTATTTTTTGCGTCAGACATACTGACTGTCTCTGGGCCAGCGGATTTATTCATGCTATCATGATGACAAAAGCTGTGTTAAATTTATGCTTGAAATTGGTCTGAAAATATATGATGCTGGTCAGTTATATGACTATTTGTCAAACTAATGTATATGTCTTCAGTCTCAAGATAGATGAAGCTGATGTTCAAGAAACTGGCCTTTTTCCAAGTGCACCATTCATGTGCATCTTAAAGGCATCTAATAGATCAGCGTGCTGGTGTTAAAATTCAGGCCTCACGCTCCTTCTCTGTCACATCTTGATTTATAATGCCGGAGGACTCAATTAAACGCTAATGGCCATTACGATTGCTCACTTTGCATTTCAATTTTCTTCTCAAATCATTCTTTCTCCCACCATCAACTTGTTCACTCTCCATTATAGAGAAACTCACACAGTAAAATACAACGGTAAAATGTTTGAGGAACCCTGGTCTGGCACCAAATGAAATACAAGTACAATTTTCTAACCCAATTTTTATGAAGATAAATATTTGAAATGTGAGATGTAATTATAAAACAAATAGTAGAGAATATATTTAAAAACATGTTTTTAAAAAAGGGAGGACTGGTGCTTTTTTTTTTACAATGTGCAAGACCAAGTAAATGTTCCTCTCCCATTTTCACAACTGCCTTTGCTATGTGCTTCAACTTCCCCTAATGACCTAATTATTCAGTAATGATTCACTGACCATTTAAAACCCCTGTTTCTTTATCCCTTCCCGATGGGTTTTAACCAGCTGATTAATCAACATGTTTCTGCTCTCTCTCTCTCTCTCTCTCTCTCTCTCTCTCTCTATCTCTCTTTCTCCCTCTCTCTCTCTATCTATCTCTCTCTCTCTCTCTCTCTCTCTCTCTTGTATGTAAAGCTTTTATCTTGAATATTATCCCATCAGCTGTAATGATGTTGCAAAGTTAGGCAGTCAATTAGCCTCTGCCAGGATGCAATTAGACTGATGGGATTCCATGTTTACTGAAATGTAAGCAGAGTGAAGTGGGTCATTTGTGTCTGCATCTATTGACAGCGTGATTGGTGCTATTTAGTTTTGACATGCACATTGCAATGCTGAAAAAGTGATTTATTAGGATAATTTATATATAAGGTTAATTGTACTGTTTTTAGAGGTAAAAAAGGTCATTGTATTAGCTATTTTGCCAAAAACTGTAAACTGACAGATAATCATGTTTAAATAATCATGTTTCTTAGTTTATGTATGCACATTTGGATTTTATGTTACATCTTCTGTTGTTTATTGAATGTTTATTGCTTATATTCAAGTGTCATGCGTGTTAACGTGATGGTGTTTGTGTGAATGACCTTCTATATTAGTATAATATAGCTTATGGAGAAACTACTTTTTTGATTTTTTTGGAGAATTTCTTCATGATTCTTCATGTGGCTTGCTCTTTTACCACCTGCATTATTACGGTGGTTGTCATATGGTAAAATTACAAAACAGTTTTTTTGTAGCAGTGTGCTTTGTTGAATTTACTGGTTTAAATTTTCTTGTTTGTAAATTACAGTTTTGTACTGTAGGCTACAGGTTGTTTTCTGAATTAATCTGGTAACCACAGTTTCCATTTTTTTTCCTCTTCTGTAAAACAGGACTTTTTTTACAGTGCAATCAGACATGAGTCCAATATAAATGCATAACATTTGTAAGTATTCACATCACAACAAATCAATAACAATTATTTTGTTTTTCTTTAACATGCTTGTTCACTTGCATTAATACCAAAAAGAAATATGCTATAGACGGATATACTACATAAAATAGATAAAAAAACGCATGTCATTTAAGTTAGGCTATAGCTATAAAGGGAACAATGGTCACTTAAAAAATCCAAATAGCCAGTTGGATGTGCACATCTGTAATAGTATCCGGTAAAGCTATGGTTTGGCACCATCGTTTGAATGCTCATCTTCTGCTGAGACTGCACTGCGGGGTTTACGCACTTCCTTGTTTTGAATAATCACTCGGGAAGATGTTGATTCCGCTGATCTTCTCATTAGTTTGGAGCGCATTTTACAGTATTTTCTCGGCGGGTAAGTCATTGTACAGCTAATTAGCCTACATGTGAATGATTGAATTGTTTCAGCGTGTGCAATGCGCTTTTCAAATAGGTTTTGATATGCATTCTGTCTGACTGTAGGCTACAAATGGGTTTATTGAACTCGAATGCAAACAGAAATTAGTTAAGCGTAAACTCGTGCAATGTTACATTTATATGAAATCCAGACCAGCTGAAAGTGCAAATATTTGGCAATGCAGTATCGCTGTTGTTTGTGAAAGAGTGGATCTTTTCAGTGAACGAATGAATAAATGACCAATAAACCGGACGTTTTGTTCACGCATCGGTCGGAACGAGCTGTACCCTAAAAACTGATTCTAAACATTTAGTGTAAATGCTTATAAACAGCGTGTTCCAATGATTTGACTGAGGGGCGCAAAGTAACTTACTTTAAAAACAAGGACGTGTTTGTTACTTCACAGCATGCATGTGACATGTCACGCGGGCGGGGATGGTGGAGGATCACGTGACGTATTAGCGTTATGACGTATTTATTACTATTTTATTATTTTTTGCCCAGCATGGCTTAGTTTTGTCTTCCTCCGAATGAAATACAAGAATTAGCCTATTTTGTACAACAACAAAAAAAATACATAAAAATGATTGAAATGCAGCTTGTAAATTTAAATAACTTGCATCATCATTCATTCATTATAATTCAATACAGATTTTTTTTCTGCTGACTGATCTCTAGATAGATTAAATAGCCTATTCAATCTCAGTAATGTTTCAAGTTGACATGCCCCTTAACTCAGCAACCCGTGTATCCTCTAGAATTTTGAGTTTCCCATTTGTAAATACAAGGTTGCCCTGTCATGCATGTGCTCAGAACTCATAATTATGATATTTCCAACTCCACTTGAAGGGCACATATGCCTGCATGGCTAATTTATAAAGGTTTCTGCCCCGCGGTCATGGCACAAGAATAGCCTACTATTAAACTTAATTCCGGAACAATCTTATTTAAAAAATAATTACAATTAATTTGCTGAGTCCCATCCAGAAACTTGCGCTCTGCAAGCGAACGTCGTCTTGTGGTGCCACGTCAAAGAGGCACAAAATCTCTTTCTCAGACCTTTACCATGACCGTTCCCTGCTGGTGGAATGACCGACCCAACTCAACCAGAGTCTGTAGCCATTTTCAACAAACGGTTGAAGACGCACCTCTTTCGGCAGCAGTTGTTCCAGTAATACTAACACTTTCTCTTAAAGGTGTTAAAAAAAAAAATTCTGCGTTAGATTAAACTGTGAAAGGTTATAGCACTTATATTTTGTTGTCCTGCTGTTAGTTTCACTGCTTCTATGGTTCTCATTTGTAAGTCGCTTTGGATAAAAGCGTCTGCTAAATGAATACATGTAAATTAATGCAATACAGCAAATGACAACCAATCACATGGACAGTTTAGAATTATGTGACTTATTTACAACATGCCTTTGTATTAGTTTTTTTTTCTTCTTGCATTTCATAATGAAATTGGACAAGCTCATTGCAGACTCATTTTCTGCCAATTCTCTTTCATATATTTGTGTGTATGTAAAGGATTGTGGGTAATTGGGAGATGTGAATGATACACTTGATGCATCTTTCAAAATCTACAGAAATAAGGATGCAAAACAAAGACCACCTTCCAAGGATCCTTCAAACTGATACGGCCTTCGATGGTGTTTCCTGACATGGCAGCCTTACTAGGATGCAGCCAGAAACACCCAAAATCTTTTAAATTACTGTAACCGATTCATAGTTGGTTTTTCCCCATCACTACAATGCAATCTTATCTTACCATTATTTAAAAGCTTATGTTAATTTCTGTGTATTCCCAGCGGAAGTGTTACGATTCTCTTCTTATTATGGGAATCACATGGTTCTCCAGAAAGCCCCAGCCAAAGCAGTTGTGTGGGGATTTGGACAGACAGGAGCCATGGTTGTGGTGTCATTGTCTGGACCACACAAAGGTTCTGCATACTCTGTTCCTGTTATCAATGGTAAGTTTTGTCATTTCAAACCTGTATGACTCCCTTTCTTCTGCGAAACCCAAAAGGAGATCATTTAATGAATAATTTGGCTGGAAGAATTCAGAACAATGACAGTGCATTCTGGCTTCAATGTCTCACAGGTATTTGGCGCACAACTCTCAATCCTGTGGAGGCCGGTGGTCCGTACAAATTGACTGCATCTCAGAGTACAACTAACAGCTCAGTCACTCTTACAGATGTGCTCTTTGGAGACATTTGGTTATGTAGTGGTCAGAGTAACATGGCATTCACCGTTGGTCAAGTGAGCAAATTTCTCTTAACTCTTAAAGTTGTCATCTTTCAGAACATCAATAATAGCAAGTACATTCCACTGAAGTATGATTTCACAGACATCATTAAACATCATTCTTGAGTCTGTATTGAGTGTGGGTATTTTGGGCATAATTAATTTTTTTAATCACTAACAAACACTGTAATTGATGACAGCATTTATTTTTACTTATTACTTTTTTAGTATGTCCAGAGTGCAACAGAACAGAGAAGGAAACATAATTCCAGCTTTTACAATTTTCTTTTTTACATATTACAATGACATGGTTTGATGGAAATGTAAGAAAAATAACCACACTGTACTGTGCATTGTGAGTTGGGCATGTTGACCTGTAGTTTTAAGTCTATTTCTTGAAACAAGATGATTCATCTTTTACGAATAACACAGCAGCTTAAAAACCTTGTGACATGTCAAAAAAGCATGTTTCATCTGAGATATGACTCAAAACAAGATATTTTCAAGACAGTTTCACTTAACAAGATATTCAAGATGCACAGTCTAAAAACAAGCTCCTTTATCTCACTTATATCTTGTTCTTTAGGTGATTTTTGTCTTATATTAAGTGTGATGAGATATTTTGACTAGAAATTAGAAAAATATACTTGGCAAGATTGTGAGTTTTTGCAGTGTGTAGTTAAACCAAAATGTCTCTTGTTCTTCATAAGTTGATCAATGCAACAGAGGAGCTGGCCATGGCGTCTAAGTTCCCTGATGTGAGGATCTTCCAGGCTGCCTTGGAGAAGAGCGAGGAGGAACTAATAGATCTCGCAGGAGTGGAAATTCCTTGGTCCCGTCCAACAGCAGGTATGGAACACTGAATACGTTCTTACAAATCAGCTAAAATGGGATATTTGTGGCATTCCTGTTTTATCTTAAGAATGATGTCCAACCTGTTTTTTGTGTTCTAGATGAAAATGAAAAGTTGTAGGCAAAAGGTATGCATAACACTGTACATTTCCCTGAAGAGTAGTGTATTTTTGTCTTTTTGTGTTCCTCATTCAAGAATTACTTGGTGGAAAGGAATTTAGCCATTTCTCTGCAGTTTGCTGGCTCTTTGGTCGCTATCTCTATGAGACACGGAAATATCCCATCGGACTAGTAGACACGTGTTGGGGAGGCACACCTGTGGAAGCCTGGTCAACTCCAAGGTCACTTCACAAGTGTGGATTGAAGAGCTCAATGACCAGGTATAATACTAATTATTAGTATAATAAGGGGGGGTGAATGAAATTCTGAAAGGAAAACCTTCAAAAGTTTGTAGGATTTTTTAATTTTTTTAATTTTTTACAAAAATTTTACAAAAAAATCTTATTTCAAATTGAACTCTCTGTTCTTCAAAGACTCCTTTTCTTAGAAGAAAAATATTTTAACAACTTGCAGAAAAACAGGAAGTGAAATAAAAAAAAAAGCCTTGCACACCATCATGACTGTGTCTAGGTCAGGAAGTATATAAAAATATCAGAATATTTTACCTGTGTATGACAAGGTGGGTTTAGTTCAGGTTTAAACATGGTAAATGAATTTTTCTTGTACATGAAACCAACAACAAAATGGTACATTTCCAAGAACTTGGCACATTTTTTAAACTACATTTTTAAAATATTGTTCTTTTCTTTATCATGAACACTCTAGTATAGTACGTTATTGACCTACATAAGTAAATGTGGTTGGTTGAATGAATAGTGTGTAAAATACAGTACAATATAGATGACTTGAATTGCTTCTCATTTAACATTCTCAACCTCTGTTCCTGAATTCACTAGTGTTCCTTATAGCCCTCCGCCTGTGCAAAGTTACCTCTTGGGGAACATCTCTGCTAAGTGGATGAGTTCAGTGCTGTGGAACGCCATGATCCATCCATTACTCAACATGACCATAACAGGAGCCATATGGTACCAAGGTAGTACTTCTCAGGTGAAGAATTATAACCCTTTATAACATGTGCAAAGACTTGATATTTTTACCTTTGCTCTTTGTCTCAGGTGAGGCTAATGCAGACTACAACAGGGATAAATACAACTGCTCTTTCCCTGCCATGATTGACGACTGGAGGATGGCTTTCCATGAAGGCTCAGATGGCCAAACTGCACTAGACTTCCCATTTGGATTCGTACAGGTACAGAGAGACTGCCCACTGCAGGGCCAATGGGAGGAGCTTGACATCCAGCTCCGCCTCACTGGATGTAATGGGTGGAGCTATAGAGTCCAACAACACACTAAACATACTTAACTCCACCCATTACATCAAGAGAGTGGGATCTGGGAGTAATTTGGTTCTGCAGTGAGCACCACTTTCTTAAATAGTCAGTAATGGAAGGAAAATATCTTAAGAGCTATATGTCATCAATACTTATAACATGAAATTAAATTGAACTTCAATTTCATTTCTAGCTAGGCACATATCGCAAAAACAATACGCTTGATGGGTTCAGAGAAATACGCTGGCATCAGACAGCAGACTATGGCTTTGCCCCTAATGAGCGCATGAAGAACACCTTTATGGCTGTTGCTATCGATCTTCCTGATAAAAAGTCCCCCTGGGGAAGGTGAGGAGGAGCAGAAACTGGTAGTTAAAGTGTTATTCCAATGGTTTAGTGAAAGTGCTGGACTCTAACATGCTGATTTGCCTGTTTTTTGGGGTTCAATAGTATCCACCCAGAGGATAAACAGGACGTGGCGTACAGACTTGTGCTTGGGGCAAGAGCTGTCGCCTATGGGGAGAAGAACGTGTCTTTCCAAGGACCTTTCCCTACTCAGGCCATGCTCTACCAGTCTTTCATTAGCATCGTGTTTAATCAGGATGTTAATGCCATTCTTGATGGTGTTTTTTTTGAGGTAAGATAACCTTCAAAAACATGATAGTACATGTTCAATTCGAAAACTTTGATTTAAAAAAAAAAAATTAATTCAAACAAGGGCTGATTTTAAAGGTTGGGTAGGCAATGTTTTTTATAAACGCTTTTGTTATACTGGTTGACACTCTCTTCACATCCTGATAGCAATCAATAATAGAAGTGGTCTAAATATTAAAACAATTACATGTATATGTTCTGTGGAAGTTTTGAGGCCAAAAAAAATGTCATACAACCACTGTATTTGGTCCGAATGCAATTATAGGCTGTTCTACCTGCCTGTCAACCTAAGTATTTGCATACCTCCGCGCACTTGCTCGCGCTATTGCTATTGTTAGCCTCTCCAAAATTGCCTACACTTCCTTTTAAGATGAGAATGCTACTTACCTGGACTGTGTATGCTTTTTTTTTTTTTTTCTACCGTAGATCTGCTGCTCTGAGGATAAAATGTGTGGATCAAACAAGGATTGGTTGTCTGCTTCCATAATAAAACATAGCTTAAATTATGTCTTTGTATCTAAACCACTGTGTACAGCTCCTTCAACAATTACTGCGGTGCGTTATCTCTGGGCAGACTGGCCCTGTCAATTTAAAGCCTGCCCCATCTACAGCTCTAATGGACTCTTACCTGCATCACCATTCATCCTGGCCATAACATAACTGTGACCAGCAGTATACTGAGCCATCATGGTTTAAAAATGTCTCTTCATATCATGTAGCAGTAATTTAAAGGTGCCCTAGAATGTGAAATTGAATTTATTTTGTCATAGTTAAATAACAAGAGTTCAGTACATGGACATGACATACAGTGAGTCTCAAACACCACTGTTTTCTCCTTTTTATTTAAATCTCGTTTTTTAAAAACACCCCTGAAAAATAGGCGAATCTCCACATAACACCGACTGTGACGCAATAGTCGGGATCATTAATATGTACGACTCCAAAAATCTGCATATGCCAGCCCATGTTCAATGACAGGCGGAACTGCGCAGCCGAAGCATCAGAAGTTCTGCAGGTGAAGAAACAAGCGAGGATTGTTAGTTTGCTCTGCCCATTTCACCACGGACTTATTTTCTAACCTGGGACAATATCAAGCAGGCTTCTCTCAGAGAGTAAATGATATAACGTTACAGAAAGCGATCAAAGAACAATCTTTCCACACAGCGAGAGTTTTTCTGGACACTTGCCAAACTCGTAATGAAATCAATGACGCATGTTACACTGCACAACGAAGCTCTTACTGTATTTACATCATCGTGTTTGCATTGGTGAAAGCATTAGAGAGAGTGCAGAAACTGCGTTGCAATGATAATATCTTTATTCTCGGAGTCGCGATCAACACACTGTCATCTGCTCAATGCTCATCACGGCAACATTTTATGTGATGGGAATAGATCTAAATACTTTAAAAACATCTCACGATGCGTTAATCACGATAGCTGTAATAGTAAAAACGTATAGCTAATAGCTGTAGTAAAAGTATTCGAGAGAGTTTCACATGTAATACTAGCTATTTCAAATGCAAGCATGTCAGCCAATCACAGCAGAGGCCGGTTACACACAGCAGACACGCCCCTTCAAACAGAGCGTTCAAATCAGAGGCTAAAATCAGGCTAGGAAAAATGCCTTTTATTTCTAAATTATGACTATTTTTGATCAAAAAAAAATTACTAACATTATAAGGGCAACCCAGAAAACATTATAAAATAAAATAAACAATGTTTAAATGAGTAAAATGTATGAGAGAGATTTGGGTGCACTTCTACAAATCTTTTTGAGTGACATAAGCTGGAAATGTCTGTAATTTGAACTTGTCTGGAGAGTCATTTTACACAACTTCCACACAATTCAGTCAGTTTGCACTTTGGATGTGTCCTTTTTTTGAAAGGTCACACTTTTTGTGTTTTATAATATTAAATATCACTGTGTCTAATGTTTATGTTTCATAAATTGAGGTTTATTTTTGTCCTCTGTTATTAATGGCTCTGTTCCAAAATATGTATACTCCCATATAAAAATGGTTAATTCACAGCATAATCACAATACTAGGGCCAGTGTCCGTTCTTGTAAAGTGCCCAGAGTCAACAATGCAGCTAGAAGTTCTTTTTTCTACACCGGTATAATATTGTGGAATAATTTGCCGCTTTCCCTCAAAATTGTAAATACTAGAGGGGCTTTTAGATATCAGGTTAAGGCTTTTTTTATGGAATAGAGTAGCCAATCTTTTTAATTAAAGTAGACTGATTCATTTATGTGATTTATGATTTTAGAATGTTTTTGAATTTTGGATGATTTGTGCTAAATGTTTTTGTCTTGCAATAGGTATTTGTTTTGTGTTAAATGTTATAACACCAAGGACCATGTCGGAAATAAGTGTTTACACTTTAACAAGTTATCCTTTGGATTATGTTATCTGTGAAATCCTAAATAAATCAAATCAAATAAAAAAACTCTTACAGTTAAAGTTTGTTCAGTGGAGAATTCATATTATGATATTTTTAAATACATTGATTAATAAAATAAATCAATGTAAAGTGGAGCGTTATCTAGCACTAATCAGAAAGTATGATTTGCCTTGCACTGAGATGCAAAACAGAGAAAGAGGTCACTTTATTTCAGTAGTCCACTTTAGACACTCTAACTATAAGTAACTTTGCAACTACATGTCAACTAACTCTCATTAGAGTATTAGTTGACTTTAGTAGACAGGTTAGGGTTAAGTGTTAAGATTTGGGTTTGAAGAAGTTGACATGTAGTTGCAAAGTTATCAATAATCAGTAGAATGCCTGTTGAGGGACCATCAAAATAAAGTTTTTGCAGATACTAAGCAGAGTCTACTAAACCTCTATTTTATTTGCAAAGTTACTTATAGTTATAGTTAGATACACAGACAACCATGAATTTAAGGTGAGGGAGTCTGGTTAATTTGAGACTTGAGAGGTTAAAACAGAGACAATTTCTCCTTCACAGTGACGAGTGTCTCGAATTGATCGAATATGTACCTGTAAACCTCAAAACTTCACAGCATTTATTCTCATTGTTCAGATTAATGAATGTCCCGAACAACTGTTTATTTATTCTTGAATATGTGGACTCCCTGGCTCTCCTGTTAGTAGGGCCTAGTGAATGTGAAGACTTATTCAATACATTCTCACAATCTCACTATATTAAATTTAGACCACAAACTGTCATTCACACATTCACAATAATGTTAATTTAGAAAGACATTTATATGAACAATAAACTGAAGGTTAACCCAATAATGTTTTCTGCAGTTGTATTTATTTTACCTGTACTGTTCAACAAAGTATTAGGACATTTGTGGTGGAAACGTTCAAAGTACAATTTAGAATGTAGATGCTCGACGATGCCAGGTGATGACTGTTTAATATATAAAATATATTTATAAGCTATTGTGTAATAAAATATAAATACAAGTATTTGTATACATAAATTAATATAGAATTAGTAGCAGAGCAGAGGAAAACAATATTAGTTTAAGGTTAAAGGTGCATTTAGTCATTAACATTGACTAAGGTTTTCATCTCACGTGAAATAAATTGCCTCTGTCATATCAGTAGCCTAATAAAACTGTTTTATTTTACATGGAGCAGGTAGCCGACATGTTGAGATCACACAACCAGCTGTAGGCTATACAGTAGGACAACCTTTTATTGGAGTCTATATCCCTTGCATAATTAACTGTGTTCAGTAATGGAAAGCAGTGAAAAGTGAAACTTGTAGCGTTTATGTCAAGTCCAAGACAAATCTCATATCAGGCAGCACAACATATATAGGTCTCAAATGCATCTTTGATACATTTTGCTGTAACTTTCCAGCCATTGTGCCATATTTTATGAGGTAGCTTAGCTGTAGTCCAAATATCTTCCTCTGACTCCTCTATAGGCTGAACTCAACACATTTACAAAAACACTAACAAAACAAAAAAATTATTCACTTCACAAACAAAAGTATACGATAACCAACAGTAGACAGAACACTGTCCACTTTGCTTACTAAACTCAATAAATAATGGCCCATAAAGGATTTCTAGTAGATGCATGCATCCTATTCCAATTTATGACATCTGTAGTGAACTTTTTCCTTGTAAAAGTTAGAAGCTCAGAAGCGAAGACCAGGAGACGGTGAGGTAACTTTTCAAGCAGGAGTTCTTTATTTCGTCGCAGTAGGCATCTCAAACTCGTCTAACTAAAACATAATATGGAATCCCAAGACAAACGGTCTCAGTAATAAAATAGCTGCAAGCAGCAATTATCAGGGCCAAGCGCAAGCAGAGGACAGGACATGCCAACATGTCTGGGAGTTGGAGACCAACTGCAGCAAGGAGACATTTAAAGACGAATTTTGGCAAAATGGCTGAAAAATCAAATACATTTACTAAAAATATGATTTAATGGATTATCACTTTTGACCAATAGGTGGCGCAGTTACAAAATCGATGTGATGTGGTCAGAGTGAATTGACAATTACACATACAAAGTTTGGTGTATTCAAAGCGGTTTCGAAGATATTGGCAAATGTTTTTTAAGCACTAAATTACAGCACTGCACAAACCATATGCCGAAACCTAGCAAGCTGGTATCGTTGGACTCAGCAAGGATTCAGGAGTCTAACGATGTTAGTTTCGTGAGAATAAGTAGGCCACAACCACAGTTATAAGCATTATAAGCTATTGGAGCAACGTAGAGGATATACTTTCATCTTTAAAATAAACTTTTAAAGGGTAACTTTAACCAAACACTGCAGCTGTCTGATAACTGTTCTCTGACGGCGCAGAGATTTGTACTGGTCTTCAACGGTTCTTTGAATAGAGTGAAACTCACCAAATCGTTGTTTGTACGGAAAAGATTCCGTCTGGAAAAAGTTTGTTCTTTGTTGAGCTTTGAAGTTTCAGGATTCAGTTCTGGAACTCAGTCTTTGTTGAGTGGAGATTTCAGTTCTGGAACTCAGTCTTTGTTGAGTGGAGATTTCAGTTCTGGAACTCAGTCTTTGTTGAGATCTTTGTGGAATTCAGTCTTGATTCAGGTGAAGTTAATTAAATCCGGGTCACGGCACCAAATTGTAGTGAACTTTTTCCTTGTAGAAAAGTTAGAAGCTCAGAAGCGAAGACCAGGAGACGGTGAGGTATCCCAAGAAAAACGGTCTTAGTAATAAAATAGCAGCTGTTTAAACTTGCTCAGCAGGAATCTTCACCCGGTGAGACATGAGAACAAGAAAAGCAGGCCTTCTCGTAGTGAGATGGAAAAACCTCACAAACAGGTGATGGTGACATACAGAATCTAAATTAAACATTTAATAAATTAGTTTTCCTTCACATCCTTATATGTTATTTGACTTTTCAAATCTCTCTAAACAGCCTAAAACGTCTTTAGAGTATATAAAATTACACTGGTATTCAAACATCTTCTTTAGAGATGCACCGATTGACCGGCGCGTGACCGGTCAGTCTGACATATGCCGATTTTATGCCGGTCAAAACTCGGGCACCGCATGATTAACATCGCGCAACAGCAGCATCACACGTGCACACGGAACGCACATGTAGGAAACCTCGTGAATTACGGCCGTTCAAACAGCAAGCGCGTATTTTTTTGTCGGTGTGCATGCTAAGGTTAAAGGCTAACGTTAGCTATCAAAATATTTTCGGGGAAAAAAGGCGAAAAAACATACATTAACGGCTTAAATTTTGTTACAAACTATCTTTACAAATATTAAATGGACTATTCATATGTTGGTGTATCGATGAGCTATAAAGTAGTTTAATTTAAAAAAAGAAATCGAATGAGTATGATTCGCTAAATAAAATTGACAATACTCACGTTTCGGCTTAAGTTATTCACATGTTTATCCTATCCAGTTTGGTATGGGATTAGATTTCGGTCACAATTCTGCGCGCGCAAGATCACATTTTGAGCGCGCAAAAGGGCATTTCGCACGCGCGTGAACTGAGTTTTGAGGAGAAATGTTCGTCTCGCAGATAAGAAAATATTTAGAGCGAACGAAAATCAATTTTGCATTTAAAATAAGTATTTGGATGTGCGCAGACGTTCTCTTTCGCATGTGCAAAGTTTCACTTTCTTGCTCCTCTCAACCAACCATAAGCGCTCTCGAAGCGCAGACGGCTCGCGTGCTCAACACAACCCAGCGTTACAATATGCCATAATTCCAGCCAATCAGAGATGAGGCTGCTAAATTCTGATTGGCTGGATTGAAAACCAATCACAAGACTCCCTGTATCACCGACTGTGGACGAGGAAAAATACATGGTGGAAGATATTTATGTTTAATTTGTTTAATGGCTTGAACACTTCTATTTAAGTTCAACTGTCTACCACTCGACGACCACAGTTTATTTTTTAGCTTATTTTTAAGCTAATTTTCTTTAGCTTATTTTTAATCAAAATCAAATCGTACTATTACTGTACATAATGGCATGTCCCAGTGTTTGCTACACCTCAAGTAACTTCTTTCTGAACTGCAAGTTATGTAATTAACATTAGTGAAATATGAATGTGACCGAGCTGGGGTCTCAAATGTTACACATTTGCAGAAATGAAGATGGACAGACTTTTCCCCTTTTAATGAAATAAGTGTGTTAAAACGGTACATCACTCACATCAGATTCAGAATAAAAAAAGCCATCAAATAAACGTAGAAATGCAATGTAATAACGTTAAAATAATAATCAATTTACTTCATATCCTTGGAATTATTTAAACAAAAACATTCACAGCAGAGATGTCATGTAAAAACAACTATCATACTAAAAAAAAATATACTGTATTTTCTTATACTATTTTAGGATGGATAGTGTGCACATTGGGATGCAGGCTTATTCTCCCTCACTGCAAAAAAATAAAAAATCGAATTATGCGAGTAATTATAGAAGTCTTGTGGGTCACACACCCAAGATTTTCACTTACAGTTGCATATATGTTTGCATTGTTACCCACATGTCTTTCTTTTTTTGCAGTGAGGGGAACAAGCCTGCATCCCAATGTGCACACTATCCATCCTAAAATAGTATATAAGAAAATACAGTATTTTTTTTAGTATGATAGTTTTTACAGAACATCTCTGCTGTGAATGTTTTTGTTTACTTGAACTTAAATTGAAGTGTTCAATCCATTAACCAAATTAAACATAAATATCTTCCATGTATTTTTCCTCGTCCACAGTCGGTGATACAGGGAGTCTTGTGATTGGTTTTCAATCCAGCCAATCAGAATTTAGCAGCCTCATCTCTGATTGGCTGGAATTATGGCATATTGTAACGCTGGGTTGTGTTGAGCACGCGAGCCGTCTGCGCTTCGAGAGCGCTTATGGCTGGTTGAGAGGAGCAAGAAAGTGAAACTTTGCACATGCGAAAGAGAACGTCTGCGCACATCCAAATACTTATTTTAAATGCAAAATTGATGTTCGTTCGCTCGAAATATTTTCTTATCTGCGAGACGAACATTTCTCCTCAAAACTCAGTTCACGCGCGTGCGAAATGCCCTTTTGCGCACTCAAAATGTGATCTTGCGCGCGCAGAATTGTGACCGATTTCTAACCCCATAGTATGATAGGAGGCGCTGTCTCGAAAAAACGAGGGGTCTGAGAATGCGGGACTCTGGGTACGGGACTGTAGATGCAGGCTCCGAGTCTGCAGCTTCATACTACTCAGGCCCTGGCCCTGTCCCAAATGGAACCCTAAGCACTCGCGGTCTTCCTCTGAGTCCGCACTTTCGCGACGTAACGCCGCTTTGAATGTCGGGAAGAAGTCTGCTGTGGAGTCCGCATCAGCGTGGGCTCGGCAAAAGTGCGCATCAAGGGCGCAAATCGACCACTTGGGGGCGCTCGCGAGCACCCTTCTGAGATCTAAAAATGACAAATGGGACACACTGCGGTCTCACGGACTTAACGGACACGCGCACGCGGCAGCCATTGTAAGTCCACAAGACCGAAAGTGCTCATGAAGGCCCAGTCCCAAATCGCACACTTCATGAGCACTTTCATGACACGGGCTCCGCAGCAGACTTCTTCCCGACAGTCAAAGCGGCATTACGTCACGAAAGTGCGGACTCAGAGGAAGACCGCGAGTGCTTAGGGTTCCATTTGGGACAGGGCAGAAGTGTGCGATTTGGGACTGGGCCTCAGTCTATTTGCTGCACTGCTCACGGTCAATTAAAGTGAAAGCACACTTTTGATGGACAAAATAGCCTAAATGTGATTTCACACAAAAAGTTCCCAAAATGCACAGAATTTATGTGTTTTATCAAGAACTGGATTATATGTCAGAAAAGAAAACGTTAGACTCAAAAATATTTATAGAAAATGAACCTATTTAAACTTGTTTTTATTATTCAGTTTGTACAAGTGATTGCAGTAGGCCAGTGTGTGTGTTTTCAGAAATATATTTATACTGGAAGGCTATATTTATTACATTTTTTATTTATATATTATTTTATTGCATAACCTGTTTTCATACAGACGTTTAGTTTGCTAAATATATATTTAAAAAAATTATTGGATATTGGATGTGAAAAGGAAATTGTTCCTCCATAACACTGGACTTTAGATGTGTGTGAGTTTCCCACACCAGGGGTAATTTATATAGTTCTATTTTATAGCGATTATCTGTTAAAAACATTATGTTCTATGCAAATTGTAAAATGTTCTATTAAAAAATATAGAAAATAAATATTTGTGTGTGCTGTAAAGTGGTTTGAAAAAATTTAATCGGAATCGGCTAAAATCGGTATCGGCAGGTCAAACTCAATGAAAATCGGAAATCGGAATCGGCCTAGAAAATTGTAATCGGTGCATCTCTAATCTTCTTTATGAGCCAGGGTGTACCGCCTGTCAGGGAATCTAATTTCTCAAAAACAATAAAGTAAGTGTACTAGCGCCTCTAGTTGGTTTCTCAGCTCACTGATCTGAGTTGCTCATGCGCAGGGAGGCGTGCACGCGCATGTATGTAAACTAGCGGCCTGTTTCAGTTGGTGGTGGCCGACGAATGTGGTTTTCTGGCACGAAAAATCAGATTATACATACTGTAAACATAAACAGGTAATTCATTTTGTCATATAAATTGCAAAAGGAATTTGGTGACTATCATACAGCTTCATCGTCGGCTGTTAGCTAACGCTAGATATGAAATATAGCAGCTAGCACGTTAGCGTTAGCGGGTACGTCCGCCAGCTTTTTCCAACATTATGCATAATCGCACGTGAGCTGTGAATATTAACTTTGCACGGGAGTTACGCGATCTGAATAATCGACAGTTCTTGGTGTGTGTTCATAAATACAGTATGAATCACTGACAGAATTGGCATGTGTTGTTAGCCTTACAGGCTTCAGCCACTTGGCTATCAACACTTCATTACTAACGAGTAACGTTAGTTAAAAAGGTTTTATTATGCAATTTTAATGTGAAGACCAAGCGTTTCAAACATTGTTTTATAGTTGTGATGTTTTTAGGGTAGCGAACGCTACTATTTGTACTCAAAAGATGGCCGTGTCAAACTTTATTGATCAGGTTTGTTAATCTGTAACCTTACACCGTTGCCTTTAGCTTAAGAGGTTGGACACTTTTTCGGTGTTCATTAATGACGGTTCACTAGTTTTCTTAATATTTTTGTGATAGTTGATTGACACACAAGTGGCGTATTTTCCTTATACAGTTACTGCAGTGGTGAAATCCATACAATAAAATACCAAATTTACTATTCACAGAAGGTTGCAAAGAAGCGCTTCTGAAGTGGCAATTAGGTGTCTTCACACAGATTGTTTATTACCTCAGAGGTGGCATTAATGCATTTAAACACACATTTTAACTGCATATTGTTATACTAGGTGCTGAGATGGGTTAGAGCAGGGATACTTTTATGCTGCAGTGTGTCTTTACACAGAACTGCACAGCCTTAACTACTTGGCCGTGTAAAGATGCCTTAATAATTGATTGTGATGCATCTTTACACAGCTGAGTTAAGGCTGCTCTGCGACTACTCAAAATTTAGTGAGAAGATGCAATGCTGCATAAAATCCAGACTAAATTATGCCTGCTCTGACCCACCTAAGCCCCTTGTTTAACAATACGCAGTTAGAATTGCTGTGTAAATGCATTTATGCCACCTCTGATCAGCATTAAACAGTCTGTGTAAAGACACCTGATTGCCACTTCTGTGCCACCATGATTTCCCATGGTGAAATATACTTTTCTCCAAATGTAAAGATTCAGAATGGCACTGTATGTGGCAACTATTGTGTTTGTTGGATAGGTTGGTTGATTTGAATCATCTGTGTCCCCTAATAGCAGCCCTGCCCCGACGCGGCCCAACCCCAAGCGGAGCCGTCATGTGGCAGGAGGCCCGCAAACATGAGCGGAAACTGCGCGGGATGATGGTGGACTACAAGCGGCGAGGGGAGAGACGCAGAGAGTACTATGAGAAAATCGTAAGTCAAAAGACAGAAGTCTGTGACCTTCACATAACTTTCATGCTTTGTTTTCTGAGCACAGCTTAATCCTGGTACTGGACAGAGGATTTTGAATGAAGAAACATTTCTCTTGTTCTGTGTAGAAAAAGGATCCAGCCCAGTTCCTGCAGGTTCATGGTCGAGCGTACAAAATCCACCTGGATTCAGCTGTAGCCCTGGCAGCTGAGAGTCCCATCAACATGTATGTCACTAGCATACAGATCAGTCCGCATAAATGTTCATAGTTCTCATAAAATCAGCCCATTTTAAGGGGTTTTCTTGGAAAACTGCCACAACTTCATCTTATGTTCTAACAGGATGCCTTGGCAAGGAGATACCAACAACATGATTGATAGATTTGATGTCAGGGCACACCTGGACTACATCCCCACCTATACGCCACCTCTCCTGAACACTACGTGAGTAGTCTGATCTAAATGCATCTCATGTTGGAAAACAAAATAAATTACCTTGAGTATTCAAAGAACTTTACAATATATAGCATACAAAATAGAGTATACAAATACATGGGCACAGTGTATTATTATTGATTTTTCAAGTTGTGATCAAGTTGGGAGGGAGGGGGTTGGGGAATATCGGAGTAAAAATGTTGAATCTATACAGATGCATTGTTGTATTCTGGAAAGTTTCTGTGAATCAATAAAAAAACTGTGAATCTGAAAAAAATTTTTTTTATTGATTTTTCAATTTAAGTCAAGTCAAGTATATTTATATAGCGCTTTTCACAATACAGATTGTATCAAAGCAGCTTCACAGTATCAATCAAAACAACATAACAATGTTTGTTTATTAGTGGAAAACAATAAAATAAAAAAGACATCCAAGTTTGGAAGGGCTGATCAATGTTATTAATGATTGGTTAATTAATTTGAATATCCCCAACTGAGCAAGCCAAAGGCAATTTAACTCTAGTACTTCTCATTTAGGGGTCACACTTGCGATCCTTGGCAGTCAAAAGAGACCAAAGACAATAGGGGTTATGTTTCAGTATTATTTATTCCTTAATATTTAGGATTTCATGGTACTAGACAGTATTCACCTCTAAATTTTGCACCATTTATATGGTATATAAAATAATTAAAATATATATTTTTATTTCATATTATTTTAATTCATAATGACTATTCATTATTTTAATCATAAGTAATTATTGTTGCTTATAAGATTATTTAATGACATAACTACTTTTTTGTTTTGCATTTGGATATATATTTAGACATTGTCAAGCACTGCTTTGTTTTGTAGACACCCCAAAAATTTTTATATTTCCCATTAATTTCCTATGGTTGTCATTTTGGACCATGAAGATCACAAGTGTGACTTTAAGACCATTTCAACTTTTTTAACCATGTTCACATTTTTATTTTTCAATTGAAAATGTAACATTTCTGGTCTAAAATTACTAGACCACCAGTTAGTTTAATGTGTTTTGATAAAATTATGCAGAACTGGGTGCTACTTTGTGTGATTGTTGATAGAGCTCATTGTTTTTTTCACAGCACCCCAGAGCAGGAATCAGAAGAAAGGAAGTGCAATTATGAACGCTATAGAGGTCTGGTGCAGAATGACTTTGCAACCAGTGAGTCCCCTTTCATTTCAGCATGCTTCAATCAAATTTTGACCCGTGTAATGTGACTAGATGCCATTGATAAACTTTGTAGAACCCACAAAAATGTTCTTGTCATTTTGTAGTCTCTGAGGAGCAGTGTTTGTACCAGATCTATGTGGATGAACTCTACGGTGGCCTACAGAAACCAAATGAGGATGAAAAGAAAAAGTATGATCAGTAGTTACCAAATGTATGCCTGAAAATACATTCAGTTAGAATGATGACATCTTTTGTTTTTCTCTGTTAGACTTTCTGAGAAGAAAGCTCAGATCGGTTATACATACGAGGACAGCACAGTGACTGAACCAGATGAAGATGCCGAGAAGGGAAACGAGGAGGACTCAGAAAACAGCGATTCTGAGGAAGACGAAGTCATCCCTGACATCGGTGTGTCCTTCATATACAATAAACACTTCCTGTTGGGACAATGTGTTTTTTATAATATACTAACACTCTAGATCTGTGATTTACTTAAATAGAATATAGAAGGTAACCAATGTGTGTGAATGTTTTCTCATGTTGTAGATGTTGAGGTGGATGTAGATGAGCTGAACCCAGAGCAGGTGACGGAGATTAACAAGATGGGCACCACCTATGGCATGGCAGAGGGGGACTTTGTATGGTTCGTTCACGCATTCTTCAGCTAAACCATTGTAATGCAAATCAGAGGAAATTGATTGTTACATTGATTGACTCTTATGGCGCTTTTCCACTGCATGGTACGGTTCGGTACAGCACGCTTTGGCGCTTTTCCACTGCATGGTGCGGCTCGGTTCGGCACGCTTTGGCGCTTTTCCACTGCATGGTATGGTACGGTACGGTACGACTCGCTTTAAATGGTACCTGGTCTGTTGAGGTTCCAAGCGTACCGTACCGATACTAAAATGTGACGTGAAAACACTGCAGATCACTGATTGGTCAGACAGACAGAATCGTCATTACCAACGTCATTGTATTTGCGACACGAGACACTAAACCCGCTAGATTTAAATAGCCAGTAGACAACAGCCAACGCTGTAACAGCACCTGTTTTTAAAGTACTTGCTTGGAAAAAAAAAGATGAAAACTTTTATTTCATAGTTAAGATGAAATTAACTTTTTTGTCGGATTTCAAAATCTACCAGCCACTCAAATGTTTTTACCAGCCTCTTTCTTGTTTTTAACCGACAATGTGTAACTGCATGTGAAATTAATACTACAAGATATACAATACTTAAGCAGTTTATTTAATCTCAAGTCTCAATTAAATACTGGCATTTTCTCTTTCTCTCTTGGGCGTGTTCCAAAATCCAAGATGGCAGTATGAAGGCAGTGCGCACATTTGTTTGTGGTGATTATAGAATGTTTCAATTGGAAGTTTTAGAAAGTTTTAAGTTTTAGTTTTGTTTTGATTTTGTATCTGTGTAGATACAAATTCGATTATTTTTTGTAGCGCTCTTTTGATTTCATTGAGCAGTGGAATAATTTCGTTCAAAAGGAGCTGTAAAATTTCCTCGCTAGCACGGGAGAAGGATTATCTGACTGGCCTTATTTGGGCACACTCTGGATCGGCATACGACTGGCCTTATTTGGGCACACTCTGGATCGGCGGGGACAAACAAGCTCTGCCTTGTTGTGGTAGACATTGCGTTGCTTGACGTAGTTCCCTTCCTCACGAAGTCGATTTTAATATCATTAAGCTACTTCTTCGGAGGTCACGGAGTAGTGCATCGGCCGAAATATGGCGTTTTTAACAACAGCGTTTTTTCTGCTGATCGCAGTGGATTTCACAGGAAATGAAAAGACTCCGGAGGTCCATTCTCAAAAGGTATGGACATATTTTTATATCTCATCTGAAGGAACGTTCTCGGACACTGGTCTTATTATGGAGCTGTGTCACTCATCATCACTAAGGGCGTTTAGCTCTGTTTGTTTGGACTATAAGGACTGCTTTATTGTCATGGATCGCATTTTGGTTCCTAATGCCTATAATGACTCTCGATCTACACCACGGAAAAGGAAGTGCCTGGTTCTTATTTTATTGTTGATTTCAGGAAATGTACATCCTAACCCTGGCCCTAATCCTGGTCCTGTCATTAATAATCTTGGTACTCCAGAGGACTTTAAATCCAGGACGGGGCTCGGTTTTATTCATCTAAATGTTTGTAGTCTGTTACCAAAAATGGACTTGGTTAGGGCATGGGCTATTCAAACAGATGCAGATGTCCTAGTAATCTCTGAAACCTGGCTCAAAAAAACCATTTTAGATAAGGACATTGGGATTAATGGCTATAGAGTTTTCCGTTGTGATCGTCTAAAGAAGGGTGGTGGTGTTGCAATTTATGTTAAAACTAAATTCACCACCAGGATTTTATCTTTTCAGTCTGCTGTTAAACAATTTGAAATCTTAGCTTTAAACCTTGAAATAGCTAAAGGTCAGTATATTACTGTTATTGGTTGTTATAGACCTCCTTCTGCCATTGCCGATGCTTTGCCAAATTTGATGACCTTTTTAAATAAATTGGTACAGAAGCTCAAATTAAAAATAGGATTTTATTTTAGAAATAAAGCCTGTTTTTCTTGGAAAACCAGGAAGAGATTAGTTGCTGCAACATTTCTCACCGCACTTGATTATGGTGACCTGCTTTATAGAAATGCGCCTGTTAAATGTTTATCTTTGTTGGATACTGTCTTTCATAGTGCACTAAGATTTGTGACTGGATGTAAAGCGTCAACACATCATTGTACATTGTACAAATTGACAAACTGGCCTTCATTATCAGTGAGGAGGCATATTCATTGGCTTACGTTCATTTACAAGTCTATGTTGGATATGCTCCCATCTTATCTTTGCACTTATATGTCTCGCAGCACCTGTTCTTACAATTTGCGCTCTGGTAATTTGTATTTGTTGACTGTACCTAAGGTCCGTACAGAGCTCGGTAAGAAGGCCTTTAGTTTTGCAGCACCATCCACATGGAATACATTGCAGATTGATTTGAAGTTGCAAGATCTGATTTCTCTTGGTCTATTTAAACAATACATGAAATCTTTGGAACTGGATGCTATAAATTGCTGTCACTGTTTTAATATGTAATTATCAATAGTTAGTTTTACAAATTCTTAGCATAAATTAAGTGTACTTTTAGATAGTCTAATGTCGATGGTTTATGTTGTTACGTGTGTTTGTTGTTTATTGTGCACTGTCAATACACTGTCATTTTGGCCAGGTCTTTCTTGGAAAAGAGGTTTTAAATCTCAATGAAATAACCTGGTAAAATAAAGGTAAATAAATAAATAAAATAATAGCCTACACACACAAACCATGAACTGATATTCATTTCAGTTCGCAACTTCGCATATGAGGAAAAAACAATGTTACGGACGTGACTGCTCTGAAAGCGGCACTAAAATATGCTTTAAAACTTTCACAGAGACATCAAACAGAAAGCAAAAAACCTTTCTTTAAAGTGAATTTCGTTTTGTATTAATTGTATCTTAATTTTAATCAATGTTTCATCAACCAATTGCCTGGATTTAATAAATAATAAGTAAATATAGCAGACGATCGATAGGCTAATCACGAAACGGGGGCACTTTATTAATAAATAATTAAAATATGTCCTTGCTATATTTGACATATTAAAGGGGTGGTTTACTGCTTTTTTTTCTTTGCATGATTGTGTTTATGGGGTGCAAAATAACATGTCTTCGGGGTTTTTTTTATTTTTAAAAAGCCTTATTTTTCATAAATTTCACCTTTGTTGTAAGCCGCTTTCTCCTCTGTCATTTGAACGACCGGTTGACTTTCTGATTCTATTAAACCACTCCCTCAGAAACAAGCACTGGGCTCAGATTGGTTAGTTGGGCCGGTGTGTTGTAATTGGCTAAACTGCGTGTGCACGTTGTCCGGAAACTTCACGCCCATTACCTTTACGGGCGAAAGTTGCATGTGCTCCGGTGACTGTCTAATGTAAATAATGGTGTCAATACGGCCGTATTAGTCTGAGCCAGAATCAGACCCAGAAAGCGGCAATAAAGAGAGTCAAGCAGAACCTCCCCAAACACGGCTCTTACAAAACTTTTCTGAATGGTATTTTTTTTTAAAATAGCATCGAACTAACTGGCTACTATAAACAAACAGCGTTGGCAAATTACGTTCTTGATCAAATCGAAAAATTACGTCATAAAGTATACATGGAAAATACATTTACAAAATTAGTACATAACTACAAATTCAGGTCCAAAATGTTTGTACGTGTTTGTCGTAGACATGTTTACGTCCTTGATAAAACTAAAACATTACGTCTGAAATTACACATGCAAATACATTTAAAATTATTAAGTCTTATTTACAGGTTGTGGCCCAACAACTGCAGCCTCTGGTTTTAAAGTTGGAACTGCTTCATGTTTTAGTAACAGTTTCTTGTTGAATTCGGTGCACCGGCATTAAATTCGAGAAGCTTTCTTCCGTAAAATGCGCAGCACATTACGATGGTAATTTTCAGGAACATAATCAAACATAAATTTTAGCCATTGTTGACACTGTACATCAGTAGGAAGCCCGAACACAGAAGACCTGACAGCTGGGTGAAAATAACACACTTTCAACGGCATGGCTACAGCTCTCCACTATAACTCTTCCTCTTCCACAGAGCCGTAGAAATATGGCCATGCCCCCTTTTTTGCATATTCCGGAGGGAGGGGTTGATGTAAATGTATGGGTTAGTTACGTATAAAACCCGGGAGGATCTCGTTGTAGTCCCATTCGAGTCGGTTTTGTAGGCATTAAACTTCCTGATTTTTAAAAGACGATATCTCTGCTTACGTTGAACTTTCAGCGCAGCAACTTTGCAGATACTGTTCATGCACCAACAGCAACATTACACACTATTTAAAATGAAAAAAGTGAAATCGCAATCAACCACCCCTTTAATAATCATTACTTTTGCCGGTTCTTTGTGACAGATTTTAGGTGTTTTATTGGCAGCGCCACCCTTACATGTTACATGAATATCGCCACCACCGCATCAGCACCCACCAGAATAGCCCTGTTTTTTTAGTTTTGTTTTTTTGTTAAGGATTTGTTTACTGTGTGTGATTCATTTAATGGAAAGCACATTCACTGCAGGTGCTAATTTCCATCCCTGGGCTGAATCGTGATCAGTGGACGAGGTGCAGATGTTCCTCTCGTTGGTTACCGAGGAGTTGAGAAACTATTACGATCAGTCCCACCCACTTTGAAGCGGTACTAACTGCAGTGGAAAAGCAACCAAGCGAACCGAACCATGCCGTACCGAGTCGAGTCGTACCACGCAGTGGAAAAGCGAAGCGAGCCGAACCGTTCCGCGCCGAGTCGGACCGTACCGAGCCGCACTATGCAGTGGAAAAGTTCACGCTTGCACTTTTGGTGCGCACCTGGGTCCTATTGACCTCAAGAGTTCGATTTATCTGGGTGATGAACAGTGACCCGCAAAAACGTACCGAGTCCGCATAAAAAGGGTGGTCTTGGATACTGTTCGCTGCTGATATGAACTCAAGTATACTAAATCGCGGAGGTGAACCACTGTTGCTGACGTAGGGGTAAACGGCTGCATCTCTAGGTGTGCTCACACTTGGCATGTTTGGTTTGATTTAAAAGAAACCCTGGTGTGATTGCTTTGTTAGTGTGGTTCATTTGAATAAGTGTGTGAACGCTGCCGTCTGAACCCAAACAAGTGGAGGGAGACCGCTGAAAAGATGGGTCTTGGTTCGCTTTCAAACGAACTCTGGTGCAGTTCGAATGAAATATGAATGCAACATTAAGTTGACATGTAGTTGAAATATTGATGTACACGAATCAAAAATGGGACATTATGTCATAAGATGCGACCCTAAAAAGGACAGAATGCTCAAGCATACCTGTTTTTTCTCATGACAGTCGCGATGTTGCCATCACAGTTCAGTACAGGCATCAGAACCACGTCTCCTCGCAGCAGATCTTCATTTGTGTGTGTGACGGAGGGGTTCCTGATGCTGTTTTAACTCCTTTACACATTTTATAAGCTCTTCACAAGTTCTCAGCTGGTCATAATACCATCATATGTAGGCTACGCACATACAACCAGCGCATTTAGCCCAGAACACAGCATTGTTTTGGATGTTCGGTAAGTTCTGTCACGAAATATACTCAATAAAAGCCAAAAAACAATCAGGTTGTAAACTCAGTCAGGTGTTAAAATGCTGACCAGGACTAAATGTTTTTGGGATTTTTTTTTTGGTCCGCACCAAACAAACTAAGTGAACAGAACTACAAGTGTGAACACCCCCTTTGATGATGCAAGTGTATTGCAGCTCGGACCCAAATAATATAATGTGAACACAGTCCGGAGGGGGGAGCAATCGAGCAATCGCGAGGCCATCGACCCAAATGTGAAAGCACCTGTAATGAACACACTGTATTTTTCTTGTAATTCTTCTAAAAAAAACTGTGAGGTGTAGTTCAAATCTGATGTGTCTTTGTGGCAGGATGTTGAGGAAGGACAAGGAGGAAGTGGAGGCCATTAAGCATGCTAAAGCACTGGAAGCAGAGAAGGCCATGTACTCAGTATGGGCAGAAGCTTTTCAACTGTTCTTCTCTCCCATTAAGTTGTTTGCGTTTGATATTCGTATTGGTAATACTGTATTGTTGCTTTGCTTTGATCAGGGCCGGCGGTCTCGCAGACAGCGAAGAGAGTTTAGAGAGAAGTATATGAAAGGCCGGCAGATCAGCCCACCAAGGTAATAGCACAACAAATATGAGCTACAAGTTTTTAGATAGGGGAAAAAGTTTGAATGTTTTTACTCATAAATAATAATCCCAGACTTTTTAGTAGTGTCTTGTATTGTTACTTGTATTCAGTCTCTTTTTCTGGTTCCATAACCACCACCCAATTAACTAACCTTTTAAACGTGTGTATGTATACAGTACTGTGCAAAAGTTTTAGGCAGGTAAGATTTTTTAAGTTTTTAAAAGAAGTCTCTTCTGCTCACCAAGGCTGCAATTATTTGATAAAAAATAATTTAAAAAACTGTAATATTGTGAAATATTATTACAATTTAAAACAGCGGTTTTCTATGTGAATATATAGTGAAGTGTAATTTATTCCTGTGATCAAAGCTGAATTTATCATCATCATTACTCCAGTCTTCAGTGTCACATGATCCTTCAAAAATCATTCTAATATGATGATTTGATGCTCAAGAAACATTTTTGATTATTATCAGTGTTGAAAACAGTTTTTACATTTTTATTTCATGATGCTATGATGAATAGAAACTAAAAAAGAACAGCATTTATCTGAAATCTAAAGCTTTTGTAACATTAAACTCTACCCTTCAAAAGTTTGGGGTCAGTAAGAATTTAAATTTTATTTTGGGGGGAAAGAAATATAATAAATCAATACTTTTATTCATCAAGAATGAGTTAAACTGATCAAAAGTTACAGTAAAGACATTTATAATGTTAGAAAATATTCTATTTTAAATAAACGCTGTTCTTTTGAACTTTCTATTCATCAAAGAATTTTGAAAAAAAAATTGTACACAACTGTTTTCAACATTGAAAATAATGATGAATGTTTTTTGAGCATCAAATCATCATATTAGAATGATTTCTGAAGGATCATGTGACACTGAAGACTGGAGTAATGATGATGAAAATTCAGCTTTGATCTATTACACTTAAATTGCACTTTACTGTATATTCACATAGAAAACCGCTGTTTTAAATTGTAATAATATTTCACAATATTACTGTTTTTTTTTTTGTTTTTTTTTATCAAATAATTGCAGCCTTGGTGAGCAGAAGAGACTTCTTTTAAAAACTTAAAAAATCTTACCTGCCTAAAACTTTTGCACAGTACTGTATATATTAGGGGTGTAACGGTACACAAAAATCACGGTTCGGTACGTACCTCGGTTTTAAAGTCACAGTTCGGTACGTTTTCGGTACAGCAAAAAGGAAGAAATGCCAGAGAAATTTCCTATTTATTAAAAGAATATTTTTTTTTAAATAAGTGTGAGTTTTCCTACATCTTGAAACTTTCAGGTTTATAAATGGGGGTAATTTTTGACGTTTATTTGACGTTTTTTTACGTTTGACTGATAAATAATGTTTTGGTCATCACATTAAAAATAACATTTAAATATATATTTATTTGAGTTTTTAAGTGCTGGAAAAAAATATGTGAAGTACTTGAAAGCATTTCACTATTCCAGCCAAACTGGTTACAGTTAGTGTTATTACATTAAATCCATGGTGAATGTTGCTGATCTGTGGACTTAAAGCCTATTACTAGTTCATTCACAGCACAATGTTTTTCCTGGTTTCCACGTCAGCGCTGTTTGATCTAATAGAGATCTACGTTAATAACAGAGACATGTGAACGCTTCTCACTAGATCTCGCAGCGATGTTATTACTTCAGTGGCGAATTAAAATGCTTTCTTTATTGGATCTCTTAGCGCTGTGTAGTAACAGTGTCGCTTGATCGAGATCGGCTCGCGCTCATAGAGCTCGCGCTGCACAGATGTTCATGGTCCGACTCCGAACTGATATCCGGTCCGTGAAGCACAATATAATGAGTAGCACAGTTTCGTTCCGCTTTCATTACGTTTGCGTGGATTTTGTCGGCAGGAAAAATGGTCCAAGGAATCGTTCGGTTTGTATGCGTACCGAACCGGAAGCCTCGAACCGAAACGGTTCAATACGAATACATGTATCGTTACACCCCTATATATATATATATATATATATATATATATATATATATGTATATATATAATTTTAAATTATTATAGGTTTATTATATATATATATATATATATATATATATATATATATATATATATATATATATATATATATATATATATATATATATATATATATACACACTTATTTGCCTAAAGTTATGTGCACCACATTGCTGACGTTTTGATCGAAAATTGATTAACTGAAATTAATGTGAATTTCAAAAACAGCTATGCCAGAAGAGACAGTCCTACATACGACCCCTACAAACGGTAAGTGTTTTTGATGGATGGATATTTCACACATTAGTTTTGAATGATGTTCAAGTGATGTAAAAAAATTAGCACAAAAATCATTACAATTCAGTTTGCCTCTATATTAAAATTCTGGCCTGTACTGATAAACTCATTTTCATGGTTTAGCTGATAACCAGTGGCCATTATTAAAACGTGTATATAGTATTTTGTTTAAAAAACTTAAAATCAATTTTGAAATTGATTCAAAGTGAATATAGGTGTTATGTACATAATGATAAATTTATATTTTGATATTTTCTGAAGATTAAATTTAACAGTGTTAAGTTATTAGTGTTTTTAAAGATTAATGTTGAGGGTTAAAGGTTGGCAAAGTTGGTAAATGACAATGCACATTACAATATGATCAATAATGATCAATTAAAAAAAAAACTCCTCCATCGATAACTGCTATGGGACAGATATATTGTGCATTACTGATTACAATTACATATACTACCTTTCAAAGAAATTCCTTCTTTTATTCACAATTTGACCAAAAGTGACATTGATGAAGTTTATAAAATCACAAAAGAAAAGTCATTCTTTTAAATTTTCTATTCATCCTGAAATAAATGTATCCCTGTTTCCACAAAAATATTAAACATCCCAATTGCACCAAATCATATTGGAGTAATGAGCCCAAATCTTTGAACAGTGCTGTACATCATATATTAATATGACTGTATCTTGCTACTCTCTCTGTTCTCTCCTTCATGTCCCAGGCCAGAGTCAGACTCCAGTTCAGAGTCACGCTCTCGTTCCCGAACCCCAGGCAATGATAAGATCACCTTCATCACCAGCTTCGGGGGCAGTGAGGATGAAGGAGCCACAGCTGCACAACCTCCTCCTGCAGCGGCGTCAAGCCAAACCTCCTCCAACACTGCAGGTCATAGCAGGGGCTCCCGGTCGGTAACTTCCCCTTTCTACTCTCTGGCTCCTTAGTGGCTTTTTCTCCATTTATTTATTAGCGTGTTCAGCTGTGATAGCATGTAGTCCACTGTGCGAAGAGAATTGCCACAGGTTGAGCTTTAAAATGATTGGTGATATGGTTGAGAGCGAGCCGACCGATATCCGAGTTGGCTTTTTTAGTCTGTTGATTTATATTTTGTGGCATATTCAGGGTTAAAAACAGCTTAGAATCATTTAATCCTGAGAACTAGAAGCTCTTTGGCTTGTCTTGTGATTTAATCGGTTTTATAGGTTGCCCATGATGACATGGCGCTTTGTGTATATCTTTCAGCCGAAGACGGTCTTCCTCCAGTCACTCATCCTCTTCCTCACGCTCCTCTTCGCACCGGTCCTCGCGCTCATCTTCACGTTCCCGTCGGAGTCGTCGTTCTCGCGGGGGCAGGGACCGGGACAGCCGTTACTCCAGGTCTCGATCTCGCTCTCGACGGCGGTCTGACTCTCGTTCGCGGCAGCGCAGTGGAGGAGTTGGCTCGAGGAGACGATACGACAGGACGAGGTCTCGTTCCACGGATCGAGGTAGAGACAGAAACCGAGAAAGAGAAAGAGACCGGGATAGGGGGAGGCGCTACACAGGCCGTAGGCGAACAAGGCAAGGAACTTCCTTGAACTCAAGGCTGTAGATTCTTTGATTGGAAAAATGTATAATTTGTCTTTGGTGAATTTGATGGAATGAAACACTCCCTCCCTCAGGTCTCGCTCGCGTTCACGTTCGGGTGATCGTTACCAGCGCCGGAGTCGCAGCTCTGCGTACAGGAGGGGTGGCAGCGTCAGTCAAAGCCCCTCACACTCGCCTGCTATCAGCCACAGCCCCTCCCCCTCCTCCCATTCCGCTACGCCTGCTTCTGCAGACAAGCTGAGAAAGTAAGTTGTGAAAGAACTGTAGATACGCTTTACCGACTTGGTGTGAAGCGTATTATGGATGTAATTTCCATATTTTATACCCTGAGAAAAATATGAACCACATGAATTGTGCAAATTGCTACATGTCTGTTTTGGCACAAAAAAAAACATACATTTTACTCAAGAGGCCCAAACTGAGCAAAAATATGCTATTTGGTGCAGTTATTTATTTGGCCAGAAAATAAGATGAAATTCTGAAATGTAAATCATTTAAACAGTACAGCAGACTAAAGGGGATCACACACCGGACGAGAAGCGCAGCACCGCGTCTTTAAAATTCTAACACATTATTCTCTGAGTGTACACACGCCGGCGGCCATTTACATAGTTTTATATTAAATTTACATTTATTTCTCAAAACATTGTTAATGTATATACTGACTTCACCCTGTGCTGCAATATACACTTAGTCTTACAGTAATTTACAGAAACCAGCTGCTTGAATGAAAATTGCTGATGTTATCGGATTTTCAGGTGATATTCTCAATTTATTCAGTTAACGGACGCTCTGAGGTAAAGTGTTCAGACTGCAGACTTAGCAACGATTGTATTTAATTGTACAATACAATCATAACATAGTACAGACAGTATCTTAATTTCATTATGTCCTTAAACATAACAATATTGCTGGCCATAAACTGAGATAGTGTGCGATACCTCTAGTTGTCCTAGACGTGCCGTGGCGCGGCGCTGTGCTTCTCGTCTGGTGTGCGACCCCCTTAACACAAAATGCATGTAATTATCAGTTGTCACTCTATATCTCCCAATAATATGTCTAAGTATGATATTTAACTGCTTAGTTTTATGATCAAAGCTGTTATCTTAAAACTAAGCAAAGTATGTAATTCAATTAAATACAATAATGATTCAGAGAATTACAAATAAACACTCTTTTAAAGCCTCATATTATCATATTTGGTATATGAATATTTCCAAAGAATTATGTACAGATAGTCAAGTAAACCCAAGTTGCTTCAGTCTAGCAAGTGTGGATCTAGAAATACTACTAACAACATAAATGTTATTCCTACAATTACCTTATAAAAATGTAGCAATTTCACAGCGAAAAGACCTGAAGGCGGGTGTTTTTAGAATTATACTATAAGGCCTTTTACTTGCTAAACAGTATGAATTATCAATCAGATGACAGAAGGCACGTAGTCGATTTTTCGGCAGTTTTGACCATATTAATAATTTAGAGGCTTTAGAAATTTGCAGCTCAAATTTGATCCAGTAGACTTTATTATTGTCTTAAGCTGATCCACATGCCTGAAAAGTGACTTATTTCTCTCTCTTATTTTTCTCTCTCGTAGGCCTGAAACTCCGGGTGGTAAAGAGACTGGAGCTGCCAAAGTCAGTAAGAATTTGATATATCTCGATTTGTTGCTAAAGACTCCGCCTCCCTCACCCCTGACAGGCTGATGCAGTTAACAATCAGGCTGGGGCTCCTGCCCATCTCTCGGCTCTTCAGAGAGCCGTTGTTCTCATTTGAAATGTGTGTGATTGTCTGTCCACTTGGTGACACGCTGCCCTCTGTTTGCAGAATGGCAGCCATATCTGAACTTGCCTGACTTTTTTTGGTATGCGTGTAAGAAAGAGGCTGGGAGTGACCAGCGCTATCTCTAAAGAACACGATATTTCTGTGTGCTCTTCTTTGGAACTGCTATAGATTTTGTTTTCTATTTAAGGAAATGATACATGTACTTATCATTTATTTAAATAATTTATTTAACTTAAGTATTATTATCTGAATGATGGGTTGTTGATAGACACCTGTTAATGAATAGAAAACTACAAAGGGATAATGGTTCCTAGCAGGTTTGCTCAGTTTCCCAGCTCAGGTGTTGCTTCTGCCCTGGGCTTGTCAAGACAGGCAGAGCAACTTCACTCACTCGCACACCTAAACACACCTGCATAAGTCAATACACATTTTCCTTGTATGTAAAGGTTGAACAGCTTGGCTTTATGCTAATGGCTAAAGTTGCGGGCATTTTGTAACTGTTTATCGAGTGGGTGTATCTGACCTGGAGAGGAGACGAGTCAACAGTTCTGTACTGTTCGAAATTGCTGCCTTCATTTGTCTGTTCACACCTTTCCATATGCCTAAAAATACATCCAGAACATAAACCTCACAGGCATTTCTGCGTAACGGGACCAGCTGGTGCTATTCAACATGCAGCATATTAAATGATCTGTATGTAGTTTAAAACGCTCTCTCTCGTATTTCTGCATGACATGACACAAGCTTAACCTAGTAAATTAGATGTCTTGTTGTTAGTCGCTGTTCTTTGCCTGAACAAGAACTTTCCCATCCTGCTTGTTCTAAAGTCTTTGTGTCCATTGCAGCCCAAGATGACCCCTCAAGAGAAGCTCAAAATCCGAATGCAGAAGGCCCTAAACAAACAATGTGAGTTACTCAGTCAGGCATCCAGGAACCAACATCTCCTACAATATTAATGCCAAGAATAATATATCGGTACCATATCAGTTAGCATTTATTTATCAGTCAGAATTGGATATTTAAATGTACACTGTCAATTTTGGCCCTCTAGCAGTTAAACAACAAAACTGCATGTATTTTGCGCAAGAACGTTGGTTTAGTTGTGCTTCGGCTCTGTGTGACTGTGGGGATGAATGTAGTTCTTTCTCATTTTATCTATTTACTTATACTGATTAATACAGAGTTGTGTGTGTGTACAGGTTTGGCTATACCTCTTGAGGGCCTAATGTCCTCATGTATATAGTGAAATATTATGACAACCAACTAGTGAAGACATTTTCACTAGTAGTAAAAAAAAAAGAATAAAAAAAAGCTTTTAAATCTAGTGTTTTGCTCGTTTCTGTGATGGGTTGATTTAAGGATAAAGGGTCGGTTAGGCCATAGAAAATATTAAATAAATTAAACTAAAGGTCTAGTTTTTTTTAAGAAGTCTGCATTTATTTGATCAAAAATACTGCAAAAAACAATTATATTATAAAATATTACTACGACGATTAAATATATAATTTATTCCCTTGATGCAAAGCTGAATTTTCAGCATCATTACTCCAGTCTTCAGTGTCAAATGATCCTTAAAAAAATAAGAAATCATTTTAATATGATGATTTGCTGCTCTATAAAAATTTCTTATCACACTTAAAAACCGTTGTGCTGCTTATTTTTGTGAAAACCGTGTTACATTTGTCCTGGATTCTTTGATGAAAAAGAATTTATTTAAAATTTAAATTGTTACTTTACTGTCATCTTTGATCAATTTAACGCATCCATGCTGAGTAAAAGTATTCCAAATCTTACTGACCCAAAGGTTTTGAATAGTAGTGTATACCACATATTTCTAAGCTGTGTGTGTGTTATGAGAAAGACATCTGAAATAAACGCCTGTTGCCTTTGCCTCACTTTCTGCTTTCACCTTCATCAGCCAAGGCGGATAAGAAGGCAGCGCAAGCCAAGATCCAGCAACAAGAAAACAAGCGGCAGGTAAAAGCATGGGTGTACATTTGGTATGTGTGGGTGGGGAGTTTCAGGTAGTTCTGAACTTACACTCATGCTTTTTCCCCCTCCCATCACAGGAACGAGAAGGAGTTCTTCGCGCAATGGCACGGAAAATACGCATGAAGTGAGTCCCAACATGTATATACATGTGCAACGTGTTCATGTTGTGGGAACTGTCCTCTCGGTTTGCAACGGAGAAGATACAGTTTGGTCATTGTTTGGTCTTGTAGGGAGCGGGAGAGGCGGGAAAAAGAAAGGGATGAATGGGAGAGGCAGTACGGACGTCAGAGTCACTCGCCCTCTCCCAATGCTAAACACGGTGAGTTTACATCCCACCAAAGGTGATGTTATCATCCACGTTATGAAAAAACTGAATCGAGGCACTTGTGGAATTAATTGTGCTCTATGGTAAAGGATTCTGTAGATTTAAGGTGTGGTAATAAAACGTATGAACAAACAAACTCTTGAAGAAGATTCTAATCATAAATCTTGAACAACCCACAGGTCGAGACTACGGCTCATCTAGAAGGTATGCTGAAACCAGTTTGGACCAGCCACTCTTGTCCATTTGATCTAAACGTACTGCTGTTCAGGCTCATTTCAACCATTTCTACTGTCTTCCTCAACAGGAGATCGCGCTCAAGATCACGGAGTCCGCATTACCGGTACTGAAGAATCATCTGATAAAACACAAGACATTTTAGGAGTGAATGGTGACCAGAATTGCAAGAGTTTACATGGAAGTTTGGGAAAAATTACCAATAAAATTCATTTCACTCACTTCAGCTTCGTACATCTTCTGAAGGTTGCAATGGAGAACAAATAAAATAATTTCTAAAATGTGAAAATGAACACCACCATGCTCTAAAAACACATTTTGCCTCGATTTCCTGATATTTCACAGCAGGGTTCCCAGGAATGCTTTGAGCTGCTATGATTCTAATCAAGCTTTGCTGATTGAGTTGATCTGTGTTGAGTTTTGTGACATAAGATTGGGATGGACCTCATCTCTGCCTTGTGTCTCATACACTATTTTAAGATGGAGTTCCCCCAAAAATGCAAATACTGTCATTTACTCACTTTCATGTTCTAAACTCGCTTGACTGACTGACTTTTTGTGAAACACTTCATTCTGCCTAAAGTGTTCTATGAAAAATAAAAAATTCAGTGAGGGTGAATAAATGACATGCTTGTTGTTTTTTGGGGGGTAAACGGTCCCTAAGCGGTGAATCTGCTCATTTTACCTCATCATTGTACATAATCCCTTCATTAAAGAGTGAGGAAAAAATCTTTTACAGAAAATGCAGATTCTAAATGCTCATAATCTTTTTCACTCAGCAATGTAAATGTCTAGTGGTTATTTCTTGAATTGGAAACAATCAATGGTCACAGATTTTTGACATTGAAATAAAAAGCTAATCATGATTTAAAAAAGCCGTTGGTTTGGTTGTTTTTTTCCCCCCGCTTTCTCTTTACCACTGTTACGTGTTGTATCCGCCAGATGGCGCACGTCACTATTAGAACTACTCGTGATTCTATGCAAATTGCTGCTTTTAACGGGTATTTAATCAGTATACAGATGTAAACAGTGTCCGTCAGCCTGTATTTACCCCCCGACATTCACTAAATAGAAGCAAGCATCTGAAAGTAAAGCGACAGTTACTTTGGGTTTCGAAATAAGCCGGACAGCCAAACAAACACCTGTCTCAGTCGACCTCGATAAAGCCACTTCCTCTTCACCCACATCCTTAACCAGCACATTTTTATTGGTGTCAGAGCAGCACCTGCGCGCCATCAAAACGACTATTTACATAAGTCCTCCAATACGACAGGTAGATAAGGAATAAAAAGAGTTTGAGTCATTTAAAGTGGCTCTAATGTTGTTGCTTATCACAGCAGAGTTGTTTAATGAGGTCAGTGATGATAAGACCGAGGATGATGATGATGGGCGGGCTGAAGGGCTGGGGGCGTTGCTCATGCCCTCCTCCTCCTCCTCCTGTAGGGCCAGCACACAGAGACAGTGTGTGAACTTGAATACTGACGGGCTCAGCAGCACCAGTCACACATCATTGCTGTTTTATGAGATTAAAAGTGTTCGCTTAGTTCTAGAGGAGCTTCTCTCACTATGTCCAGACGCAAACTCGGCAGCAGACCGCAACACCTGAGCGCAATGCAAGGTAAGCTGGATTCAAGACAACTTCATTCACATTTAAACGAGGAAACCCAATATATGCATGGAGAACCGAATATGGATCATGTGGGCGAGAGAGCATAACCAATAACGAGAAATCAATGTAACGTTAGCCTAATAACTTTTCACGTGGTTTGTGTCTCACTCAGTGCGTGTCCAGAACTTGACATTGGAGTTGAAATGATAACATACCCTCATGTTTTATTTATTTATTATTATTTAAATGTGCTGCTGTCGCGAAGTATCGAATGAGTAGTCAATCCGTGTTAAATGTGTAGGCCTATAGGCTATTTACGTTTTTTTTTTTTTTTTATAGGTTAAAGTTCCGAGTTGGAGCAATAACATTGCACTTCCTTATTGCATATTCACTATATGTTTTGGTGTCGTCACTCATACCTTAGTGGCTACTTTTTCATATTTAAAATTAGTTTTCTTATTTTTACACACCCTCATTCTCGGATGGTATTCTTAATTTTACCTGCTGACAAGTGCGCTTGCTTCACTTCCAATATTTCTGCTGTTGTTGTTTATTGATATTAATAATTGATTGATAAACATAGTCGGCGTACTACATATGAGTGGATATGAAATATTGTTTTGATCATGACAGGATCATCGTTTTGTTTTGTTTTATCTTCTAACTGTGGGCAGCTGTGCGTGCCTCACCTGACCACAAGGCTTAGTTTGATGTGTGTGTGTGTGTGTGTGTGTTAGCGGAGTCTGATTTCTGAGTCGGATCTGTTCAATGAATCGGTTGAACCAATTCGTTGACTGACGGGGCTAAAAGGCAAAGTTACTTTAAAAGGCGAATGTCAGAAATATTTTAGTAAACGTACTAAAATGTGTTTTTGTAATGTTGCTATGACATTTTATCAACAGTGCTAATTTTGGTTTTACTTCATTGCATTTTACTAACATTTATTTATCTCTTTAATTTGAGGTATACGTTGATTTTAGTATTACACATTATATTTAGGACTTTTCATTGTGATCTGAACTGAGACATATGAAATATGAAAAAAAACGTGATAAACCGCATTACATATGTCTTTACTGATCAATTAAAATATTCCCCCACGAGATGTCAAGGGCCACGTGATAACGTGAAAACAACCGCTAAACACGTGAAACGAACTGTTCAAAAGAACCGATTCACTTAAATTAATCGGACTGCAGTCACTAATTTGTGAGAAAGAGAGCAGCCGCGCCTTTAGCGTGTCGGCACAAACAACCAGAGCTGTTGAAACAGGAAAGGTGACATTTTTCAGTAACCACAGGTGAAATCCTCCCCTTCCCAGGACTGTCTGTACCTGCATCGGCATGGACAGCCTAGCCCGGGCAGTTGGATCCAGTCCAGTCTCTCTCTCTCTCTCTCTCTCTCTCTCTCTCTCTCTCTCTCTCTCTCTCGCTCTCTCGCTCTCTCTCTCTCTCTCTGAAGTCTATGACCACAGCAGCGACACCCAGGTCAAAGAGCAAGTTCCTCTTAACTCACCGTCTTTAGAGTCAAGTTAAAGGTGCTCTGAGCTGGATCTGTGTCTGCAGCTAATTCTTTGTGTATAAAAATTAAATCCTCCATAAAAGACGTAGCCTACTAAAATATGGAGATTTGATTCACCCCAGGCGGCCCTGATGCTGATTTGCTTCTGTATAAATGAAATTCAACAGCATCGCAGCCCTAAATGTTGCCTTTATCATTGCAGAGTAGTATTTGTAGTGTAATGCTTCTATATTCGTAATTCATATTTCAAACGTAATTTTTTTTTTTTGTAAATTAGTTTATTTTTTCATATGTTTATGCAGCTCCTGTGTCACTTTCACAGTAGCCTATATGAAGGGGCAATGGGCATGAAACTTTCAGTTTAGAGGCACAGATATTCATAAATTCATATTTAAAACATTAGGGCCTGGTTTCACAGACAGTGCTTAGATTAAGCCAGGATTAGGCCTTACTTCAATTAGAACATTTAAGTAGCTTTTCTAAAAACATTAGTGATCTATATCTTGAGATAAAACAATAGAACTGATGTAAGATTTTAAGATGTCTTAGCGCTTTCAGTTAAAACGGCTCAAACATGCATTTTAGTCTGATACTTGATTAAGACTTGTCTGTGAAACTGGGGGTAATTTAATTTAAAAATGTGTAAATGTATTTGTTTAACCTCTTTAAAACAATAATCCGTGTTTAAATGCACTTTTTGTTGTTCACTGTAAAAAAATATTATGATCAATAAGTTTCTTTAACACAAAGAAATGAAAAAAACCCAGCAATTTTCAACTTATAAAATAAGTTATACAAGATTCAACTCATTTTTTAAAACCAGTTTAATGTAATTTAATTTGAAATGACTTAAACATCCAAGTTGATTGTACTTAAAAATTGAAGGCAGCAACTTTTCTTTTTACAATGTATACATGCAGCTTCTGTGCCACCGCAGTGTAAAAATGACAGTAGTTGCGTTAAGGGACAAAATATGAACGTGACTTTCTCTAGACACTTTGAAAAGTTTGTAAACTAGACTTTATTTTCAAAGACTTGGTAGCAAACTCATGTTTGGCTCAGCTTTGACCTGTCTTGATTTACATACAGCATTGCTTATTCGCCCCGGCGGTTATGAGTGGTGTGAAAGACACCTTGTGTATGTCAGCAGACTTGTGAGCATGGCAGGACGGCTACAGTGCAAAGAGCTTGATATATCAGCATGCACTAATGGGCGAATTGCTCAAGCAGGTCGGAGCTGCATCGCTCTACTTCCTGTCACAGCAGCCCTCGGTGGCAGAGACACAGGAAGTGGTCAGTATCTGCTGACCAGACAGAGCCGTGCTGATGCTGACAGTTTAGCAGTACGCCGACAAATGCAGAGAACTGAAAGTAGCACATTAGAAGAGAAACAAAGCTGTTGCAAAGTCACTCAGTTAGGACATTTCAAGACTTCCAAGTACTACTGTATGCTGGTTATCGTCGTTTTAAACCCCGCATGCGTTTGGAAGTGGGATTGGCTTTACCTTTTTACCCTGTGGTTATGAAACTGCTCAACTTTTGTGGTGTTGACCATGTATTGTGGTTCTAAACATGTACTGTGTGAAGCAAAGCAGTGTGAGAATGTTACAGACTCCCAATCATCATGTACCTCACATTCACACGCTTCGGACAGTAACAGAAACACCCTGTATTGTATAAACCGTAGTTTCAGCATTTGAAGGGAAAAAGGTCAAACGGTGACCGAAAGCACACCAACTGGAATAAATAAGTGACTTACCTTTATAGTCTGAAAAGTCCATTCAGTGATAGTACAATCTGCAATGTATGGTATCAGGATGTAAAATGCTACAGCCTTTATATAAACGGGTCGTCCAATCACTGACAATGACACTGCAAATATACAAATAAAAATGTTTACCTTGGGTTTAGGAATGTACAGTGTCATGTTATTAGTTTATAAATAACAAGCATTAATTGTTAACACCATGTAACATGAAAGGGTTCCTTTAACCCAGGGTTTAGAATGACCCAGGGTTAACTCTTTATAGCACTAAAGCAGGGCTGGACATCAACTTTTTTTACTCACCAGCCACTCTATATTTACTAGATTTGTATGTACATACATAGCTTGGACACAGTCACCTCTGATAACAGATCACTCTAAATTGTAATGTAGACATGCATTTTTTTGTAAAGCTGCTTTGAAACAATATGTATTGTGAATAAGTACTATACAAATTATTGAATTGAACAAATACAAATTGAATTGAATTGAACTAGTCACTCAGGATTTTCACAGGCCACAATTTTGACATCGATACCATGGGTAAAAACTGGCATATAGATTTCTTTAATATTATTTCATAATTTGTCAGCAGGTATATTAGGCTGCTGTCACTTTAAGACCTGACACACGGATCCGTTATACTGTTAAACATGCATTTTCTTTATCAAGTATTTACGTTCACTTAACTGACTGTGTTTACGTGAAAACTCACCAAGACTGCCATTTTGACACTATTTTGTGTGTATTTGACATTGTGTATTAAATGCAATAAGCAGCAAAGAAAAACTCCATTTACTACTGAGACTGCTTTATCTGCATGCACAAAAATTATGCTCAATATGTGCAACCCCACACTGAAATTCAAGCACTGTAACACCAACAATATTCATCCGGAGCAACTGAAATGAGTGAGTGAGATGGAGGGGTGTTTGTGTGTCACTCGTTGTTGGAGAGCTTGAAATATGTGTCTATTCTGCGGAAAATTAGTATCGAAGTATCGAAAAAGTGCTATTTTTGACTACACTACATTGCACTTAGTTTATCATTTCAATTGAAAAATATATTATATATAAATTTCAACCCACCAAAGTGGCTAGTAAGAGTGACTGCGTTAATCCACCCGCATTTGTCAGGTTGGCAGATGTTAATGTCAAGCCCTGCACTAAAGAGTGTTTTTACAGCAATATCGTGTTGTTCTGCACACAGACGCTCCGGATCCCACAGTCGTCCCTGTCGTCTCCTCGTCGTCACCCGAGCGGATGCCTCCGCCTGAGGATGGAGGTCGTGACCTGCTGACATGTGGCCAGTGTGGTCAGGCGTTCCCGCTGGCACACATCCTCACCTTCATCCAGCACAAACAGGGCGGGTGTAGCACAGCCAGAGCCCAACCTCAGGGCCACACCCCCCCCTCTCCAGCCAATCGCACGCAGGTGGAGGCGGGGTTTGTGGAGCTCCGGCGCATGACGGGCAGGAGATGGAAGGAAGAGCCAGGTGTGAGGGGGGAGGCCAACCGAGCCGGTGAGTTCGAGCTGCTAATTAGTGTCTTTTTTTGTAAAACTGTCCCCTCATTTAACAGCCTCGTCCCCAGTCCGGCTCATTAGGCCGCCGTTGCTGTGGCGCTGAGGCCTTGGTGAGTTGGAGAGTTAGAGACGCCGGGTCTAATTGTGTGGAAGGGATAGGTAGTTCTGCGACACACGCGATCAAACGTACACTTATACACACACCCTAGGGGATGCTGGAAAGACACCTGAGCACACCTGAGCATCTCCTTAGCTCTGTCTCTCAGGTGAAGTGGCCAGGTAAACACAGCACAGTCAGGCCAGCAAACTGCACAACTCCCAGAGCGCAAAGCCCTCATTATTCCTGCACTGTCAGTCGTACAGGTGCTGCTGACCTGGGCTGTTATTCCCACAGTCCCATCCACTCACTGCACTCTTCAGAATAAAGTCTTGAAATGTCAAATCACTACACTCTTAAATATAAAGGTCCCAAAAGTTTTTGTTTTTTTGCAGCGATTCCATAGAAAAAAAAAAAACGTTTTTTTTTCGTAGTGTGAAGAACATTTGAATAATCTGAAATAGAATTGCATGGTTAATCAAAATAAAACCAAAATTGCGATATGACCGTGAGAGGCTGCAAGGTAATTAAATAAATATATGCTCTGCGTGTTTCTGAGTGATTCTTTCCCACGAGCAGCTCATGTGTGCAGCTTCAGTAAACATCACAGTAAATGCAGTTTTCCATCAAAATAAAAAGTTTTGAAGAATTTAAAGAATTTGTTGTAAGGGGTTACACAGTCAAAGACCCAGAACCAGATATTTCAAAGAATACCCGGAGTCAGAATTATAATAAATTATTTTTTTTTTTACTGAAGATAGTTTGCCGTTTCATCAGCAGAAGTCAGCTTCAAGACTCACACAGGAGATCGTGGGCCGTCCCGCGTACAGTTACACAGATCACAGCAGTTTTACCCCTCACCGAGGTCTAAGATACGTCCTTGCTTCAGGATGCAGTTTCTGATTGGCTAAGAACACGTATAGTCTAAGCAAATTTCCACACATATACAGATAGACTGAAGCATATCTCCATCGATTATGCGGCTGACACTCAGATCCTGAAGTTAGGCACGTCGTGACCTTCCAGGGCACAGATTTGGGTTGCTGGACGCCAGCATGTCCAGAACAACATCTCAGTCAATCTCCAATAATGGCAGTGGTTCCTTAACCTGCAACCAAGAAGACTAACACACACACACCGACACACAGCTTTTCCAAGGCTGGATTTGGCCAGGCTCTAACTATAAACAGGAGAGTCGTCTCAAAACATCAAGATAATGTTCTTTCTCTCAAGGATAGCTAGACGTTAGTCTAACTGGAAAGTAAGGCTTTAACAAAGAAATGGTCCCTTAAACTATTGGCTTCAATGACCCCTATATGTTTTAACACGTTGAAGACCTTTCTCAAACACGAAACAAGTCCATATTTCATTTCTGTTAGCCGGGCTAAATAAGCAAACTCTGTTCCTGCATACAGACATTAAAGAGAACATGAAAAGAACATTTCAGTAATCACACTGGTAACTTCTCACAAAGTATAATCTCCAGAGAAGTCATTCAACTCATTTGATATTGGAAGGAAAAATATTAATTAATACCTTGATTATAATCACTCATTACATATACATTGAAGCAGCAGTGGATTTCAGTCCACCCCCTTCATTGTAGTTGTACTGTAAAATTATATTTTTCTTAAATACAATTTTTTTTAAAAAATTTGAGTCAAGTATTACTGTAGTAATATTTCTTTAGTTTTTTAGTATTGTAATTTTTTTAGCAATAATTAGTAGTATTATTTTAAAGCCACAATTTTTTTGACCAAATTGTAAAGCACTACATTTTAATTTCAATACATTTTTATCAGAAAAATCCAAATTGTGCAATGAAAAGTTTCCATGGATCTTGAAGGTTCTTCATGGAAGCTAAGAAGCCAATAAACCTTTAAGATTGTAAAAAAAAAAACCTCTTTCGACTGTTAAACAGGATGTGTGTGTGTGTGTGTGTGCGTGCGCTACGAGAGTGTTTTTCAGTGCAGTAGTGGGCCGTAGAGGGACTCGGCCTGTGCAGGTGTTGCTGTTTCTCAGTATGATGCTACTGAACCGTGACCTGAACCGCTTCCTCATATGGGCAGGATCCTTTCCCTCTACAACATGAGCAAAGCAAACATTTATTAGTTTATCATTACAGACCGTTTATAGAGGCAAGCAAATGATTACGATTGATTGTGCTCAACAAAACGCACCCTTACTTTCGGGTCACTCCCTCTTATACGTACACATGTTTGCGCTTCCTTCCTTTTCGTGCTCTGCATCCGTCCGTCCACGTTTCTTGGTTCTCTGGGGTTCATTCCCTCTTGTGTTTTTGTGTGTGAAGGTGTATGTTGCTGATTAAGGTGTCAGGGTGAGAGGTGCAGAATATGATAATGTGTTACTTCCTCACTGTCAACAGTCTATGTTCGTGGGTTATTATTGAGACTATCAGAGACCGTAGAATGAGATGAGAGATGGGGTCTGATAAAGACTGTTCCAGGCATACAACTTTTGCTTGAAAGACAGTTCAATATGAGTATGTGATATATGAGAGTGAGTGATAATTTGTTTAAACTGACATGTCAGGGTTGCCAGGACTGCATGACAAAAACAGTCCACTGGAAGAACACTGCCAGTCAAAAGTTAGTGGTAGGTGAGATGTGTTTTTTTGTTTTTTTTAAATAGGCTGCATTTATTTGCATTTATAAAACTGTATTACTGTGACATATTTTTACACTTTAAAATAACTACTTTTTAATGTAATTTTATTCCTGTGTTGGCGAAGCTGAATTTGGTGCTTAAGTACTATTTCTTCATCTTCATCTTCAAAATTGTTGTTGAACAGCATTTTTTTTTTTTTTTTTTTTTTAAACGATGTAAAAGCCTTTACTGTCACTTTTGATCAACTTAATGAATCCTTGCTGAAGATTGCTGCAAACTGCTGAGCCCAAACTTTTGAGCGGTGGTAAATGCCACTCCATAACCAAACAATCTGAACTATTTTCCATTTATTTGTAGGTATAGGCATAACATATAATGTAGGTTATCTCATTAAAAAGAAGAAAATGACAAGTTTGTAACCATAGAAGAAAGGTGAAGCCGGACAAAGCCAATGTATTTTACTTGTACTACATATAGTTAGATCTTTTAAGGATTCAGAATATATCAGTACCATGTTGGTTATCTGTTGATATTGGACTTTTAAATTAAAATATATGTCTATATTGTAAATATTTTTTTTCCATTTAATTTATCTGACACACACATATAGCTAAAAACACAACTTATTTAATAACACTATCAAATGTACTCTAAATAATATAAATTTTTCATACTGTATTATAATGTTGAGATTCCTATATTCACTATATATTTAGCATAAAACAATTGTTTTTAGTGTTTTAATATTAATTTATTCATACAAAATAATATAGAATTTTTATATCCGCAAATCACTCATTGGTCAAATGTACACATGTTCAATTATGTTAAAAGTGACATCGCCAACTACTGGCCCGGCAGCAGAATGCAGCGTTTTTAATCGTTTTTCGCAGATCTGTGGAAACGCGGAAACGTTTCCATTTTTAGTACATCGCTGTCGTGTAAACGCCCATAAAAAACAAAATATTTGTATCCGTTATAAATGTATTTACACATTTTTACTAAACAAATCTAATTTGTTCTATTTAAATGCCACAGCGAATCTATCGGTGACAGAGTTTAAAAGTAGCTCAATTCTTGGCAACTCTTGAACCCCAGAAGGATACATTTTTGTTCTGCTTGGATGAGGGCGTTTTGTATGCACGTCGTATTTGCGCTTTCATTTTGACTCATCCAATGAAAAATCAGTTAACCCACAAACCATCAGACAGGAGTGTGTGTGTGCGTGTGTGTGTTTATATGTGGGTGTAAGGGAGTGACATATAGAGATTTTGGAGAGGAATGGATTATTGAATTAGTTTAGACAATGTATCAATAGTCTTATTTTTATTTCCTCCAGCCCTCTCTTTGCTCTTCATTTCAACTGTCCCTTTATTCTCTCTCTCTCCCTGTTCCCTAGAGAGAGAAGATTCTGCCTGCTGCTCGTTAGCGCTCTCAGCCAATCTGCATTTTTAATTAGCGGTTATTGCTTCTGCTTAATATGCAATTGCTACCCTGGGCCAAATGGGAATCCTTACAAAAAGAGTGAGGGGAAAGAATGAAAGAAAGGGAGAGGGAAGAGAGAGAGAGAGAGACAGGCTGGGTATTGTGTTTCACTCCAAGACCCTGAGACAAAAGCCCCTCCACCCGTCCTCGCACCCTCCACCCGAGGGAGAGATTTGGAGGCAGAAGGGGTGTGTGTGTGTGTGTGTGTGTGGGTGAAGGTGCAGTCACAAGGGCGATGATTTTTCTCTTGTTTTTCATGACCTGTGCAGCTATTTCTTTTTTGTTCTTTAATGAAACACGTTTCCTCCGTCTGTTTTAACCTCAGAAATCTGCTTTTGCTTTTTGACTCGAGGTCTTCTCCAGGCACAGAGTAGGAAAGAAGAGAATAGGAGAGGCTCTTTTTAATCTTCTTCTTTTGCCCCCTCCCAATAAAATGCAGAAGGATTTTGACTTGAGGAGATGTAAAAGAGGCTTATAGCACTCTGCTTTGAACCCTTTGTAAGAGAATGGGGGGAAAAAATGAAATGAATTTTCCTCTCAGTTTTGGGATCCTCTTTGTAGACGGGCCCCATTTATCAAGGAGGCTGAGTCAGGACTCATTTGCATAAAACCTTCGTTTGCTCCGTTCCGCTAATTAGCAATTTGCAGCTTAATTGGCGAGCGGCTCTCTGAAATAGAGACAAAGCTAACCACGTTTAAAAATACCACCAGAGCCGCTGAAGGAGCGCGTCTGTGGCCGTTCTCTCCTGTGAGCACACCTTTAATCAAGCAAGCCTCTCTGACATTACCAGCTCATTATTGCTCTGACACCTGCAGGGGTTTGTGACATGCAGCTTTTCTAACGAAAAGAAAATGTGCCTGAAAAATTAGGAAAACGTGTTCTCTGGAGGTGATGCAGTAAAACAGGAGGATGAGTTTTGGGCTGTGTGCAATACTTGGATTATTTTAGCAAGGTGCAGATATGGGTGATTAGCACGAAAACATGAAACGATCACATTTAACTCCCAAGATCAGAAGGAAATATTTTGTATATATTGTGACTATTTTCATGAAAGGAATGTTTTCTTCCAAAGTTTTCATTACTGTTATGTCCCCATAGATGTTTTTTGTTGTTTTTTTTTTAACAGAAAAACACATGCATCCATGATGTATAAATGCAATTTAAATAAATATGATATAATATATTAGTCCCCTTTACCATAATATTACTTTAATGACAAATTGGAGGGAAAATATCACAATGCAAAAAACTTAATGATCCCAAAAAATAGGCTTCATTTTAGTCAAGCAAAATTTCTGAATTTGGATTTTGGGGTTCAATATGATCTGATAATGTTCTTGCTCTGCAATACCCAGATAACCTACTACTTTTGCCAAAATGTACACTATGCAGCAGGTATACAACACGATTTCTCTTGCTTTTGTTATTTTTTAGGACTGGTGAAAATTGGTGATGTTTTCACACAAAATCTGATATAAACTAAACCACATAATCTCTTAGATCAAAGCATGCAATGTATTTAGGTCATGTGATAGTATGCTAAATGCAACAATAAATGTTTCAATCAGATACAATGCTGTTACATTTAATGTAATGTTATTTTTTTAACATTGGGCCCTGTGTAATCTGACATATGTACAGTATGTTCACATTCTTTTCTAAACATAGCCATGGACTGTACCTGCCCCATTTTCACAAGTATTTGTGGCTTTACCTGTTTTGTTGTGTTTTCTGTAAATGACCAAGTTCGCCTGCAGCCTTTCCTTTGTGCCGTTTCATTTTCAATGCGTCATGATAGACATCGTTCCAGTTCACATAATTAGTCAGATATGTACACTGAGAAAGGCTATGTTTGTTTGCACGTTTAGTATAGACAGTCACACAACCTAGAAATGAAGATTCAGTTAATGGACCTCATCAGTTGGCCACCACATGGCTAGCTAGAGATATATGCATGTTATGGACCATTTATTGATTCCAGTACTAAATCAAGTAGTTATGTTATTATGTTGAAAATAGACATGACCATGTTGTATATACGAGATGCTGAATTGGACATCGAAGACTCACTTATTTATATTTATTGAAAGGGGAAGAGAAAATGGTTTGTGATTTGTGTAAGAATTTCATGTGTAAAACATATTCCAATAGAATGTCCTTTTTTAAATGATATTAGACAACATTTTTATTCAGAAAACTTCTGTTTTAAAGGTTTCTCCTGGAATAATTTTAGAATTTTTGACAAATATTAAATTGAAAGATTCTTTGTAAATGTTGTTACTTTTGTATGTCTGTCTGATTTTTGTATATTGATTGTTTTTTTAATTATTGTAAACAATGTATTGAATTGATTGTAATCATAATTATTTTTAAATTGAAATACTGTTGATTGCCATGAATATAGCCATTGCTCCTGATACGGACCTAAATCATAAATAAATAAACATGGACCATTTATTAGTCAAACAAGTTTGGTTTTCTCTCCTGAATGTACTGCTATTTAAAAAAAATGCCGTTTGTTAGTGTGTTTTGAGTGATTGTGTGTGTTTGTTTGAATGATAAGTTAATTTTCTCTTTCTCTCTTCCTTTCCAAAACAGAAGAGCCCTCCATTTTCACTTGCCAGGTGTGTCAGTGTGTGTTCTCCAGCGCATGGACTCTCCTCCAGCACGCTCAGAACACACATTCTCTCAACATCTACCAGGAGGACGACACAATCACGCCTAAACCGCCGGCCACGATGGATCCGCGACACCTGGGCGCCGCTCTGGCCTCTGCGTTCCAGCCGTCCTCCGTGAGATCCGCTCGCTCTCACAAACCTCCTCACATCTCCACCCCTGCACCGCGTGATCTCCAGAGCCTGAACTTCTCCATGTGTTTACAGCGCCTGGCGGAGGTGAGCTGTAACAGCGGTGGAGTGGTGCCGTCTCCATCCCCGTCTCCTCCAGCCGCTTCCCCCTTTCCCCTGTCCTCTCCTCCACTTCACACAGGCTTCTCCTGCCAGCTGTGTGGCCAGGGCTTTCAGTCTCTGCGTAGCCTGTCCGCGCACCGGCGCACTCACGCCTGCGATAGACCATATCACTGCGGTGTGTGTCAGCTCACGTTCTCTCAGAGCGGCGAACTTGCACGACACATGAGAAGCCACCGTCGTTCTGCAGCTGGACCGGAAACATCTGATCCCGGCCCTGCCAGTGCGGATGAGGACAGAAAGCTTTCTGGACTGGGAGATAATGATATTTCCGGTGGTCTTAACGCCAGCTTGGAGGCTGGGAAGCATCCAGGAGGAACCAGCCTGATCTTGATATCTCCTCAGTCCAGGGGTGCGGATCGCAATCTGCTGCGGTACTATCAGCCTCTGAGAGAAGCTGAAGAAGAGGGTCAAGGTGAACCTCAACAGGCTTCTCCCTATGGCAGCCCCTCGGAGGGCTCTCTGGAGAGCGGAGATACAGGTGGAAGTGGAGAGAGCGGGATCGCCAGCGGGAACTGCACACCGAAGCGCCCAGAACGGGAGGATCGTCCTCAAGGCGAATGGGAGCAAGAGGAGGAGGCCGTGGAGATAGTCACGGACTGGCAGCGGGAGAACGAAAGGAGGCAGGTCACCAGCGGAGGGGGCAAGAAGAAAAAAGAAGAGGCGTGCGAATACTGCGGGAAGTGTTTCCGTAACAGCAGCAACCTTACGGTTCACCGGCGCAGCCACACGGGGGAAAGACCGTACCGATGCGGACTCTGTAGCTACGCCTGCGCGCAGAGCAGCAAACTCACTCGCCACATGAAAACACACGGTGCCCGCGGGACACGCGCACCCTTTCAGTGTCAGCTTTGCTCCGTCCCGTTCACCGTCTATGCCACGCTGGAGAAACACCTGAAGAAGGTCCACGGACTCACTCACGCCAGTGCAGGAGCCTACAGCCAGGGCTCGCTCGCCGATTACAACGGCCTCAACATCAAAGTGGAGGATGATAAATTAGGAGCTCCAATCACAATGCTCACAGAATCTAAAGCAGACCTATCAGAGCAGCTGAAAGAGGAGGACGCTGAAATGAGGGTGAGTGTTGATGTGACCCCTTCTTCTGAAGAAACCGGTTGTACTGCGGCTCTGGGTGAAACCGCAGTATAAACACAGCAACATGACACTCTGATAATGACCAAAACCACCATCTTCTGCCCACAACTCAGAATGCCCATCTTATCAAAAAACCAAGAAGACCTTTACCCACCTTCACCTCAAGTCACTCTAGGGAGGGAAGCTGGTACTGACCGAGACTTGATAGATTCTCATGTCAGTACAAGTGCCTACTGTTAAATCCGGACTTTGCAATAGACGTCTTAGTCCCAGCCACCGTCGTACAAGGCACTTCGAACCCAGAACATGAACGTTTGACTACTCAGAGTATACGTTGATGGTTACAAACCATTTGAGCCTTTTGTTGAGCCCAAAAGACAATCAGACAGGAAGGCCTGCAGGTGATCTGTCAATGTGATTTTTGAATTCTGCAATGCAATTCTGGACACTGTTGTAGCACTCTACCACAGAGCCTTAAAGGTTCATGGTTTATAAAAATCTGTGTGACAAAAAAAAAGAAAGAAAAAGAGAATGGATGTCCAATCCTGCTTCAGGAGGGCCTCTGTCCTGCAGAGTTTGTCTCCAAGCTTAATTAAACACACCGGAAACAGCTCACCAAAGTCTTCAGGACCTTTGCTAAAAACGTTCAGGCTGAAGTTGGCTAATCTCTGCAGGATTGGACACCCCTGGTCTACATCAGTGTAAGAGTAAGACTTGCACGGATGAATTTGAGCTTGTTTTCCCAACTATCCGACAGGGTTGTTTCCTTTTTTTTGATACTGTATATTAAACAGGACTGATTGGGTCTGTGGCAATACACGTTCACTGTCACATATCACTGTTAAAGAGCATTTGTTTGCCATTTAGTTCATTTAGAATGTCAGAATTGTGTATATGTATATTTTGCAACTTATTCCACAAAAATGTACAACATTTTTTTTTCTACTGCACAACAAATTAATTTTCATTGTATTTTGTGAGCCTGTTTAGTCTGTTTGCAGACATTTGTTTTACTGCCCGAGCACATAGAAATACTATGAAAAGTTTTGTTAATTTTTTTATAATAATTTTTTTTTTGTCAATTGTGTTTTGAGGAATGAAAAGCCTTGTTTTCTGATGAAATACTGGATAGGGAACAGCGCTGTTGAATGGTGAACCCACTGAGAGAGCACTTGTGTTTGTTTGTGTATATGTGAGAGAGTTCGAGACCAGATATATGATAAATCTATACAGGGAAAGTCTGCTTTGTTACAGTTTTTTATGATTATAAATGTCAGGGATCTGTTATGTTACACTTTATGTTTGCGCGGTAACAAGTATGGTAGAATAAGTCATTAAATGGAATTTAAAGCAATTTTTTTTGTATTAATACGCAAATGTGAAAATAGTTGGACGTCCAGTTATGTCCGTTTCTTCAGGGAGCAGCGAAAACAAAGCTCTTTTTGTCCTTTGAATATTGTTATAAAAATTTCTGTTGATTGAAATGTCATGTCTTATATGTGATTTCTCCCAGAAATCCCTGTGTAGCCCACCACTTTGTGTATTTTGTATTTCTATGGCTATTTGTACGGTAATTAAAAGACTGCGGCAAAGTCAGAGGGTGTGTGTGTGTGTGTGTGTGTGTTTGAGTATGTGAGAACCTGAAAGTGTGACGGCAAGTCGAACCTGTCGCTACATGTCTCAGATCACATCACAAATTCACAGTATTTGCACAGATGAGCCGCTCTCCTCGAACGGCTATCGTTGTTGAGTCACAGTCCGTTAGTAGAACAGTCATATCTGACTAAACCACTGGGTCATTCAAGTAGGCCTTCAAGGAACAGGGTTTGATGGAAAACATGAGATTGTCAGGTTGATTACTCATCTAAGAAAGTGTGATTATACATCTGGAGAGAGAAAGACAAAGCCGGGAAGGAGTTCTGGGATTGAAATGGGTGGGAGCGGAGTCATCTTAACAGCTCTTTTCTTTTGTAACAAAACCTTCACGCCGGTATCTCTGGCCCCTCTAATGAGTGGGACGCTCCATGATCCCTATAGCTCATTAACAAGCAACCTTTTTAATGAGCTTTCAGCCTGGGCTGGGGGAGGTTGGATTGAAGGGACCATATGTAGCTCTCACCCCATCTCCAATTATCGCCGTTTCGGAGAACGAGAGAAATAGGGAGGGCTCTAAAGCGTCCTTTACGACTGGTAGTTCTGAAGACATTCCTGATTCTCTGAATCACAGGTGATCGCCCTGGGACCTGCATCGCTTCTCCTCCATCAAACCTTATACACCCACCTCAGCCGCGCACCATTTGGTGGCGCACGGTCCCAATTACATAATGTAACACGAGCCTCTGCGAGCTAAGATGGCCTCTGGCTGATGAAAACATTCCCAGGTGCCCTTTGTCTCTTTTGGCCGCCTCTCTGCACACAGGACTGGCCTGTGTTTATCTTCACTGACCAATCACGACGACCCGTTCCTATCAGGGCGTGGTGACGGGTAACTGACCGTTCAAACCTGCAGATGCACATGGACTTTGACGTGTGTTTTCAGTTCAAGCACAGACCACAATAACTAGCACTGTTTCCGGGTGAAAAGGGAGAAAGTTTGTGGTTTTGGGGTCTCAAGAAACCTGCATGTCTTCTCAGTGTGGGAGTTGTCTGAATTGATTTATTCGTAACCATGTTTAGTAATTTTCCCTATGTCTTCACAATGCTCTCAATACGTTCTTAATGGGAGATATTGACAGAAATGAGGCCAAGGAACCCTTTGGATAGAGAGACAGGGAAGGGACGCCCTGTTAAAGCACATCTTTTAACACGCATGTAGGACCATATTCATATTTACATATTGTGTTATGATGTTTAAATGTCAAATGCATTAAAATAATGTTGATTTTCTAATGTATTTTTTTTATTTATAAATATTTTTAGATTTCGGTTATGAGGATTAGATTGCATATGCATAAAAATTATACTTTTTATTCATATTGATTTATCACCTGTAATGATTAGGGTAATTTATTTAATTATTTTATTTTTCATATTTTTTAATTGTGTTGTGATGTTTAAACCATATTCATTTAAAAAATATTTTTGTATGATTCATCACCTGGATGGGTTAGTATACGGGTACATGTATTTTTTTCAATTGAATTTTTCATAGATTTTATTATTTATAAGTTATGTATAAATTATGTTTTTTATTTATAATTATATTATAATTATATTATAATAATTAATTGTGTTATGATTACACTTCAGTATTACATTTATTATTAAATTTTTCATGTTTTAAAATGATTATTTATTAAAAATATAATGTAAAAATACAATGTAGGAGAAACAACATTTAACTGAATTTTTAAACCTCAATAACACTTACTGTGATGTTTTTCCACAAATATTTGTTTCAGATGAACAATATTTCGAAGGCCCTCTGCAGTAACACAGCAAACTCTCTAGAGGTCATATCTTCCGCTGTAACTCCTGCTGTTTCCACAGGGCCTGAAATCACTTTCTTTCATAGCCAGATCAAAATATGCAATACCAGTTCTCATGAAACCTGATGTGAACAGTAAGACGGTTGGTGATTGTCAGACTGCTAGATTTACAGATAGTAGATCAGCTGCATGGGTCTGCATTATTAGGGTTGTATAATTCACTCAAAAATGAAAATTCTATCCTCATTTACTCACCCTTAAGTTGTTCCAACCCTGTATGAGTTTCTTTCTTCTGCTGAAGATACCGGTAGTATAGGAAAAAATTCCATGGAAGTCAATGGGTTCCATCAACTGTTTGGTCACTGACATTCTTTAAAATATCTTCTTTTGTGTTCAGCAGAAGAAAGAAAGTCATATAGGTTTGGAACAACTTGAGGGTGAGTAAACGATTTTCATTTTTGGGTGAACTATTCCTTTAATGTAGATTACTGACAGAGGTCTACTTTTGGCCAAGCTTAAGAAAGACAATATATATATATATATATATATATATATATATATATATATATATATATATATATATATATATATATATAAATGATATAGAGACCTATTATTTTATATTTCAAAAACCTGTTAATTACATTTTATAAAGAAGTGCCACTGAATTCCTCTCTTTCCACAGGGCCATTTCTGTCTGGTGTGACAGGATCAATGAGATGGAGGGAATGAGCAAAGGAAGGTTGTGTGAATGGGATAAACCACAGAAAGGTTCTCAAGTGTTTTTTTTATCCTTGTTCCCAACCCTGCATCCAATATCATCCTCCTCCTCCTTGTGGTAACGTCCCTCCTTTCCTCCGCAAGGACCACAGAGAGAAACCTGAACCCTAAAATTACCCCTGCCTCAGTGATCTTGTAGTGGCCTTGCGTGTGAGAGGAAGACAACAGTCCAGCTGTCCACTAATACTGCACTGGATGGAGGGAGCAGCCACAAATAAGGGTTAAAACTTGACCACAAAAAACAAGGTGATAATCTGTTACTTCTGATGCTCCAGAATGGTTACATTCCCAGCGACTGTGGTGGAAGAGGTTTGGAATTTCATATTTTCATTGCAATGTTATCATTTTAAACCAATTCCAATCATCAGTTATTTTTATCCAAAAGCAAATTCACGTAATGCGAAATAAATATATTTCCAAACTTTTTCGCTCGCAAAACCTTTACGTTCACAAAAGCATAACACATAAACACATAAACATTTTTTCCATCACTTTACTACGGAGCCCCTAAACTTTGGGATTCCCCGAGAAAATCTTTCCTTTGCAAAACTTTTGCGTTCCATCAAGAAACGTTTGCGTTCGCTCGCCAACTTTAGAGTTTTGTCTCTCCGGGGAATGCAACAAAGCATTGAAATACATGTATTTCTCCCATCTTCTATTTTTTGTTTCCATCGCCATGTCCCTTTAGGATCTCCGTAAAGCAGCTGCTTTGATCAGTTTGAAGAAAATGGATTTTAAAGGAACAGTTCAACTAACAATGAAACTAATGTCATTATTTACTACAATGCTTTTCCATTTTCAGTATACTTTTTTTATTATTATTATTGGAAAACATAACGTAGAGATCAAACCTAAATTAATCCTGGTGAAATAACTTTAAATCTGAACTTGAAGTCAGTAATATTTGGGTGAACTATCCCTTTAAACCAATAATGACTGACTGATATGATTCAAAATTAATTTATAGCCTAACCTTTGCACCATTACTCCAGGCTCCAGCTGCTTAAAAGTTTTTGTGGAAAGTACAAAAGAACAGCATTTATTTGACAGAAACCTTTAGTAACGTAGTCTTTAATGTCACATTTGATCAATTTATGACAAGTATAAGTGTTATTATTGTTATTTTTTACTTTTATAAGGTACATTAGCCATATATAGAGATATAAACTGTGGTGAGACTTTACATTGTTCTAGCCTTGGCACAAATGTGACACAAATGAAAGAAAATCCACAGGCAACGTCTCTGCTTTCCCAGATACACACACACACACACACAGGAGCGTTATGCCACTCCTTCATAACCTCCTAAACGATCTGCATGTGATACTGAGAAAAGGGGGGGAATCACACAGCACCTGGTGACCTTTACTCTCACACAATGAGCAAGAAACAGGTCAAAACAGCCTCTGACGACTGGTTAAACTAGCCTTTACTCCAGAGCAGAGCTCGCAGGTCTCATTGTCATGTCCACAATACTGTGACCGGCCCTGAGGGATCAACCCATACTTATGAGTCAACTGACTTGTCCTTCGCCCCCCAGAAATGTACACCTTTTTTGGTGTCTTCCACAGAAAGGTGGAGCGTCTACTAGGAAAGGAGAGTGAATGTAAAGTGTTTCTATTCATTCGAGTGCATTGCGTGACTGAATAGCATTTGGAGACCAGTTCTTATATGCATGTGTTTAAATGGAGAGAGAGCAATAGGGAGACACAAATATAAAGAGTAGGTTAAATACTGATAGCAAGCGACGTATTGAGGCAGGATAGTTAAATAGCAAGATATAGAGTGATTGTCTTTCTGTTCTCGACCTCCTGACCTTTTTTCATGCATCCTTCCATCGGGCACCACCGCGGTGCCTGGGAACGACTGGTGTTAATTGATGGCTGTGAGCAGATAGACTCTGGGTTTGGGTCGTGGGAGCAGTAGGGGTCGTGGACGTGCCGGGACTGTAATCATGCTCTGGGAGGGTCAGCAACCTTTGTCGTCACCACATAATCCTCTCTAACTGAAAGACCATATGTAGCTCACAGAACATATAAGCATCAATAACACCAGTTACTCGTGAGCGCTTGTTCACATCCGTCCCATTATGAGCGGTGTTTAATTTAGCCCCTGTGAGCTTGTCTGAATGCGGGCAGCCAGTGAAAGAAAGGCAAAGTACTGTTTTGAGGTCAGGTGATTTGGTTGGTACAAATGGATTTATATGTTTACCTTCAAATTAATCTATTTAATTTCAATGCTTACTTTTGTGACCAAACCTTAGTTTGAGGTTCCACTTCATATTAAGTGTCTTGATGTACTAGAATTGACATCATCCCTTAACCTTAGTTTTCTTAGTTATCTCTAAAGCTCACTTGAGTTACAGACATTTGCCTTCGGCTTCAGACGTGCCACTGTCTGGTCGAAACTCGTTATAGGAAGTAGGCCTATCATAAAACATCATAATAGATAAAAAAAAATTGTAAAACAATTTAAACATCAAATGAAACAAAAGGGTAAAAATAAATAGATACACATTTATTATTAGATGATCACTTCCTTTAAAATAAACACTTCCTTTAAACACTTCCTTTCTAATTGGATCTTATGCAATAACGACTGACTCTGTTGTGCTTTTTTAAATAGAAAAGGTACAGGAAAAGGTAACTTTTATTAGGCTATTAAAACATAGCTGCGTTCTGTGGGTTTAACGTGTTTATTTGTGGATACTGTTGGAATAACTGAGGTAGTGACCTCGCAGTGCCATCTAGTGGTGAATGTGTTATTTCACACATACAGATGTGCATTTGTTGGTTTGTTTGAATAAAGCTCCCCGTTGTTCTCCGAAAATATCCCTCAATGGCTTGCAATGATGATATCGAAGCGTATTTAATTTGCTTATAACAGACAATTGAATTATCTAAATATTTAGCAGGACTAATTTAAATCGATCAGCAGCCCATCAGAAGATAGTCTGACATTTGCTATCATAGGCTTTTCTACGTCTCAAGTGTCTAACGTTACGCCTCCCAGGCCAGTAAACTCGGGGGGGGGGGATGGGGATTGGGATTGGGTGGGATGTGCAGCTCCAAACTTTTCTGAGCTAAAGCCCAGATTCAGAAAGTTGAGCACAGGCTGTGAGTGAGTGACAGGACTGCCGCGATCTGATTCTGCAGAGATGTCTGAGTTAGGCTCCATTGATAATCCGGTGAAGTTCAAGGATCAAGACTATGACTTCCTTCTGCAGAAGTGTCTCAAATCTGCCCTTCTCTTCTCAGACACGGTGTTTGCGGCGAACCAAAGCTCCCTCGGGATTCCTGCGGATCCTGATCCTAAAAAGGCAGTAAAGTGGTTGCGCCCAAAGGTAACTTATCACGAATAGTCTTTTTTAACACCAGATGGGCTTGATTTTCCAGAAAGAATGTTATAGGCTCAGGTTGTTCTATGCCTTTAATTTACGGCAGATTGATTTAATTGGTAACGGTACACTGTAAGTACACTGTCATTTCAACTTAAGTCATTTCAACTTAAATTAGCCTACATCAAGCAATGTAAAAACATATTTTGTTATTAAGCAAATAATTAAGTCGTAACTTAATATTTATATTCACAACATAAATATGTATATTTAAGTCATAACTTAACATAACTGATCTTATCATTTTTACAGTCTATAAGAGTAATTATTGACCATATTTTACAATAAATTACTATTTAATTAAAAGACAGTTGAGAGAGTGATAGAAAACAGGAGGAATTGTCATTGATAACAAGCTAGTAAAGCCCACAGAACTTTATGGGGTCATTAAAGGTGATGTTGCACCTCAAGGGAAAATTCAGTTACTCTGTTACTCTGCCTTAAATATTTACGGTAAAATCACAAATACAACCTGCATTATTTTCAACCACTTTTTGAATGTATTTATGGTTAAAGAATATATGACACAATCAACAGAAAAGTTAAATGGTTGAAAAAAAAGCGTATATACACACACACTCCATTTACTCACTCTCGTGTCATTTCAAAACTGTATGAACTTCTTTCCTCTGTGGAACACAAAAGAAGATATTTAGAAGAATGTTAATAACCAAAGCATTTCAGTTCCCATTAACTTCTATTCAATTTTTTGTCCACACAATGGAAGTCAATGGGAAGCTAAACAGTTTAGTTACAAACATTCTTCAAATTATCATCTTTTTTGTTCAGCAGAAGAAAGTAAGTCATACAGGTCTGGAATGACATGAGGGTGATTAAATGATGACTGAATTTCCATTTTTGGGTGAACTATTCCTTTAAGACAGGACCCTGAACCTGAAAAGTTCTCCTACGCATGCATATGCTTTCAGATGTTCTGATCAACCCATCGCATGTTCTTGCAAATTGTTTTTGGCTCACACCCATCTCCTCTCCCCCTCTTCAGGAAATCACCAGTAATGCTGTCTTTGTTGAGGGCACCATGGGCACCACCGATATCTGCCAGGGCCAGCTGGGTGAGTGCATGCTCGTGTTAGCGCACGCTTGTTCATATTTCATGCCAGGATAATGGGATAACGCCTTACTGCACCTCTCAGAAACCAAATCACCCGAAAGTGCCCTCAAGGCATGGGGACTATCAGAGAAATATCCGTCTTTGGCAACGCTCCCACTCTTCCTCTCCTTATCATGCAGATGCCCTCCCCCCATCTTCTTCCACCCAGATCTTCCTCATCATGCTTAATGTACTATCCCTATTCTAACCCTTGTAGCCGCGAGACACTGCGCGGATCTCTGAGTCCCTGCTGAGAGACGCAACACGAGCCGCCGCAGGCAACGCACATCAAAAACACCACAAATGTACTCGAGACAGGGAGGGATGAAAGCAGAGGGAAGAAGGAGGGAGCGAGAGGTTGGATTGGCATCATCTGTACCCCCCCGCCCCCCGTTTCCACCCACCTAAAGAATAACAATTATTGTGCACAGCGGGGATTGTTTTATTGTTTTGCCTCTCTGTTCCTCTGCACATATGCCGTTGATTTGGTGCTGATGGAAAGTGTTTTTGTTGAAGTACAATGTTCAACATTTACATACTCAGCTTTATTCAGTGTTTCCCAACCTTTTTTTTTTTTGTCTTATGTACCCCCAAAGATCCATCAGAAAGGGTCAAGTACCTCTTCATCGACACCAAACCAAAAATGTGCCTTTTAAACTCAACAAAGTATACAGTGAAATCATAATTGACATGAATAAGTAAATAAGATCTTTAATAAGTCTTAAATAAGTCTTTGAGTCCATATAATAGTTTTTGCTGAATGAGTTCAGTGTTTCATTTAACATTTTGATGAATGTAAGAGCAAAATCAAAGAATTAGAAAAGAGTAATAATAGCCTAATTAAGTACATGTACGTACTATAGGGTAAGGGTTAGGATGAGGGATTGGTTTATGGTTAGTTGCTTGTAATTATGCATATATTTATTGTTGAATTGTTCAGCATTTTTCTCATAAATGAGTTGCACTCTTGTCCTTTGCAGTGTCTCACGCATGGCACGGCATTCTACAAATGTGAAGCTCAAGTTAAAAGTTCAGCTTTTAAAAATAGCCTCATAACATTTGCTGCGCCCGAAATCAATAAAGCGTGTTATATATATAGTATAAATATGAGTAGTATGAATGAAATTCATACGTACTACATCCACCATGTTGTTACTGTCATGTGACCTATACATCATCAGTTGTGTCACTTCCATTCACAGATCCCCTCCTGTGGCCTCATGGGATAGTAAAGTGTCTCGAATGCTCGTTGGAAGTAGTAGGTCATTTGGGGACTTTTTCAGCTTCTGTTTTTCGAATACTATGTATTTGGGATGTAGTCGGTTTCAGATGTAGTGATTTTTTTTTTTATGTGTTCATTCCACTGTCCTACATTTCATGTTTTCAAGGTCCTCTGCACACACAATTTACCAGTAAAATTCTGCTTCCTCTTTTGGTATCCCCCAGGATGGAGTACTATTTAAGCAATAATTATTATTGTCACAGCAACATCTGGCTGCCATTTATTGCGAAACTCAACATTTCGAAGTTTTCTTGTGTGCACACATAAAGAAGTGTGGGCATCTTGTATCAAAGCAGTCGGATCTGAGCTTAAATCATGAAGTGTGCGTTTGCCACTCAGGATTTGGATGGCCTCTCTAAATAATATATGAACATCGCAACGCATCACTAGAATAACAAACGCATGTAAATAATCTCATTTGAATAGAAATCTACCCAAATAATGCCTTATTCTTAGCACTTCAAGTAGAAATTTTAATTATTTGTTTTCAAGTGACTTTCCACATCAACATATCCAGGCCGTTTCCTTACGGTCGGACGATTAATTGGACGTCCTCAGTTGTAGAGCTCTGTTTGGGGTTATTCCTATGGGAGTTGGTGTGTTAAGTATGTTTTTTTGTGAAGTGTTGTTTCCCCCACACGGAGCAAACGAACATCTGTTACCTGTTACAGAGGAATGTGTGACAGACAGCATGTCTCCCGCTTCTTCAAAGCTTGACCTTGCACTGTGTTTGAGGCTGTGGTCATGTGTTTGTACATACATGCTGAGAGGATTGTGTAACAGTGCTGTCTTGCGGTCCTGCTTCAGGTAACTGCTGGCTGCTGGCGGCCCTGTCCTGTCTCACCATGCACCCGACTCTGTTTATCAAAGTGGTTCCATGTGGACAAAGCCTGAGTGAATCCTACGCTGGCATCTTCCGTTTCAGGGTAAGGAGAGCAAGAAACCGACAATAAAAAAACCACAGTTATGAGACGCTCACAAATTTATGAGATTATTCTTTTGAAATAGTTAAATACGTCATGCTTTTCTTCCACAGTTACTATTTATCTTGTATAAAACTAGATCAGTGACTGTATGAGTGATTGATGGGATGAGTGAAAGCATGAAAGAACCCATGAATTTTACATAAAGCGGCCCATTTTTTATAGTCCAAGTGGGGGTTTGAGAGAGGGTCGAACCAGGCTAGAATTGATATCCTCGTTTGAACGTCTGCTTATGCGTCTAGATTTGGAGATGCGATATGCGTACGTCCTCGGGAATGGTAATTAAAATCAGTCTTCTTTGAGCTTACCATCACTAACAGCTGAGGTTCATTCCAGACACAGATCCTGTCATCTTCCCTTTGTCCCGATGACATGTACATCTGCACGTCCCTCCCCCTTTAAACATGCACGCATTGGCACAAATTATCATAATTCAGTTGTCTGTTTTTCATTCACAGAGAAAGAACATTGTGTTTCTGTTTGTATATTTGTTGCAGGCACCTTTAAAATCAGCCTTAAACCTATTTGCTTCGTCTGCTAATGATCTGATTGGTCAATAAAATCCAACGTTTGGAATGATTACAATGAGCCTAAAGTTGCCAACTTTCTATACTTATCTGTATAAATGTTTTTCTACATGTTTTCACCATTATTGAGAACAAACAGCCAGAATAGTCCTTAATTTGTCCACCTCTCAGTAATCCTGTCCAACTTGTTACCGAGGAACCACCAGAGAGAGATAAACTTACTAAAAAAAAGCTGCACTTATATTGGTAGCCTGAAAAAAAGAGGCCCACTGTGAGGCTCAAGACAACATGATAGTAGCTCTGTAACTCACCGTCATCATGTCGACAGATGAGGTCATTCAAATTACAGTTTGATTATAAAGTATAGACTATATAGATCTGGCTATATGAGACTATAGTGAATGCATCTCTTTACAGTGCATTACAGTCCAGGATTGCTCTTTCAGCATTATCCTGAACATTAAGAATTCATTTCATGCGTCACTGAAAGAGAGGCTCTCGGGAGCGTGTAAACGTCACATACTTTTGATTTTCCCGGCAAAAACAACCCGAATGCTTCACATTAAAAATCAGCCTACAGGCTTTCACAGACAAGCTGTGAAGTCGGGGAAGGTCTCGTTTTTAAAGTCTCGTTACAAGCTGTTCACATATGTTCATATATACATCCTTTAAGCTGTTCTCTAGAAAAAGATAAATGAGACAGAGGAAAATAATAGGCACCTAATTATATAGTAAATTAGAAAAACAAAAACATTTACTAATGCATAATGCAATTCTATCAGAAATCTATAATTTCAAGTATGATATATATTTTTAGACTTCGCTAAGTTCACTGACAAATTTCACTTCCAGCAACATGTAAAAAATTGCAAAAATTAAACAAAACCCATACAAAACAAAAACTTTGCTGTTCACTTTTTCATGTACATCTTTCATTAACAGGTTGCTGTTATACAATGAGACACTGTATATATGATTAATAAATCACCCTCTGACATTTTTCTCACCTACTCCTCAGGGTTTTTTTGTTCTGAAGCACAAAGTGACGAGTAAACTACTGCGAGTAGTCTGCAATCATTACTGCAATGTTATTTGTTTCAGAGAGTTCACCTTGAAGCCTTGCAATAAAACAAGCCACTACAGCTCCTGTGGCGTGTGTGCGTGGTTATGAACGGAGGCTAAACTTGTGAGATAACAGCACAGTTAATTAAACAATCAAAACACATTAGCACTGAAGAGCTCTTATGGAAGGTTACTCAGCGTTATGTAATTGTTATGCCATTCTCATTGTATAATTACATTGCCGTAGTATTACATTCAGAGGCTAAACAGGTATGTGAACATGACTTGGCCTGATCCAGGAGGGTTAGAGAGGCGAGGAAAGAAAGAGAGCGACGCGAGAGAAATGAGAAAACAAGGAGTTAGAGGACTGTTGATTGGTGGACGAGTCCTGCGATGTTTAGGCTTGTTACTGTAGCCTAAGGACATGGACACAGACTTGTGGACACACACACACACACACACACACACACACACATAGACCTGCAGGCTGACATGTCCATTCTTGCATGTCTAACATCACATTAAGTCTTTCAGCTTCACATTTAAGGGGTCATTCATACAGTTTCATTACATTCATTATTAATGTGAATAAAGTGTTTTACACCAAAACAGTCATTATTTCGTTTTTCATTAATATTTTCCACCCTAAATAGTCTGGTTTTTTTTATGTGCCTTTATGACTTTTATGTAAATTAAAGGTCACTATCATTTAAAGTTAAACGTTTGGGTCAGTATTTTTTTAAAGAAAGGCTAAAGAAAGGAAATTAAGGCTTTTTCGATTCGGCAAGGATGCATTAAATCAACCAAAAGGGACATTAAATAAATGACACAAGATTTCTCTTTCAAATAAATGCTGTTCTTTTAAACTTTCTATTCATTAAAGAATCCTGAATATATATATATATATATATATATATATATATATATCATGGTTTCCACAAAAATATTAACCTTTTGAGCTGAAGCACAACCATAAACAATGTTCTTCCACAAAATGCATGCAGTTTAACTGATAGATAGTGTACCTTTAAATTGTAATACTATTTCACAAGTTTTTGTTCTAATAAATGCAGCCTTTGCAATCATTAAAACATAACATAAAAATCTTACCAACCCCCCATTTTTGAACGGTAGTGATTCTCCTAATATGACTCATTTAAAACAGAGGAAACATACTAGCTCAAACTGAAAAGATACTTTGGAGACCCATAAAGCAGTAAAGCATCCCACTTTTTCAGGTGCATCAGCACCCGAATGTGCTTGTACAGAGCAAATGTAACCCTGTTCTCTCTCTCTCTCTCTCTCTCTCTCTCTCTCTCTCTCTCTCTCTCTCTCTCTCTCTCTCTCTCTCTCTGTGTGTGTGTGTGTGTGTAGTTCTGGCAGTATGGTGAGTGGGTGGAGGTGGTAGTGGATGACAGGCTGCCTGTGAGAGAGGGCCGTCTGCTTTTCAGCTACTCTCGCACCACCAACGAGTTCTGGAGCGCCCTGGTGGAGAAAGCTTATGCCAAGTCAGTTCCAGCATATGTGTCCTCGACTGTGTGGGCCTGTGACTATTCATTAGTGACACCGCTCACGTGAAGGCCATTGTTCCTTTGCGTTATTAAGGACTGATATTTTTAGAAAAAACATCCAGTTGTTAAAAATCATCCAATACAATCGATGGATTTAGAGTAATTAATGTGGAATCAGTCCAACCAATCGAAGCCAATTATGAATGTGTGTGTGTGTCTCTCTCTGTCTGTCTGTTCCTGAAGGCTGATTGGTTCTTATGGCAGTCTGAAAGGGGGGATTATCTCCGAGGGAATGGAGGATTTCACAGGGGGGATTGCCTACTCCCTCCCGGTGTCTTCTCGACCCCCACGCATGCTCTGGAGAGCCATCACTGCTGCCCTGGCCAGGAGCAGTCTGATCAGCTGCTTCATACAAGTACACATATTCACATAGGCACAGTATATGACCATAATCCTAATCCTATCCATGATTTCCCGGCTGAAAAATTAGCATAAGGTATGTTTTGCATGCTATAGGACCAGCATGTGAAGGCATGAGAACAGCATGATTACTGATCCACCAGCACTATACAGTTATTATTACACTATAATATGGTTTATGCCGATCTAACCAGCCTGGAACAACATGCAATTCATGCTGGTTTATGCTGGATTTTTCAGCAGGGTGTCTTCATGTTAAACACACATATGTTTTGTGTGCAGGCTACCAGTGTGAAGGACATTGGCATTGTGACATCAGAGGGTCTCATCAAAGGTCATGCTTATGCCATCACTGATACAGATAAGGTTTGAGAATAATGCATATAAACATGGTTTGCAGAACATGAACATTGTAGGAATTTCACAAAGAAAAATATTTCAGTTTTTTTATATTAAGTTTAAGTAAATTTTCTTTAGAATTAGTTTCTTTTGAATTTGGGGTTTCATCACAGTTTTTGAATGATTTATCCAATTAGTGTTTTATTAATAGCTTTTGGTAAACATCTCTGTTTGTTAGTAGATTACGAGCCTAATAAATACCAAATATTTTAATATATACACAGTAAAAATGAATTTTGATGATTTGTTTTCACAACTTTTTATATTTTGTCAAATCAACTTAGATAATTAATGTAGTTCAGATGGCATAATATTTTGAGTTTCTATTTATTAAACCAATCTCCTTTGTTGTATTAACTCAAATTTTTTATTTCAATGAACTAAAAATTTTAAGGCAACCAGGTATCTTTTTAAGTTAATCCAACTTTTTTTTTTACAGTGCACATGCTGTGTGTGTGTGTTTGTGTGTGCGTGTTTGCGTGCGTGCGTGTGTGTTAGTGCAGAGATGCCAATATTCAAAGTCCTTGACCTTGTGAGGAAATGTTTTGGTCCCCATGAGGAAAGCCGCTTATAAATCATACAGAATAATATTTTTTTAAACTGTAAAAATGCAGAAAGATTTCTGTGAGGGTTGTGTTTAGGGGAATGGTTAGGGTAAAGGGATAGAACTTGTACTGTATTTGATACGGTTTGTACAGTATAGAAAAATCCCCATAAAACATGAAAACACACCATTTGTGTGTGTGTGTGTGTGTGAAGGTCCAGAAGGTGTCTGAAGAGGTCTTCCTGCTGAGGCTGCGTAACCCCTGGGGGTTTGTCGAGTACTGTGGACCCTGGAGTGACAAGTGAGAAAGACGTTAGGAGCTCATTCTGTTACCAGCGTTGCATCTTAGAGCCGCTAAAGACTGGGCATTTGTGTTTGTGTGTGTGTGCAGGTGTAAAGACTGGGACTGTATAGACAATTCTCAGAAGGCCAAACTTGAGTTGGCCAAAGCTGATGATGGAGAATTCTGGTAGGGACACAAGACACTTTCCCACTGTTCAAATAGTCAAACAGGGGCTCCTGTAGAATTTCATCATGGGACATGCACACAAACATATATTTGTAAAATAAAAACATTGTATTTCAGACAAATGGGGAAAATAAAGTGGCTTTAGTTGCTCTGCAGAACGTCAAAAATACAAACACCCGTGTGCTTCTGGTGTAGGCAGCGCCATCGATTGTATCACACACACACACACACACACACACACACACACACATCTCTATCTCTTATTATTGTGGAGCATTGCCAAACCTAAATCAATTAAATGCCAAGAATTACAGTATATAACACTACTAAGACTACTACTAATAATAACTGCAACTACAGTCCCTTAACAAGCCATCTAGTTCAAATCTGCCTGTGTCTGGACTTGTGTCTTTCAGGATTGGAGTAGAAGACTTTTGCCGACTGTTTAATACAGTGGAAATGTGCAGTGTGAATCCGGACTCCATGTCGGGGGAGGCGAGTGATGACACGGCCAGCCCGTCCTGGACACTGAGCTCATATCAGGGCACCTGGGTCCCAATGTGCTCTGCAGGGGGCAGCCGAAAATACCCCAGTAAGACCATGTTTAATATTAATAAGCCTATATCAGCGGCTCTCATCCCACTAGGGGGCCTCAGCGAACTCAAGGGGGTCTGAAGATGACTTAAAATGATTTACACAAAACAAGAAACAAGAAAATAACTCAAATCAAGAAATGTCTAGGGTTTCCACAGTCTTAAAAGGGTCAGGCGCTTCATATATAGAACTAAAGTCATTTTATGGATTTAGTTCTAATTGATTTAGTTTTAATTAATGTTTAATTTTGATTAAATTTTATAAAATAAACAGCTTTTTAACATACTTTATCACTAGAAAATATATACAAATAAACATAAAAGTATAATGTAATAATTTAACACATTTTTCCTTCCCTCTTTAAAACGAGTCAAGAACCCTAGGGTTCTATATACTGTAGAAGCCCATTGAACCTTGTTTTAAGAGTGTACACAGTCTAATTTTAAAAGTGTGATTTCTAGACCTGGAAAAGTCATATAAATTAATAAAATCTCGCTAAAATACATGGCCATTTTTATAATGAGCATCCATTCAAGTTTTTCTAGTTATGCCAAGCTCTACAATATTTTATTGGGGGTCCTTGGAGTCAAAAAAGATGAGAATGTGAGAGTATAGTATAATATAATATAATATAATATACACATACTACAATAATTAAGTAAATGTTTGGTTATTTTTCAGCATTAATTACTTGCTCTAAGAATATTTTTTTCTGTAATTTCTCCCTCTGCTTCGCTTAACCTGCTTTTCCCTGTGTTCCTCCTTTACATTTCATCCCTGCAGGATCTTTCTGGAAAAACCCTCAGTTCCAGATGATTCTGTCTGAGAAAGATGTGGATGACAAAGACTATGGAGAGGATGAGGAAGGGGAGGAAGGGGATGGAGAAGAGGATGAAGACGTCAGGTTAGTGGCTCCTGTGATCAAGACTGGGAAACCAGGAGAGAAGAAGAAGAAGAAGTGCACGATTCTGGTGGAGCTTCTCCAGAAATACCGCAGACAGAAAGATAAAATCAACTTCCTCTACATCGCATTTCACATCTACAAGGTAGGAGACTGATTATAACTTTGAGGGTCTTCAGTCTTTAGAGATGGAGTAGGGAGCCTGTTACAAAAGAGTTAGCTTTGGTTGAGTTTACCACATTTCGAGGTTCCAAAAATTAGTTTGAGATCCCCTTTTAACTCTTTCCCCACTATTGACCAGCAATCCATGTTTTCACTGTTATACGGTAGTGGGTGCTATTACACATCTACTAAAAGAGTCTCAGGATCAAAACACAGGTGAAGAAGAAGCATAAAGAAACGATCAAAGCATTGCTTCCGCACATGTAAAATAATGTGATCATCAAACATTAAACAGCATATAAATCAAAACTGCCTAAAGTTACTGAATGAGATGTCGACCCATGAAGAGGTACAGGACTGTGAAGCTTTAGGGGTGTTGATGGACTCCATCTACTCCATCTGTGTTTTCATCATCATGCTGAATCCGTCGTAGTCTCTGACAAAAACGTGATTTTCTCACGAATGTTGCTTTTTTTATGAAACTTACCCACATTCAAGTGTTCAAGCTATATTATTATTATTATTTATTTATTTTCAAAGCTGAGGGTCTGTTCTTTCTCTAGATATGTATGTTCACATATTCATACAGCAACATATTCTGGGGGCAATGAAAGTTTTGATAAAAAGTGCTGGCTCTGGCTGGAAACTAAAAAAAAAAAAAACACTGGCGGGGAAAGAGTTAAATGCCCCTGCTTGAGGTGCAAATTCATTTTGTATTTCCCCCTCGTCTTACCTCTTCATTCTCTCTTTCAGGTCCCCTCTGAGGTGAGCGGCTGAATGAATAATGAATATAAAGCACTTCTTAATACATGACGCTATTGAAAGACATTCACACTCTTTCATATCTTTTCTACATTTAGCTGCAGGAAAAACCAGGATCTCTGGACCAGGAGTTCTTCTCCAACAACCGTGCGGTGGCTCGCTCTGGAAAGTACCGGAGCATCAGGAGCGTGTGGAGGAAGGTTCACCTGGAGCCTGGCAGTTACACCATCCTCGCCTCCACCTTCAGGCCCAACCAGCAGGGGGAGTTCTTCCTCCGCATTTACACCAAAACCGGCAACATACAGGGGTACAAACTACAACAAACACGTCTCAATTCGCCTACTTATACTACCCTAAAAGTATGTACTCTTTCTGTGAAGAAAAAGTAGATACCTTTGAGTGTGTAGCTGAAGATTAGACGAGCTTTGGGCCAAATTATCACGTTATTAAATGCGTTTATAACGGTTGCTCTCTGTCTCATCCTGTCACAGTAAACTGGCCTGTCAATCATCTCGTCACAGTTAAAATCCTCCACATTTCATTTAATTTCCTACTGTATCGGAGAGAAATGCAGAAGCACGTTGATCTGCAGCGGGTCTTTCATGTGGAGACTTTCCTCATGTTAATGTATAAGGATTCATTTTAAGTTAATGGCCAAACGGATCTTTATAAAAGTCCACATTGTTATTGTAGATGAAATATAGCATGGATAACATTTTTTTTTTTTTAGCAGGTTAAACTTTGATTAGTCACTCAAACCTTTATCTAAACACTTCCAAAATCCACCGGAAAAAGTAGATCAGTAGTAGAAGTAGACTTCCGGCATACTCTTTTCAACATACAATGCTTTGAGACACTTATTTTAATCTCTCCTACTGTTTAGGATGGAGAGTATGGACATTGAGACGCAGGGCTTGTGTTTCTGTGATTTCTCTGTTGATTATGTGTTTATGTTTGTCCAGTGGTTAACCATATGAAAGTTTCAAATCTGCTTTACAGATTCCAGGATTTCCCCTGCACCAACAACTACTCTGTGGTAAGACATGTACTGACTGGAGAACAACCGTCTGTGCGTAAATATGATATTATTATGTGTGTTACTGTCTGCATTGTGTGTGTCCATAGATGGTGATGTCAAAGCCAGCCTTACCTGAGGACCAGTTTAGGGTGCAGAAGTGGTTTGATGAAAAGGCCGGATCTGTAAGCATCTCAATCCCATCCAGTCACATTCTAGTGCGAATATTTGTGGGAATCAGTGTTTATTAGTAAATACAACTGTTGTCTTCAAATATGTCCTTGTTTTTCACTTTCCAGGATGACAGAGTGAATGCTGTGCAATTTATGAATCTGATGAATTCAGGTGAGGATTTACACATTTAGCACAAGCTGCCAGTCAAGCAATGGTTGCTGTGCCATTAATGGCCACAAGGTGGAAGTGTCTTTTAGTGCCTCCTAGAATAAACTCAAGCTGCACTATATTCACCCACTATAAGAAAAAAAGTACAACAGCAACTTTTTAGACTGTAAAAATGTACTGTTACTGTATAAAAATATGTTGAACACTCAAATGACACTTACATCCATATCAGTTGCCTAAATGGGACAGGTTGACATGTGATAAACCCCCGATTATCAGACACATTCAGTTTCAGAATAAATCAGTTGTGACAAAAATACATCTGCAAAAACAGTATTCCTGTGATGATATTAGTAAGCACATATGTTTGCTTCTGGTTCTCAACAAGTGGCAGAATAGTCTCTCCAAGACCTCTTAAAAACAATTGCTTTATAAAATCATATTCCTGTTTTTGTGTTTTAATTATGTTTTAGTGCTGGAAAAAGACTATGAACTTCCTCTGGAGACCTGCAGACAGCTCATCTTTGGAGAAGATGTATCCTTTTTCCAATCTTGATGTTTCATCTTGATGCAATGTTTTTATTATGTTTAATATATCCTTTTACATTACTGTTTAAAAGTTTATTGACAATAAGATTTTTTTTATTCCGCAACTTAGTATACACTAAACTAATCAAAAGTGACATGAAAGACATTGATAATGTTACAAAAGATTTCTATTCCAAATAAATGCTGTTCTTTCGGAATTTTTTATTTAAAAAATGTTATCATGGTTTCCACAAAAATCTTTGTGGCACAGCTGTTTTCAACAATGATAATAAGCAATATTTCTAGAGCAGCAAAAACAGCATATTAGAATGATTTCTGAAGGATCATGTGATACTGAAGACAGGAATAAATTACATTTAAAATATATTAAAAAAACTGAAAAAAGTTATCTTACACTTTTATTAAATGACCCTGATCCTGAACTTTTGAAAAAAAATGCTTTTCAGGAATCTAACAGTAGTTTTCAGGTACAGATATTGAATAATTCAAATGTAAAACACATTGAATATAATCTTTACCGTGTAAAATAAATAAAGATTAATCATTATTAAAGTTACAAAAGCTATTCAGTCAAGAGCAGTAAAGGATTTCCTTGTCTTTTGTTATTTGATTAACATTAAAAACACATGCAGCAGAAATATTAGGCACAATGCCCGGCTCCAATACACTGATACTGACACACATGCATTGGTTATCGACTGTTTACATTCACTTAAGACATAACCTACTATTTTTGCTAGGATACTTGCCAAGGATACTAGGCATGTTTACATCATTCTTGTGTGAAGTTAAAGCGCAAGACTTAAAAGAGAACTCAATATTTGTGGACTTTCTTGTCTTCTTGCGTTTGAATGTTTAAGTTGGCAAGGCTTACATGAGTTTAGTAACGTTAAACACAGATAGTAACATGTGCTGTTCAGGTCTCACCTGTGCTCACGTATATAAATATATATATTATGAACATTTGAGTTTTTCTCCCATTATTTGTCTATATTCTTAACGGAGTGTGTAGACCGGAGGCAGAGGCCGTCTGAACCGAGCTCAAGCAGAGAAGCTGCTCACCTCCCTACGCAATCTGCAGGTATCTCAGTTCTCATGCGTGAAAAGGTCACGCTCAGCTTTGGCACAGTGCTAGAGAACACTGAGGACACTGAGCTGTGACAATTATCAGGTTGTGCTTGGGTACATGGAGCTCGTCTTGCACAGACAAAAAGACCTTGAAATGTTGTTGTTTTTTATCCTGTTGACGAACTCAATTGCTTTAGAGCTCTGTGCCAGTGTCATATTGAAGCTAAATCAAGTGCCAAGAAAACATGGGGAAATTACTTGCTGACATTTTTTTCCTTCCACAGTCTATCTTTTTTCAGTTTGATGAGGATTCGTCTGGAACTATGAGTCCATTTGAACTCCGTTTGGCTCTGAATGCTGCAGGTGAGCACATACACAGCAGCAGAATAGTGTCAGTCCTGTATTTGAGCCCTTAATACGGTTACGTTCACACACAGTTCCGTTGTTTATGGGAGTGACAACCGCATTATATAAACAATTCACACTGTACATTTTCAGGCATTCTCAGAAAACCTGCTGCGCTGGACAACTAGTTTTCTGTCACGTCATTCAGCGGCTCGCTCTATGCTGCACGAACACGTGTCTACTGAGTGTTGCAGGTTTTCATGTGTGGCAAGTGTGATGGAGATACAAGGCTTTTAGATTTAGATGTCAGATTTCTCTTCTACTCATGACTCAAAACGCTCCGATCTCCTCCTGATACAAACACTGGAAGATTGACAGATGAACTCAAGGCTCGAGTCTCTAAAACGTTTCAGTTTTATGGACGTCGCCATCTTTGATATTACTTTGATCACTGTCGCGATGGTTACTAGTTAGAGAATATGAGCTTGACTCCCGATGGACGTTCATACAGACAGTATTCGAACTCTACAGTAAGTTGCAGTGTGAACGGGACATTTCGAGACTGACACCTGTGTGTAAATGTGGTTGTCAATCACAAAACTGACAGTGTGAACGTAGCCATACGCAAAGACCACACCCTGTGTTTATATACAAAGAGAAATGTACATTGTCTACACCTCTCCCCTGCTCTCCCGTCCCCTCCTCCTCTTCCTGTGTCCGTTCTTGCCCTCAGGTGTGGAGTGTGACAGTGTTGTGGAGCAGATGTTGTGGGAGAGGTTTGGCGCTGGTGAACAGTACCTGCCCTTCTGTGGCTTTGTGTCTTGTGTTGCCAGACTGCAGGTGCTCTTCGGTAAGTCCTTCCATGACCAGAGACCATACTGTAATCTATAGTCAAAAATAAATAAATAACCACCCATATTTACTGGCAACTTAAAATGTGCTCCTGCAAAGTGTCTACTACTTAAAGTCACCATGAAATCAAAATTGGCAATTCTTATTTTTTTATGAAATATTGCAGAATTTACAATAATTGATTTGTTTTTTTTCTTAATCATGTGCCTTCAAAAATCTTCAAAAATCAAAAATCTCTTGTCTAATTACACGGGCGGGGAAACCTGTCACTCACATGAGATTGACCAATAGCAAACCACAACCATCCAATCAATTCACAATGGACAAAATCAAGTCCCGCCAAAACAATTTTGGTTAGGATATAAAATGGATAAAAAATAAATTTGTTTGAGCAATTCATCATAATTAAAATTAAAGGATGTACATTAGGTGTTTCATATGTTTTATATAATTATTTTGCTTTCACAGAGAATGATGGGAAGTTACATTTTTCACTGGTGTTTTGCTCGTATTTTGCATTACGCATTACATTTTGTTTTTTAGGGTTAAAGGAAATGTCTGTAAACTGAACAGATAAATGTACTGGCAGAAAATCACCAGTACCTTTTCCATTTTTCTCTAGATTTTTTTCTTTTGAACAGTAGGGTGTGTCTATTTATAATACATGTGAACTCAGTGGACACTTTATGAGATACACCTGCTTGTTAATGCAAATATTCCAAACAGCCAATCATGCAGCAGCGTATCAGTGCATAAAGGCATTCACACATTTGAATGACAATCAGTTGATGTTCAAACTAAAAAACAGAATATAAAAAGGAATACAAGTGAATTTGACCGTGAAAATGATTGCTCGTGCGAGACGCAATGGTTTTAGTTTCTTAAAACCTTGTTCACGGCGGTCTCTAGAATCTGTGTAAAAAGCAGAAAAACATCCAGTGCTGTGGACAAAAATGCCTTCTTATTCAGAGAGGTCAGAGGGGAATGACCAGACTGGCTTAAGCGGACAGGAAGGTGACAGTAACTGAAATAACCAGACGTTACAGCAGCAGAAGAGCCTTTCTGAACACAGACACACACACACACACACACGTCAAATGTGGCAGTGGACGTCCAGCATCAGAAGATCATGCTCCGCTCCTGTCAGCTAAGAATAGGACACTGAGGCTACAGTGGACACAAACTCACCAAAACTTTCCTGGTCTAAAGAGTACTTTGGTGACATTCAGATGAAGGGGTCAAAGTTTATTGCGTACAGTGTGACAGCATACAGAGGGAAGGCAACAAGGCACATTCGAATCCAAGGATCGTGTCATATTGTGTTTACCGAGGCCCTGTTTACAGCTGGTATTAAGATGCGTTTTGGTCGATCGGATCACAAGTAGACGAGGGAAACACATTCCCGTTTACTCCTGGTGTTTCAATCTCTATTGTCCACTTTCAATCACTTCTGTCCTGATTTCTTCGAGGGGAGTGTCTATAGCCGGGTAAATGTAAGGGTTTTTTCAGATCTTTTAAAATCTAATGGACAAAAATAAGCTCATGCAATTTAAATATGAACACGACCAGAGACGACAAAAACACACGGAGAGCATCAGCTTTAGTTTCTGCTCTGACAGCCGTAAGACCAGCCGAACGCTGTGAGTGTGTGTTAGAAATCAGGAATGGTGAGAGAACATTGAGCTTGGTACATTTTCCTTCTTCAAGGCAAACTTGTGTCTCCAGGCGACAAAGTTTAAATCCCGTCTGGCTAGTCGCTTCTCATAAAGTTTTACGCATTAGGTCAGTAGACGGAGAGTAGGCGTCTTTTGCGGCTGTTCGACCACATGAAAGCATAGTAGTTTACACTACGAGAGCAATCCGGTAGAATGCGTTTTCGACTACCTAGTATTAGTAGGAGTAGTAGTAGTAGTGTTTATTTATCCCCATAGGGAAAGTAGTTTGCAGCAAGCTCACACAGACATTTAAAAAATCACAGTTACATACATACAGCAAATACAAACAATAATGTAAAGCAAATAAATCTAATTTAAGATAACTAGACCAGCTGACCATCAATCAACACTAGAAGTGTTGTTTTAGACCCTGATCGACCAAAACGCATCTTAGGTGTTAACAGGGCCTGAGATACCTTCATCTGATGGATTTTTAAAGGCAGCTTGTGTATCCTTCGCTGGAATGCTGCTCATTCAAACACACACATGCACAAACAAAATAAAAATTCAGTCAGATACGTCATGCACTTTCATAAAGATTTGAATACAAAACCAGCTCTTTATGCATAAACGCCACTTTTTCCTAAGCTACTTATTAGAAATTTGTACCTTTTAAAGTAGGCACTGATTATATGAAGTTATTTTGTTTAGATTGAATTTACGGTATGACCATTTACGTATGGTTATCGCTATCTGCATCCAGTGTGAAGGTAAATGTAATCATGTAGCACTGCATCTCATCATGATGTTTATTGGCAAGCTTCAAAGCTGTCGAGATGATGTCCGTGACGTCATTATCAGTGATGCGAGTGTGTGTGCATCGTCTGTAAACATGTTAATTGGGAGGATTCAGCTTGCTTATTGTTTCTTCTCAGATCTTTACGAGTCGGAGACCAACCCAGAGGTGAAGGACAAGGGCATCAACGCTGTAAGATCTTCTCCAACTGCCTTGTTTGTCAAAACCAGCTTAATTCTTTCAATCTCTTCCACAGTCATCTTCGAATCCCCTCTGACTGATGTTAAAATGATTAACACTAAATAATAATATCAATCACACACAGCAAGTCAGTATCAAGTTGATATAAATGGATCTTACAGATATTTATTGTCAATAAAAGTACAGTAAACAAGGCAAGCTGTGTGATTTTTTTTTAAATGTATATTATTAATATTAAAATAAATAAATCTTCTATCCTAGAGATGGTTTAAAAAGACAGTTCACCCAAAATTCTGTCATAATTTTGTCGTTCTGTATTTCTTTCTTATGTGGGACATAAAATACTTTAGTTTTTTTTTGGGTTAAATAATATATATATTATTTATAAAAAATATTTTTATATTCCACAGAATAAAGAAAGTAATATGGGTTTAGATCAACATGTGAGTAAAAAACCTTGGATGCTTTTCACATGGCGCAAAACATTTTTTGGGGGGGGATTTTAGGGTACTAAATTATATTTACGCAGTAGTTATAATCCATTTATTCACTTTTTGAGCATAGACCTGAAAAAAAAAAATTCCAATTTAAATCGTCATAAATCTTGAATGCTTTGGAGCACAGACTTAAGTTTGGTCTTTTTTTAAAGACGACACTTTTAAGAAGACACACAAAAAAATGATTTTAAATTTTTATAAACATTTTTTACTTTAAAACCGCGAGATAATCAAATCAAAGTTGTGTTCCAATTTTGGCTTAATTTCTCAACAACAAAAAAAAAAGCTTTCAGTAAGATTTGGTTTGGGTGGAGTACCAAACGTTTAAACTAGATGGAATTATTTCCCAATCATTTCCAATGGCGTTATTTTTGACCACGAGAAGTACGAGTTTTTTTTTTATTCCAGTGTGTGTGTGTTCACATAGCAAGTGCTCAAACCTTTTCGTACCAATCTGACCAAACATATCAACATTGTCATATCCATTACCATGCTGAACACCCGAAGAGTTGTCATGACAGAAATGACATTTTTAGTTGAACTATCCCTAAGGTTATATGTATCTATACTATAGCATGTATGTACAATATAAGCATATATTTATTAGCGTGCACTGCACATTTACTGAATTGTTTCTCTGATCTCTGTGCAGTGGCTGCTCAGGCTGTTGGCTGTGTGAGCCTGTCCAGACCCGACACCTCAGCGGGACAGTTCTGCTAGGCCAAGACTACTCTGACGTCATGCACCTGGGTCTACGTCTCCTACATCTCCCCCCTTCTATCTCACATGTGATCTGTGGACATTTGCCCTGCAGTTGCATCAACCCACTCACTGCTCCATCAGTTGGGGTCTATGACCATATGTAGTTCAACACCGCCTGGATACAAAACATTTCATCCCCCTTACCCCACATACATTCACATTTAAGATATTTTAAAGATATTTTTACTTTTACTTAATTTTATCATCATTTACTCGCCCTCATGTCGTTCCAAAACCATATGACACTTTTTCTTCTGTGGACCAAAAGACGTTATTTAAGCAGAATGTCCAAGTTACTATTTTTGCTACAGTTGTGATCACCATTCACTTTCATTGAAAGGAAAAGAGCAGCTTGGACATTCTGCTAAATATCTACTTTTGTCTTCCACACGTGAAAGAAATACATATAGGTTTGTAATGAAGGTAAATGATGACAAAATGTTAACTTTTTTAAAAATCAATATCTTAAAAGCATTGTAACACATTTATACATTTAGAGCTTCCAATTTAATCTGTTAATTTCATGTGATTTAGTGGCAGCGAATGTTGATATATCCCTTGTATCAAGCAGCCTAATTGCATTTTGTTTTTCATTCGTACAGCATGACTCGTACTTCCTCTTGTACCTTTTCCCTCTTATGAACATTATGTATCTCTGCTTAATGTCTTCAAAAGTCAATAATGTTTTTTTTTTATTCCAAATATAAAAAGCACCAAGTCATAATCTTTCATCACAGGGCATTTCTATATTAAAAAAATTCTGTGCGTACCTACACCTCCACACACATACACACACACACACACACACACACACACACACACACACACATTGTTCAGGGAGCGAGATAGTAGCTGTGGGTATTAAAAGCGATGTCTCAGCAGCCCTGCACGCACCGGCTCTATTCTTATCGCTCTGACGCCACGCACAGCGTCATCACGCCATCGCGCCCTCCTCCGCTACGCTCTCCCTGCATCCCTCCCTCCAGCTCTCTCTAGTAACTGTCTCATTCTCACAATCTGCTTCCTCCTCCTCGCGTACCTTGCGCTCGCTCACACATGCGCGTATGCTTGCTCACACACACACACACACACACTCACACTCGTACGCTCTTGTCCGCTCTCCCGCTGCTCCTATTAATAGAAACCTTTGCTCACACAATGCTTCCTCCCTGTTGTAAGGTGACCGAACAGAGGTTGCCCCCAGCAACAGTCCACACATGTCTGTCATTGCTCTCTTGATCACTTCCTCTTCCATACTTTGCCAGTTACATCTTGTACTTTTGGCCATAATCCCTTCGTGTAATGGCTTTTCTAAAAGCTACTCTTGACTCGGTTATCCCTGTGTGTCCGTCCTGCTCTCTGTCTGTCAGTGCAATAACATTTGAATAATATCCGGAGAAAGTCATCCGCTACGTTTACATGGTTCAATCGGAATGAAATCAATCCGATTGATGAATCCGAACACGGTGTTTTACATGAACGATAATTGGGTTGATGTGCGTGTTTATATGTCACAAGAATCAAATCGGAATTGATTTTTTTTGATATGCCGCATATTTTTTTACATATATTTTTTTATATGCCGCTGTCCGCGCATAACTATCCTCTATTGGTTCTTTATTTGTTTTAAACAGCAGACTTAATATTTGCCCGTCTGGTGTGGAGACGATGAGCATGAACCGATCGAAATTCCAATCGGATCGAGCTCAGTCGGATCGATTAAGGCGTTTACATGAAGGTTTTTTTTTAGCTCGATTGAGCCTTCAATCCGATTATAAGGGTCCATGTAAACGCAGGTTGACCTAATGCGATTTGAAATCGGCCATCTTTGCTCATGGACGCTCATTTCCGCTAATTGTTTTTTTGTTTGTTTGTTTGTTTTTTTTACCAATCACTTGAGCTGCAAATGCCATCAAAATGACATGAAAATCAGCATTGGGCACTGGTAAAACATTCCCTATAATGAAATATTGGGCATATACAGACTACTTACCTGTTTCTTGACATCTACAAACACATTCTTGCATTTAAATAATAAATATAGCTATATTTAGGCTATATGTTCAGTCCGCCAATGAAAAACGAAGACTTTACAATTACACCCGTGAAGGAATCAAATAGCCTATCTAACCCAAGAATGTCACTTATCCTCAAGGTAAGAATAATATTACTGAATACCACACTATAAAACTGCAATATTATATAAATATTTATATTTAGTGGCTTTAAGTACTATGTACTTACATAGAAAAATAAGTACAATGTACTTATTTGGCGCTTTTCCACTGCATGGTACGGTTCGGTTCGGCTCGGTACGGTTCGACTCGGCGCGGAACGGTTCGGCTCGCTTTGCTTTTCCACTGCGTGGTATGACTCGACTCGGTACGGCACGGTTCGGTTCGCTTTAGCTCGGTTGCTTTTCCACTGCAGTTAGTACCGCTTCAAGTGGGTGGGACTGATCGTTATAGTTGCGCGACTCCTCGGCAACCAACGAGAGGAACATCTGCACCTCGCTGACCACGCTTCAGCCATTGCAAAGTTTTCATCTTCTTTTTTCAAGCAAGTACTTTAAAAACAGACGCTACAGCGTTGGCTGTTGTCTACTGGCTATTTAAATCTAGCGGGTTTAGTGTCTCGTCTCGTGTCGCAAATACAATGACGCTGGTAGTGACGATTCTGTCTGACCAATCAGTGATCTGCAGTGTTTGCACGTCACATTTTAGTACCGGTACGGTACGCTTGGAACCTCAACAGACCAGGTACCATTTAAAGCGAGCCGAAGCGAGCCGTACCGTACCGTACCATGCAGTGGAAATGCGCCATAAGTGAGCCGTACTGAACCGAGCCGTACCGTACCATGCAGTGGAAAAGCGCCAAAGCGTGCCGTACCGAACCGAACCGTACCGTACCATGCAGTGGAAAAGCGCCAAAAGTGTTAATGTTGTATTGTAAAACACTTTTGCTGCTATTGAGATGTGATACTGGTAAGGTTAGGGACAGGGATGCTGGTATGGGTCGATTTAAGGGTAGGTTAAGGTGTAAGGGAAGGGTCAACTGTGTAATTACAAATGTAATTACATAAATTAATTACAGTTGCAATTACATGCAGGTATTTTCAAAATATAAGTACAATGTAAAAACATGTATGTACACAATAAGTACATTGTATCAAAGTAGTAACTTCAATGTAAGTAGGCTACATAGCCTACTTAAAGCCACTTAATATAAAGTGGGACCCAATGTTTTATCAGAGTAATTTGCCCTAAAATAAAAGCATTAAAAGGTTAGTGTTTTCCTGTGGACAGAATGAGTGTCTGATGAGGTTATTCACACATCACAGAAGCTTCCGTACTAATATTGCATTTGACTTTAACCGTTTTGAAGAAATATTAATTTGTCGACCATTTGAAAAATTGAGCAGTATTTAATGATAACATTAATAATAATTATTTTAGAACAAAGATATATTCTCCCTTTAACTGAGATGTGAAATCTGTCTCTGACGCACTGATTGATGTTTTAAACCTTTTCCGACAGCCATGTCTGTGTATAAGATTCGCGCTCTAATCAGATAAAGCTGATTTGTTTGGAAAGACCTATTAAAAAGTTTGCCTACCTGAATATGTACAAGCCAAGATGACAGATGGCTGTAAATATTAATTTCTGTACGGGGGTTTTCTGAGAAAGGACTAAAATAACCAAAGAGTTAGAATCGGGGTATCTGGCAGAACATTTACTTTGATTGAATCTAATTACTAAGGAGGAAAGTGGCACAGCAGCTTGCCGAACATGTGTCTGTGTGACTGATTCCTCCAACCTTTTCTCCACCTCCCTCCATCTGTGTTCATGTTATCATTCTTTTCTCCGTCACCCCTCGCTTCATTCCCCCATTGATCCCATTGGTGCGCAGCAGTGACATGTTTTGCCTCTATTTCTTGCCGACACTTGGTAATTTGGTACAGTTGTGTGGGGGTGGCGACAGGAATAGCTCCAGAGTTGTAGCGCAGTGTGTGTGGGAGCGTTTTCCAGAGTGGAAGCTCCGTAAGGAAGGTGCCTTCTTCAAGTTGACTGCCAAGATGCATTTTTAGACCTGGCTGGAGAACACAATACTACTGAAATTGATTTCACTAGATGTATTTATAGATATTTACTTTAAGTATTTTAATACGAGGCAATTGTGTCATTTTGAGCCAGAAAGCGGCTGTCTCTGAGCTTCATCACCCTGAGAATCTGTATCAGTCAAATGGTTGTTTTCACGCAAACTAAATGAAGTGAGCGTTTGGGAGTCAGTGCCTATGAACGACAATAATATTGGTAAAATGTCAACTCTTTGGGTGTGAGTGCATCACACATTGACTAATGCGTCACTCAAACTGCATTTGACTGTTTGCCCCCACACTGACTACTTTGTTAAATGTGTTCACTTTTACGTCAACTCATTAGAGGCTGACGCATTAATGAAACTGGGGTGAACTTGATACTTTTTTATGCATGTTTTAAAAATACATACCGATAAATTGGCAGGATGGTGTAGGTATTTGTGCGCCCACTGCAGTGAGGTTGCATGTGCAGGAGGAAAAGAGTAATAAGATATCAAAGTAATAGGCTGATAATCAGCAGGTAGATTTCTTTTCTCAGCCCTGTTCTAATTGCTAACTTACATCTGTATTTATCGAATAACAACTACGATAATTGATCATAATTGCACTGGTAAAGGTGCGTTAATGCTATATAATTAAAGACTGAAGTGCCTTTAGTTCAGTATAATGAGAAAAGTGCAGTTTTGCCTAAATTGCTCAATTATTTAGACTACATGCACATGGCCGACTACAGTCTATTTCACAAGTCTGAATGCTTTGTGTGAACCAGGCACTCAAAGAAGCTTCAAATCTCTGAGGAATAAATCTTCCGGCATTAAATGTCAACCTTAATGTCATGGGCCATCAGAAAACATCTCCCGGGCTTGTGTCTTAGAACCAAGAAACTGAAAACTGTGCAGTATGTGTTACGCTATTTCTATCTGTTAAATGTCAAAAATTTAATCTCAACCTTAATTTGTGATTTATTCAGCTGTTATCTCCAAAATGTTTAATCACTCTTGCCTGATTAAAATATAAGATTATGTGATCTCTCTCCATATGCAGTTTGGGACATACAGTCTGGTCATTATTTACTCACCCTCATGTCATTCCAAAACTGCGTTTCTTCGACAGAATACAAAAGAAGATATTTCGAAGAACATTGGGAACCAAACAACATTAGACCCCCTTGACCTTAATTCTGTCAGGACCACTATCGTCAAATACTATTGACAATTAGCATACAGTTTGGATTGGCGGTATATGGTTCTGTTCTGTGCAAGAACTCTCTGCGCTTCATGCAGTCTAGCATGGATAAGAGAGCAGCGATAACCCCCTTAGGGTAAACAGAACAGAACCAACATGAATGTATGCAGATATCATTAATTCAAGATTTTAAAGTACAACATAATTCGAGAATTTATTCTGATTCAAGGGAAATCAGAATGCCATACTGACTGATGAGAGGTGGAGCTGGGGAGGGAGGAGGGTAATTCGGTCCTGAGATACACGATAGCTGCTGATAATACTGAGGAGCTTATATATGTATACAGTGATAGGCGTCGTATTCCTATAGGTAGACGTGGAACAGCTGAGAGTCAGCTGATGCGAGCTTGACTGACGTGACCTGCCAGAACTAACGCTATATGCTTGATTTGTATTTCTGTCATGACAGCTCTCGGCATGGTAATGGATATGACAAATAGCCCCTTTCACACATACAGTCTTTACTGGTAATTTACCGGTAAGATATGAACAGGACCTTTTCAAAAATACTGGTAAATAATTTCACAATGCTACAATGCTGCAGATCAAGTACAGGACTTTCTACTGCCAATACACACACGACACGAGCAAGTAAGACATGTTGCTGCTGTACAATATAGTGTACATAAATTACCAGTAGCAGATTTATACAGGTGGAGCTGGGGAAGGTGGAGGGTTTCAGAAAGTGCGCTGTTATTGCTACAGCAAATTCTGACCAAGTGTTTGAAGGTTGAGCAGTGAGCTCATTGGCTACTGATACAGCAGGGAACCAATCAGCTGTGCCCTATAGAGAATGATGTGATTGCAAGTAATTAAGTTAAGGACCTATTAGCCTGTGCCATGATAGAACTTTGTATAGACATCCCACACAATATTTGAAGCCAGGGGCACATTTAAGTTCAAAACGGTGCGCAACGTTTTGCTACGGTTTCCGGGTTGAACGCCATGTTTCCGGGAAACGGCGTGCACCGGTGTGCAACGGGGTTTGAGACGTTTTCTCTTGTTTGGTGGGTGTGTCAGAACTGCAGTCCAATCAGCAGCAACATGTATATAAAGCACGTGGTATTAAAGGTAACTGTCACAATGGGTTCAAGGAAAGTAATTTACAAATGTGTTCGATGCAGCTCGGTATACGCAACAACTGAGGATATTAGAAGACATGTTTGTTGTAAGTTTTATTGTAAAAATATAGGATATCAACATAATGATGTAGTTGTTTATATTTTTAGCTTCATTGCAAGTGTATGACATTTGGTATGGAAATAAACAATGGTAATTAAGAAAATACAGGGTATTAAAACAGTATGAACTACAAATAAAGTCAGTATGTGAGGCTAAATAGATGTTTTAGTCTGAATTAGGTAAGATGTGTGCTTCCATTTCAGTTTCCACAAATCCCGTCACTCGATTGGGATGTTCTCTTGTGTTCTGGGCGGCAAGTGCAGTAACTGTAACATCGGGCATATTTTGTAGTATTAAACATATTTATACCGACTTCATCAGGCTCCGGAAATTCTTCACAAAGAACACAAAGAATGGCCTTCTCAGCTGCCGTAGTTGCAACTCTTGCGTCATCAGAAAAGTGCGTTCAACGCATTACCGTTTCTGTTCAAAAAACGTTGTCTAACATTTTGTTGGGGCGGAACGCAGCCCAGTATTTCTGCTGTAATTATGACAAAGATGCTTGCTTTCAAACTTTTTTTGTTGCTGTATTGATTCATTAACACAGTTAAACAAATATATTAGAGTAATTAGTCGTGATTCTTTTTGTGATTCCTGAAGTTATGTGTTGTATCCAAGAATTTTATGTTCAACAAAAGTTATTGAGGGAAAATAAAAAGAAATAGGATTTCAGTTTACATCTTGATGTGATGTGTATGTTTAGCATTTTATTTTAGATTAGAATTACTTGATCTACTAGAGCCACTGCTCTAGTCAGAGACAGGCCAAATTCACCTGAATGAGTGGGATTCAGCCCTCAGATTCACTACTCTATGAACCTTTGTTAGAGTAAAGGCCATATTTAATCTGATGCTAAAAATGGGGCTGTAAGGGACACATGTTCAGTTTGTCATAGTGTTGTGTACCCCGCAACTTTGTTTTCATTTGTGTCAAATTAAATGGTAAACTAAATTAAACAAATTAAACAAATTAAATGGTTTCACATGTTCAACTTTCTTTAGTGTCTTGCTGTTTGAGCATGAAAAAATTCTGCTAAGTTCCAAAGCACAAAGTCACTCCAAAGGGAGTTATTCTCTATATCAGTGCACAGCTTCTGAACTCCCTGAAACGCCTCCATTGTAGTCTTGAGATTTCTTCTGGGAACAAAAACGTCACAAAATTTCTGCCCAAAGCATACACAAAAAAGGGGGACGGGGCCTGGTTGAGTTAGTAGTAGTGTGTTAAAACGTGTGGTTTTAAGGGACATTTCCGAAACACGCTCAAAGTGGTTGACCAATCACAAAACACTGGTCCAGTCGACCAATCAGAGCACATTGCGCTTTTCAGAAGGAGGGGCTTCATAGAGACGGGAACTAAACAGAGCGTTACTGACAGACTGGGAAGAGACGAGCTGTAACATAAAAATTCAGAATTGTGAGATATAAATGCTCAAATAGAAAATGGTATAAATGTACTTTTTTTTTGAAAGTTTCTAACACTCAGTTCTGACTTTAAAATCGCAGTCAGACTTGAGAGATAAAAAGTCGTAATTAACTTTTTAATTTTTTTATTGTGTTGTGGAAACAAGCTTCCATATGTTTACCCTGACTATGCATCGCTCTTCACTGCAGAGAAATTATGAAAAATGCAACTCTGTTTCCTCATACAGATTTACTATAACAAACTGTTGGGCTCAGGCTCCCTAATACACGAATTTCCCAATCATGATAAATTACATTAAATTAAATATTAAAATTATTTTCTACATATTTTTTAAATATAAGTCATAGATGGAGGCTCTTGGCAAGATTTTGATTTTGCCATTAGTTTATAAACCTATAAAACAGAATTATTTGTCTTATAGGCTATACTGTATGAAGATGCCAGAGCTGGATTTCTGCACATTTCTGTTCACTCATCTCACTCGCACCCCTCTCGTCTTCAAGAAAACACCATCTTTTCTTCTCCCAGCACAAGTCAATCAGCCAATCAGAGCACAGAAACCAAAATTAAATGCTGTTCTAAAACAACAAACACTGATTTTTGCATAAAAAATGCACAGGAGATGCAAACACGAACTCTGCAGTAATCAAATAATACATAAACAAATGAGGATGCGTTTCACAAAGGAGAGGAAGCTACGGACTTAAAGGAGAAGTTTTTCTAAAAATGAAAATTCTGTCATTAATTTCTCTCCCTCATGTCGTTCCAAACCCGCAAAATATCGTTCATCTTCAGAACAAAAATGAAGATCTTTTTGATGAAATCTGAGAGCTTTTTGATGAAATCATAAAGCGATCGAGTCTCTTCAGAAAATTTGGACTACACCGCTCTTCATATGGATTAATTTTACGATGTCTTTATGAACTTTTTGAAGCGTCAAAGTGGTAGTTGTGTGGCTGTCAATGGAGGGACAGTAGAAAAAAACTCAGATTTCATCAAAAAGATCTTCATTGGGATTCTGAAGATGAAGGAAAGTCTTACAGGTTTGGAAAGACATGAGGGTGAGTATGACAGAATTATCATTTTTGGATGAAATAACTATTTAAAACTGAATATTTTTCCCTTCCAGTTTTGCTAAGCATAGTCCTAGTGACATTCATTATAATACGAGTTCAAAGTAACCTTTTTATGTGGAGTCCCACAGCACACCTATCTCGCGAGTGTTTCTGAGAACGAGACTTGTCTAGACTCGACCGTGGGTGAGCGTTGAGGGGTGGAGGTGATGACGGAGGAGAAGAGTGGCACGGGGGGGGGGGGGGGGGCAGTTTGGGACAGTTTGTCATTCACCTGACGTGTGCAGTGTTCTCAGACAGCACTCCTGGACCCCCCCTCCTCCTATCTCCATCATTGCCTCCCACCTGCTCTTTCCATCTCTCTTCCCTCACAACCTCCCATATTAAAATAGGGCAACTGTTGCATAAGCATTGGAGGAGTGGGGGAGACGGATGCAAAGAGCAGGAGAGAATGTGGGGGTTGAGAGAAAGAATTGCTGGAGACTGATGGATATGCAGAGAAGAGAAAGAATACAATCTCTCTCTCTCTCTCTCTCTCTCCCTAAACCAGCGCTGTGTCTCTCTGTCTGGCATGCGGCCTGCTGAAAGTAGGCTATGTTTGACGCGCTTGAGCTTTACGCTGTCTGAGTCACACTACACTGCTGAATACTAAACCCACTGATTGCATTTCAGTAATGCTTGAGCCCGCCAGATTGCACAGTCTTGCATTGAACAAAATGGCAATTCATGTTCTTCTACACAATGGAATGACAGTGATAGCTGGATTAAGACAGACAATTGGCGACGTTGAATTTAAATTATGGTGTGACGTTTAAACGGTTCTGTTCAGGCACTTAGTGTTCATTTCCTAAAACACATTCCAGAGGTCTGATTTTGTTCTGAATGCGGAAAAATGTTCCATCGTGCCGTGGGGTTATCAAAGACAGCATGCAGTTTCCTTTTCCTTTACAGTTTCCTCAAACACTCAGACGGGAATCCTGACGGGAAATTGTGAATGTTATGGAGAATCTAATAACTCACGTCAAAAATATTTGATTGTGTTGGTCAGCATCACTCAGACCTGTTACCTTTAGGGTGTTTATGAAGAACTGTACACTATTAGGGTTCCAAAACTGGGTTTTCACGGCGATGCCATACAGAAGAACCATGCTGTGTTCCCCAAATAAGCTTTCAGAGAACAGATCAAGAACCATTGCTTTCTTAGTGTGTAGAACATTTTAATAATCTAAAGAACATTTTGTGCAATGGAAAGTGGATGTGAAAAGTTCTTCATGGAACCATAGATGCCAATACAGAACAGTAATACAGTATTTTAAATCTTAGATCCTTATTTTGTGCCCTCAGCCACATGTGATTTGTTAAAGCAACAACTTAAAGTGATATAGTTCACTTAAAAATAAAAATTTTCATCATTTAATCACCCTCAAGTTATTTCAAACCTGTATGAATTTCTTTCTTCTGCTGCCAGAAAGTTGATGGAAAGTGGAAGTCAATGGGGTCCACACTGTAAAAAATTATCGTGATTTTAACGGTAAAAGACTGTAAAAATGCTACAGTGAAAAACTGTTAAATGGTTAACAGAAAGTTTCCGTACTATATACGGTAAATAACTGTGATAGATCTAATGGTACATTTTACTGTAAAATACCGTTAAATTTACAGGTTTTGAAAGAGAAAAAGAACAACTCATTGTATAATTTACAGTGAAAAACCGTAAATTGACATTCCCACAATTCCCTGCGTGACACTTCACATTTGATGTGTTTTTGTTGAAATAACTATGTTTCTTCATCGTTTTTTTTTTTGTGTTTTTTTTTTTCTAATCAGTTATGTACCAAAGTTGCCAGCATTATTCCGTAAAAAATACGGGATTTTTTTTACAGTGCATCAACTGTCTGGTAATCGACATTCTTCAAAATATCTTCCTTTGTGTTCAGCAGAAGAAAGAAATTCATACAGGTTTGAAACAACTTGAGGGTGAGTAAATGATGACAGAATTTTCCTTTTTAAGTGAACTATCCCTTTAAAGTCCAGTTTGTATAAACAGGTTATCTTATCAGGGAAAAAGCACATAGATGCAGGGGAGCGAATCACGTGACTCTAAATTCCACAGCTTCTCTCTCGCATTCTTTGGGAGACAGACGTACACGCGTGGCGAACCCGGATGATGAGGACACAGCGGAGGTAGAGCAATGACCTCATGCTGTCTGCCCCTCCAGATGTTTCCAGACACGACTGAGAGTTTCCCCATTTACCAGACAGAAGCAAAGGGAGAAAAAAGGAGACTCATTTCTTTATGGGGTGTGATGCATAAAGATAATATGCTATAATATGTAGAAAAGAATCCAACCTGGAATCATACTAAAAAAACGTGACAACTTCCCCAAATGTTTAATATGTTGAAAAATGTGAAAGATCAGCGATTACCGTTGTTCCCACATGCTAAGGTACACCATGCTGGGGGGAAAAAAGAAATAAACAGTTGAACTGGTTTAGATTTAGATATAGAACTAGACCAGTGTCCAAACACATTTGGTGGCCTCAGCAAACTTTAAAGGGGGGCATAAGATGACTTAAAATAAGACAAAATAAGACAAAATACAACTGAAAATCAAGATCTTTATCAAGAAAAGTTTATTTATTTATTTATTTGAAGAACCAGGATTATTTAAATGTTTCTAGTTATGCCAAGTTCTAGAATATTTTATGAGCAGAAATTGTGAGTAGGCTACATTTTTATTTATTAAAATCCTAATATGAAGAACATTCAGCTTTTAAAACTTCTGAAACTTATTTTAATTATAATTTATTATTATTTAATTAGTTTCTAGCTTTGGTTTCACAGACAGTCCCAGACTATAAAGCATGTTTCAGATGTTTTAACTGAAAGCAACTTGCACTGATATCTTAAATTATGTCAGTGTCATTGTTTTGTCTCAAGATACACATCAGTAATTTTTTTTTTTTTTAAAAATAGGCCATAATGTCTTTAAATAAAAATAAAACAAAAGGAAAACAAAACTATTATTAACTATTATTGTTGACCCTTTTCACACATTTTTAACGCTTTGTGTTTGGGAGTTAATAATAAAAAAAAATAACACTGCTTCACTGCAACACTGCAATCGTGTTTATAATACAGTGGCTAATAGAGTGACAGCAAATTTCTCATAATTCTCTCTTCTGACTGCTTTAAACAATCTCTCAATATTTATTTTCGATATTTATTACTCTTTTGGAAAGTCGTGGAAAAGCTATCATGCATTTTATCCTTTGCTATTTGAGCAAATGGGAAATCTCACCAAGAAGTTTACCCAACGTCGACTTCCGCTTCTGGGAACCCCAGAAATGTGAAAAATGTCCTTGTGGGTCAAAAAGGTTGAGAAGCACTGCTCTGAAACCAGCCAGGGTGGTTTAAATGATTTTTCAGAAGGGTGATTTTAAGATTTAAGCTCATCTTCACAACAGAGACTATTTCCTTACACATTAGCATTGCACTCACTGTACTTTATGCTTTAATGCAAGTATTGTTTTCTTAACTTCACAACATGTCCGCAGGGAAGCCTGTGTCTGTGTTGTTAACGGAGGATACAGCAGCAGACAGTCAGTTTCAGTTCAACTGCAGATGTTCCGGTTCTCTGCGACTACGTCCGTCTGTGCAAACACAGTCGTCTAAGCCCAGAAAGTAAACGAAGGTCCAGGGCAATAACCATAGACTGTATAAAAGGGAATAACACACTGTTGTGCATGCAGTTTTCTTCGAGAACGCACAAAGTATTATCAGACCGTTTCGGCTCACTTTGATTTGTGGTGCTGAGAAGTTAGAGAAAGAGGTTATGCAAGGCTGTTAGGGTGAGGATGCCAAGATGGGTGTCAACAACACAGAGCTATTGTGGGATGGGCCTTGCTGTTGCCTGGTTACAAATATTTTGGGCAGGGAACCAGGCAAACATGTCCCGCCTCTCCAGGAAACAAGACACTCTCGTGATTGCTGCAGGGGTTCAAGTTGTACAAAGAGCAGAGAGAGAAAAACAGACAGAGAAAACAAAACACATGGCCCTCCCCTGCATTATGGAACTTTTTTTTTTTGGAGCAAGATGGCAAGGGTTAATTTAAAAACACAAAGCAGACAATATGGCTGTTAAGTAGTGCCAAAACGGGACAACTGAGCTTTATTTTTGCATAAAGTCAAATGAAAGCATGAGAACACCCAGACCCGGGAGCGCAGTTGGGCTGTTTGAACTGAAATGCAAATAAACATATTTTCCTATTCATTGTTCTGCCAGTAACTCAGAAACTGCAGCAACTGCAGTCACCCAAGAAACAACAAAACATGTGTCGATCATCTGAGTACTCTTTGTGCACGCGAGTTTGTGATTACAGGACAAATCAGCACGCTAAATTACATATTGTCTCCTGAGTTACTTAACTAAGAGAGAAATACATTTTTATTTATACAGCATGTATAACGCATATCCAAATGCTGATAAGTTTAACAAAAACTTTTTTTAAAAAGGAGCAAACTTCTAATATAGCATGGTGCACAAGCTATTTATATATTAAAAAGCATTAGAAAAATGATTAATTATTAATAAAAAAAATGTACATTAAAACGATAAAAAATACAGTACAAATAACCTTATACACATATGTAACAGACTAAATGACAGGCTGCCTGTTTTAGTCCTGTTCTAGAGATCGAGAATTTGTACACTTCCATATCATCACAGTCTTTTACTAGAGCTTTACTGACTTGCAGTGTCAATCAATTCTGAGTCATTTTTTGTACTTCACACAACAGCTCTTCTGTCTTCGGAACTGCTAGACTGTCAATGCATTAACAGAATTTTTTATTAATATTCTGTTGTAGTTCATCCACTTTCTGGTTTTGTCAGTTTTTCCAGTTTACAATTTACTGCAGAGTCTGCACCTCTTAAATCAGTGATGTTCAATCGTGCTGGGGATCCATGCACTGACATGTGTGGAATAAATAGGATTGAAAACTAAGTATGTACAGAGTACTAGTTAAGTATTTTAAAAACAACTTTATTGTAGTATCGGCAAAAAGACAACTGTAAATATTATACACAATATACAAAGTTTAACTACAGTTAAGTGAGAATCTCATAACTTGATGTATATGACCATTACCTTTTATAACATTTGCATTGTTAATTTACTGTTTCATGCCATTGCTGTCACATCTTTGGCATGATTTATTGAATAATTTTTTTATCTTGTTATTTTTATTTAATTTCCAAATTAATTGCACTATTTCTTTGCTGTTGATTGTGGATAACTAGATACAATTATGCCTCCTGTAAAACATAAAACAATTTGCTTGTACAATAGCAACCAAATCTACTCTGTATTTAAAATAATAAGAACCTTATAACATGTAAGTTTCACAGACAGGGCTTAGAATAAGCCAGGATTAGGCCTTAGTTTAATAAGGACATTTAAGTAGCTATTGTCTTAGGAAAAAAAAAACATTACTGGTTTGCATCTTGAGACAAAACAATGGCACTGATATATTTTAAGATATGACAGGGCAAGTTGCTTTCAGTTAAACCAACTCAAACATGCATTTTTTTATAGGGGGATAACATAAAACAGATCAAAGATAACTGTGATAACAGATTAAAGAATGTATGATGTTTAAAGAGCATTGCATTAAATTTCAATGAACTGCTAAATCTTTTTTAATACGCTGTATAATATGTCTTAATAAAAAATATGCCACTATGTTCAAGTTGTCGTCCACATTCAGACAATAGTTTGTGCATTGAATTAAACCAGTTATACCTGGATTTCCTGCTGTGTAAGCAACATGTTTCAATTATGTAAAAAATATGTTTTTTAGTTAAGAATATAAATGCAAGTAACTATTGTGCATCTAGATCTAAAAACCTTAAACCTTATTTAATATCGGTGGCTTGTTGTTTTATAGAATATCAACTATTTAAAATAAGCCTGATCCATATAGTAAAGTAAAATAGACACCAGACACAGTATTTTGTGTTTATGCAAACCTAGAGTTACTCAACAGACATAAACATACTAGTTGGCATAAATGGTAAGATACAAAAAGTATGACTTATTGTGGACTATAACAGGCAACTAACTATAAAACAGATTATACGCATTTCGACCAGTCTCGAACGTAGTTTTGAAATCATTAGTTTTGTTACTAACATGACAGCTACTATCCGTCTGCAACAGTTGCACGGTAATGTATACGGGACGATTAGCACACACACACAAAAAAGATTAGCACGCTAGCTACAGCTAATGGTACTAACTACAAACATAAACGACGACTAAAATAAGTCTACGTGTGGTCTACTCATAATAAACTAACGTTAAAACATGTAACTATGCGCCTTTTAATATCTTGTAAAAGTCACAAGAATGTAAACACACACACACACAACTGAAAGCGCGCTTTCCCACAGGCAAAACTCTCACAGTTTAACTACTGTGTATGTGTGTGCCGCCCCTTTAAGGGTTACCGCGGAAACCGGTTGCTACGCAGCAAAAACAAAAAAGTACCAATCGTCTTGACGTCCTTGCGTCAGACGCGCGGGAACGGCGTTTCCTCGGCGACGAAACGTTGTATACATACGCAGGTTTGGTTGTAAACGTCGCGGGATTGTTTGCTTTAAAGAATCCGTTTACTTGGTTTTGCATTAAACCACATAATGTCAGACGGTTAACATGAGTTTGTTTATTATTATCGTGTTGTTTCCCTCGGTCTGTACATTTCTTGACTGGAATGGAAATGTTATAATGCAGATCAACGGAATTTAAAGAGACAGTTCACTCAAAATGAAAAGTCACAATGTACTTATTCCTAATGTCGTTTCAACACAGTATGCATTTCTTTTGATTGTTAAACTAAAATACGTTGGTGTTATGAATTTCATTCGCTTGTTAAACAAGTGACTGTCAGCCTCAGTCACCATGTTAGACTAACAGTCACCAACATTCATTTTAATTGTAGTGAAAGTTAATACATTCTGAAACATGCCTGGTTGTTTAAACGGTAAAATATGGACAAACACAAGCCTTGCTTTGGGTTTAAAATCTAATTTAAAAATGTTTACCAACGGTTGGGGTTGTCCATATGAAACAACTCGGGATTTTTCAGGATGCGTTAACTTTCACTAGCCTACAATAAAAATGAATGGTGACTGCAGTTATCCTGTCTAACATCACATTATGTGGTCCAGAGAACAAGGGGGGAAAGGGTTTGGTGAGTAATTTAAATGATGACTTTTCATCTCAGTCACAGCTAAGTCTCAATTTTTCCAAGTTATCAAACTAACATGTAATTTGCATTAACCAATAGGCCGCCTAAATCACCTGTCACACTGTTTTAAGATGCGTCTCCTTATCTAGTTCACCTTTAAGCATCCCACATATAATTTCTCTGACGTTTTAACGCGGATCTGGCGGATTTTGGTCAAATGTTTGAAGTATCCTACTCCGCATTAGTCATTCTTGTTCGATCGTTATAACGTCTAGTATTGGACACGGCGTTCTCCGCCGGTGACGCTCAAAAGCTGCTGACTAATTGTTGTTTTCCCCACCCTTCCTTTCCTTCCCCACCGTCGAGATATAAGGACACTGTGTTACATTGCCTATACCTCGTTTATTTGAGTGCGTTACCTTATTAAAAAGCCACGCTCGTTTGAACACAGAGCAATGCATCACCTTTGTTCCCACATGAAGTGAAATGTGACAGTATGTGACACTCACTATATGACTTCCGTCACTACATCCCACTGCCCGGCCTGGAACTTGTACTACACGCTTCTTGTAAATAGCGAGGGCATCAGCCATAATAATGAGCGCTTTGTTAGCTGAACAATCCTGACAGATCCCACTGGTCGCCGTGCATTGTATTGCAATCATTTTAAGCATATAAGAGATTGTCTTAAAACTAGCATTTAAAAAATGTCATTGACTATAATTATGTATAACATATTTATACAACATGATAATAACAAAGAGTTAGATGCATATAGTTCCCAAACTTACCCACAACAGAAAACAGGCAATGTAAATCTCTGCACCGACCGGTTCTCAAGACTGTTAGCAGCGAAGGAAGATCCAGTGTATCGGGGAATCCGCGGGGCGTGTCGCTGAGAAGTTTACAAGTGAGTCAAAACAGCTGAAAGAGGGTTTCCCTCGTGTGCTACTGCTTACCTCAGCAAAATATTCTTCTTAAATTAGCTTTACGATTGCTCAGGTGTTTTCTCTTGCACTGTAATTTGTGCAATTTGTTTATTTGTGTGTAATTTGGCAAATTATTGTGACTACTTAAATTGAATAGCTATTACACTATAAAATTACATGGTTTTTGTACAGCGTGTAGTTTACATCTCAACAGAAACAAGTTTTTTTATATTTTTTTTATTATTCTGTTCCGATCTCTTGTCTTTAATATTCTAATGATTAATATTAGCCTAGTTTTTAAGTGTAATTTAAATATATATACAGTGTATTGTAAAATAATTTAGGAGAGAAAATGGTTTATTTAAAGCTGATATATAAATCACATAAAGCTACAGTTAAACATAAAGCATTTTAGGCCTATAATGTAGGAGAGAAAACAGGTAAAATAATTTAGGAGAGAAATTTGTTTATTTAAAGCTGATATAGTGACATATAAATTACATAAAGCTACAGGTAAACATAGCGCATTTTTAGGCATAATATGTGCAAACCGTGTCGTTTCTAAATATTGTCCGTGAAAACCATGTAACACTTAAAAATATCTTGTGGAAGCAATAGTAAACGTACCTATTCTTGACCGCGAGCTCTTCTCGTCTCTTTCTGTGGGTGAGGGAATCCCTTACACGTCATATTGCTTAGATACCGAAAACAAAAACAGTGCTTTTAGACCATATATGGGCATCTACGTCAGCGGAACACCAGTAAGAGGAGGAGCCAGGACTCCCTACTTTACAATGCGTTCTCAGGCTTCATTCACAAGAGCGCTTCGCTGCTGCCGAAACACCGCACACGTTCTACTCCCGTTTGTAATAAACACATGCCGGATTATTTTATGGATTTATAAATGCACATTTCACGGATTGTACCAAGACCTGGGAAGTGTTATCCACGGAGAGATTGGAATTTAGAAGTTTCCTCCAGCAGGGAACTGGATTGATGTCTTAATGCAACTATTTTGGAAAGAGACCAAGGGCATCTTCACGAAGACTCCAAATAAAACTGGTTACGGTAGGTGACTTTAGTACAGGCTAATAAAACATATTTAAATATAATGCACCCGGTTTTCTCTTTTATAGTGCATTGCGGTTTACAAAAGCAAATAGTTAATGCCCTGGCAAAACGCTTCAGTGTGTCTTGTGTTGGGTGACAGGTGACTACCCGTTCTCGCCGGGCACACTAGGTGTTTCGGCTTCTTTCGGCTCCACCGGGGAGATGTATCAGGGGTTCCCCGGAGACCCCGACACCGGCTCCCGTGGAAGCTCATCTCCTTCTCTTGAATCTCATTACCTGTCTTCAGTGGAATCCTTCGGGAGTCCGCCCACCACCAGCGCACCGCAAGTAAGTCACAGTATTTAAACATCGTATTGCTACAAAATTATTGTTTTGCTAAACAGCACGGTAGCTGCGAGATTTGTGTCTGAGTGAATCCGTAAAGGGTATGCATTTGAAATCTTTCGAGTGTGTTTAGAAGTGTAAAGTCGGAATAGAATTGAATAGAACACTGACAAGTCAGCACGCGCGCGGAATCAGGCCGGTAGCAACGTGGTGGGTTTACAGCAGCACGCCGAGAAACAGATGACAAACTGTGGAACTCTCCGACGCGCGCACTCGAAGCTCCGCCTCGCGCTCTCTGCTACTGCTCTCGCTTCTCAGACTTCTGCGTGACGTCAATGCGTTCTATTTTGGAGTGTTACGTTGGGTTGCTAAGGGGAACATCGGGGGTGTGACGGGGGCGGAGGAACAGGCACAGGAGGGCGACTCTAGGCCGCTGATTGGCTGCGTCCACACAGCGCACGCTCTGCCTAACACGCTTTCATATGAATATTAATGAAACTTGGACTCGCAACTGGCATCACTGAAAAAAGAAACCGTACTAATATAGTTGTGTCTCCTAAATATGTTTTAAAGGGATAGTTCACCAAAAAAATTAAAAATGTGTCATCATTTACTCACTCTCATGTTGTTCTAAACCTGTATGAGTTTCTTTCTTCTGGTGAACATAGAATATTTTTTTAAGAATGTATTTGACGGTAGCCATTGACTTCTCTGTTCATGAGGGTGTGAGTAAATGATGACACGATTTATTATTTTTTGAATGAACAATCCCTTTAATAGTTGTGCACAGACAATTTATTAAATGGCTAAATATTCACTGGAACTCTTTGTCATTTTAGGGAATTTCTTTTCTTTCTATTTTTTAACAAAACAGAAAGCTCTGATAAGGATCCATGTTTTTTTTTAAATGTTTGTTTGATTCTATTTTCATAATGTTTAGTCTGTTATCTTTACATGGATGCACTGGAAAATCCACCTTTACAGCAGTGTTATTTTCATATCATTGATATTCTGTTATAGTTTTTGTTAATATTTTGAATTAGACTTTGTTAGACTTTTATATTGGTAAAATTGGTGTAGAAACTATTTTTGTTTTCACTCAGAAATTGCTTGTAAATTTCACAATTAATTACAAAGAAACGGCAAGTAACACATTGAATTAAACATGACATTTTTAAGTAGAACGATTGAAATAGTATTTTCCTGTAAAAACATACTGCAAAAATCTTTCGAAAAATTGTAGTTTGTATACATTTTATAGTAGTTTATATCATTTTAGTGAAACACTTTATTTTACAGTGTCCTTGTTACACGTTACATAGTAATAACAGGAAATTATGCATAATTATATGCAAGTAACCCTAAAACACTGTACACTAACTAACTACACCGTAACATTGACAACTTAAAATAAAGTGTAACATTTTAGCATTTCAAGATAGTGAAAGTGTTGCCTTAGCTGAAATATTTTTATTTCAGTTCACATTTAATTTGTTTTATGTTTTAGTTAACAATATTAATCCTGTGGATGCCAAGTTGGTGAGGTCCATAGTTTTATGCCGCTTATTTTTTCTGATTCCAGGAGTGTGTATCAGCCACTGGCGGGGTAGCGGTGGGTGGAGGGTCGACCGGCACCGGGGCAGGGGTGGACATGCCCAGCTCATTTGTACCCACAGTGACGGCCATCACCACCAGCCAGGATCTGCAGTGGATGGTGCAGCCCACTCTCATCTCCTCCGTGGCCCCGGGGCAAAGCGGCTCGGGCTCCAGCACCATGACACAGCCTGTTGCCTTGGATCCTTACGACCTGCCAGGCCCGAGCTTTTCATCCCCGGGAAGCTTCACCCCACCAAGCTCGGATACCCCTGGCCCGGTGCGACAGTCTCGGAGCCGCCGTCGTGCGCGGGATGAATCGGTGAGTGGGGACCATGACGGCACGGTTAGTTGCTTGATTCGAAAAGCCTGAAACAAGGTTTACCAAGATACTGAATTTGTTCTGTTTCCAGCTGACCCCTGAGGAGGAGGAGAAAAGACGTGTGAGACGAGAGAGAAATAAACTGGCCGCCGCTAAGTGTAGGAACCGACGGCGTGAGCTCACAGACAGGTTACAGTCGGTGAGCGATGCTGTACCTACATATGATTACACTTGTTACGTTACATCCTATACAATATTTGATCCATGATAACAGGCATCATAATTACTGGATTCATAACATGCCATTCTGCTCTTTACAATGATAGTTTGTAAATGATGCCAACGCACATGTGCATTGTAATTAGAAAGGGCTAGTTTGAACGAAGAGCATATAAACCCGCCGTAATTATACTGTGGGAACAGAGTTTAGCAATTTCGCAATTAAGAGATAAAGTTTATTTTGTTGTTGCTCTCTGAAACTATAGCAACACGTACTTCTGAAGTAGGAAACCCTTTTGTGCTCATTTCATGTGATCATATAATCTCTGTCCCCTCTTGTCCCTCCTCTTGTCTCTCCAACATAAGGAGACAGACATTTTGGAGGAGGAGAAGGCCGAGCTAGAGGCGGAAATCTCCGAGCTGCAGAAGGAGAAGGAGCGGCTGGAGTTCGTCCTGGTCGCCCACCAACCCGGCTGCAAAATGCCCTATCAGGACCAGCCCCCCGCTCCGCTGCCGCAGACGTCCCCACAGGGGCCTTCTGTCTCCGTGGTGGGTTTGACTGTGAAGGAGGACTCTTTCTACCTGCCGCCTGCCTACTCGTCCCACCACCACCACCACCAACACCAGCAACAACACATCCCGGTCTCACAGCCCACGCAGACACAGCCGGCCCCAGCACAACAGCAGCCAGGGATGATGCAGGAGGTAGCCTTTTCTAGTTCTTTCTATGGGCAGGGCCAGCCGGCGCCGGACGGCCCGTGTCTTGTTGCCGACGGTGGCGGTAACCCTGACGCCGGCAGCTACATCCCCTCATACACATCTTCATTTGTGTTCACCTACCCAGAGGGAGCCTGCGGGGCCAGCGCTAACCAGCGAACCAGCAGCAGCGATCAGTCGTCTGATTCCCTGAACTCACCCTCGCTTCTTGCACTCTGAGAGCTCCGCATCTCTCTGCCTCTGCTTGCCTATCGACAACACCACACATGTACACACACATTCAAAACGTCCGCCATTACGCCTCTCAGGCATCGTATTGATCGTTTACAGTTAAGCCCTGCGAGGCCCAGATGCGTTAGTGTCTGAGTGACTTCATCAGATGATGTAAGTGTATATTAATTCACAATGAATTCAGGCTTAATATCAAGATGAGTCAGTAGCCCACACACACACACACACTTAATTTGTCATAGACATTTAAATCCGTTTGACACATATCAATGCAAGCACATCTTTTATCTTTTTCTCGCTCCATCTTACATTGGTGCACCATCTCGCTCCTTCTCTCTCTTCACGCCTGGTGCCTGTTGTGTATTTGTCTGGGGGGGGGGGGGCACAGAACTGCTTTGTGGGTTTTGTTTTGGGCTACCTTGCAACCCTTTCTGTCTCCATCCAGTTCATCCACACCTCGTCTGACGTCTTCCTGTGACAAAAGAACATGACCACACACTCTCTACCTACCTATCTCACTTTTTTTTCTCCCTCCGTTGTCCATCTCCACATCTGTTTCTCCTCTCTCCTGTCTTTATGTACCTCTGGTTCTCACTGAAGCCTTCAGCCCCTGAGAGTCCGTTGGACCCTGATAGCCCATGGATCCTTGAGTGAGCGCCATCCCACACCCCGACACCACAAACCCCCCCCCGCACGGACCGGCCCACAGAGGAACTTCACAATGAGCAGACATCTAAATGAACCAGCCACAGTGCGCAGATCAAATGACGTCTCAGATGCCACAACACAGGCTAAAGGAACGGGACTCTTTATTCCTCCTCAGCGCTGAGGATTTGATTTCGGATGAGCGGAGGAAACACACTAGACCTAAGCAAGGTCAACAGAGGATCTGGAGGTATGAGACGACGAGAGTATTCGCATTGGTCATGCTCCACTGAGAGCTTTCACGCCGTGTTACGCCCCTTTCCCCTTTCTTGGGGTTTCATTCTGTGTTAACGATAGTATTATTAACTCAAAAGCGGCTTATTTGATGATCGCATATGAGAGTGGGTTGAAGAGCATTATAATGAGTGACCCAAAACAAAAAGAAATAAAGAGAAAAAAAAAGGACAACCTCTTGGTTTTTTATGAGTGGCCTCTGTGCTTCTAAAAGTCCTTGACATTGTCCTTGAGTTGAGGCCTCTAGGCTTTGATTGTGAATGGAAGCCACAGAGGACCACATGTCCAGTTGATTTCCTTCTTGTTGTTGTTGTTGTTAAAATGGAAAAAGCACAAATGGCGGCTGCAGAGGGAAGGAACACGTAACGGTGGTCTACCCAGAGGACGGGATGTGCTTTTGAATATGAACTGTTTACTTTCCTGTGAATGTTTTTGATGTTTTGAGTTACTGTTTTTTTTTTTTTTTATCATTATGCTTTTTCTCTTTTGCTCTTGATTGTGCCGTTGCTGCCAAATGGAAGAATTTTGTGGGGCTTTTAGCTGCTCCTTCTATCTGTTACTGTTGTCTTACTGCAGTTATCACAAATATTGTTATTATGGTTATTATTATTTCATAATTATCTCATGTTGGCAACTAAAAAGGCATGTTGTGCACTATGAACCTTTTTTATGTCTAAAACTATATATATAAATATATATTATGTATGCATATATATATACATATTCTGTGTGTATATATATATAAATATATTTATACATAATGATTGTAATGTAATATATGAATGTTCAGAAAATGATATTTTTGTCAATGAAGACAGAAGGGAGAGCTTGATGCACTTGGTTTTGGTTTAAATATAGATATTTTTCTAAAAGAACAAAAATATATTATAATAATCAATAACAGCCCCGCTTTACCTTAATATGAAAAGCATTGTCACTGCCTTTCATTGGAAACATGTAATATGTATGATGACTGTATTGAAACTGTGGTGCACGTATATGTATCACAGGTTTGTGCTGTGCTTGAATTGTGAATGAGGTTGATCCCACAGCCCTTGTTCATCAAACCCTGTGGACAAAACACACTGGACGCATATATAAACATATAAATGCATAACCAGATCAATAAATATGCTATAAAGAAAAAGAAGAAATGAAATGAGTGTCTCAGTGTATTTTAGATGAGCATATGATATTCAGCTGTGTTTCTCAAGCAGTGGTGTTGCATTGATTTATCATGTCCAGTGTGTGCTGTCTGCCCTTTGGCTTGCGTGTGTGTGTGTGTGTGTGTGTGTGTGTGTGTGTGTGTGCGTGCGTGCGGGGGTGTGTGTGCGTGTTTGTGCATGTGTGTGTGTGTGTGAGAGATAGTCAGGGCTTGATGGACAACTTTTAACCAGCCCTTTTAATTAATTCATGTTACGGATATGATCACACAGATGGGAAGTATTTTGCAAACAGACGAGGTCCATTGTTCTCAGTGACATCGTGTGGGATATTTTACGGGGTGGAAACAATAATATTTGTACAGTTGTTTAAATCGAAATGCCTTTTCTTGCTACATTTATATACACAAGTGCACCATTGTCTTGTTGGTCGAATTTAGACCCAGAGGTTCAAATATAAGCAGAGAAGGAGCTCTTTCCAACAGAGCCATTTGATGAAATGAGGTTCTCATTTAGCACTGAAAACCGAATGATGGCATCTCAAAGAGGGACGTAATGAAGGCAGAGCTGTGATTTCACAAAGTGGGACATTATATGATATCAGAAAGCACATTGTCAAACATGTGTGTCACAACAGTTTTATGTTGTTTTGATTTTTCAGCTGTTGGTGCTTTTGTTCCTCCTACACCAAAATATATTGTTACTGTATCTTTACGAATATGATCTGTCTCTGATATTATAGCATAAGGAGATGTCGGTAAAATGATACAGTATCAGTGACTCTGTGGTCTTCCACTTTGCAGAAACTCTTTGCTTAGATTAAGCAGTTTTGGCTATGATCATCCTGTATTTTCAAATTCACAGTGCTTTGGATTGACACGGTGCAATGCAATATATCAGATACTCTGAAGCATGTAGCAAATCAAATGAATTGTATGATAAAAATCATTTCTGATGCTACAGTGTCACAGTGAAGATTTGAGACAACTTGGTTTGTCTTTCCAGTTTACCTTATGATTTACTCTGCTGAGACCTCAGTGATGGGACGGTTATGCATTACGAGGATGTATGTCAGTGCATGGATTGATAAGTGAACTGTTTCACTTTCTAATGCACATTTTAAGATTGCCTTCAGTATGAGTGAAATAGAACTACTTGTTAAAGAGCTATTTCTCCTACATCATATTTTTTGAAGGGAAATGAAAGTTAGGTGTAACAAGAATCATCACAAAACATTTCAAACTGAAAATAATATGGTGCTTTTTCAATACTGTTTGTATATTCTTGACTAAGAAAGCTGATGACAGACGTGTCGTTGGAGATTTGAGGTTGTGGCTTTAGGACACTCGTGATTTCAGAGTGCTTTGCGGAGTGAGTTTCAGAGTTCTCATATTGGACAGCATATATACTGAACAACCCTTGTGAATTATATAATCCGACGTTCTACATTCTCTCTCTTTTCACCCTTTCTCCATTATGCTATATTTCTAGCCCTTTAATGAATGGAGAATGACATTTCATATTGTTAGACTGTGAAATCTTGGTGTACTGTCCTATCTTAATATCTTTGTATGACGTCCAATTTTCTTGTAATGTATACAAAATAAACATATTCACAATGACTCTCTATCTGTTCGGTTTTCAAACATATTATAATCTTTTTTTTTATTGAATCGAGTAACGCTTTATTTTTATGTTTTCTTGTTACACATGGCTACATGTATTTACTATTGTAATAACTATCAATTAGGGATAATTACATGCAACTAACCCTATAGTAAGTACTTAATTAATATTACTCAGTACTTAAATGTATAACTACACTGTAACAGGGACACATTAAAATAAATTGTAACCATATTTAGGGGTCTGTGGCATCTGAAAACCCTTAGCTCAGACACTCAAACATACAGTATCATATAGATATGTTATTAATGAGCTTTTATCGCCATCTAGTGGATACAATAGAAATAGCACATTTAGTTATAAAATCTGAGAGATAGTTAAAATAGTAAAATTACAGTATTATCATCATTTACTTGCTCTTTTGTCGTTTATAAAGCCGTAAGACTTTCTTTCACAGGCGAAAAAGAAAAAGAGACGAGAAGATAGAATGACACCATTAACTTGCATTGCATCTCTTTTCCATGTAATGAATGGCGACTGAGGTTGTCATGGAAAATTCCACTTAATAACAACCTTCCAGTTGTACCAGTAATTGCACACAAATTGACCCATTGGAGCAACAAAACGTTAAATAAAACATGTTTTGGAGCCAGTATTGCTCAGTTCATTCGGAACATTCCGGTCAGCCGATTCGTTCCGAAGACGGAGAGGATGTGACGTCACAAGATTTCCGCAACGCGTCGGTTTTTCCCTGGCAAGATGGCGACCGTCACAACAGGTAAGAGAAAGAAATGACCCTTATTTTTGGAATAAGGTGATTGTACAGGTCCGTAAAGCGGCTTAAATCAATGTTTAGCTTTCTGTGGTGGGACACTCAGAGGGGAATGGCTTGGAGAGGTTTACGTTTGGTCTTCACGATGGGCTAAAGCGCAATAACAGCAGCTGGGTTCAATGAAACGGGCCCCGCGCTGTATTACTATTGTCTCGTTTTTTACACAACATTGCTATTAATATGCTATTTTATGAAGGTTAGTAGTGTACACTGTTAATTGGCATTTTTGTAACTGACATAATATAAGGTTATATGTTAGCCTGTTTATTAGTAAGTTAACGTTAGCTGTGAGTAAATTTTAAAAGAATGCCTAACGTTAGTAACAGACCATTATGCTTCTTATTCTAAAACCATTTTCAGTAATCTTTGTATTACTGTGTATATGTAAATATGTTTATAGAACAACTCCCTTAAAATAATTGTGATTTTCTGTACGAGTAAAAGTAGAATAGTTTGATACTCCGCTAAAAATAAATAAAAAATAAACTGGTTTGTTGTTCTTATCTAGTCTCTCTGCTGCTGAGGCTGGCTGATTTATGAAGGATTTTTGCACCTTTTCAGATGTGAATGAGACCAGCTAAACCAGCTTGGTCAGTCTTTGAGATCAATTAAGAACAGCAAACCATTTCCAGTTTTTTTCAGCCGGGTTTAGAATATACTCTAGTGTGGACCAGTAATACCACTGACATACTGAACACTGACAGGTTAATCCTAAATATAAATAAAACCTTAGACCTCTTATAGTTTTTTTTTTTTAATATAAATATTGCTAGTTTTGTTAAAGAAATTCTGTCCTCCTTTACTCACCCTCAAGTTGTTTCAAACCTGTATGAGTTTCTTTCTTCTGCTGAACACAAAATAAAATATATTTTTTTAAGACTACGGGTAACCATACAGTTGATGGACCCCATTGACTTCCATAGTATGGAAAAAATTATGGATGTCTGGGATCCCAAGAGTTGTTTACTTGCAGACATTCTTTAAAATATTTTATTTTGTGTTCAGCTGAAGAAAGAAATTCATACAGGTTTGGAACAACTTGAGGGTGAGTAAATAATGACAGAGTTTTGGGTGAACTATCCCTTTAAGCGTGTGAATGACCTTCAGTTACTGACACAAGACTCACAGCTTTAAAAATAACACCCATGGCATGCAGCTGCTCTGGCTGACCATGTGTTCTCTCTTTGTCGTTCATATCCTATATGCTGCTTGCTGCTGACCTCTTTTCCATGTTGAGTCTCTACACCAATTAGTTTTTTGGTTCGCCCCACAAAATTGATTTTCTGTCTATTTTTACCTTTCTGAGGGTGTTTTTTCCGTAACCATATGAAAACAAACACAGTGTGTCATCCAAGTCATGGCAAATATGCAAATTAAAATAAATTCTCATCAACACTCTCCTCTGAGACATTAAACAGCTATCCGACGATAAACAGAAGCCATGCTAAATAAATAAGATAAGCGTAAAACTGCTCTACTGATTGCTTTCGTTTTACAGTCATTTGTAACATAAAAAAATGCACGCATTTCTCATTAGATGCATCCCAGTTTGCATACTTATGCACTGATCTATACTGTTTTGTTGTATAAATACTGCGATTAGTATGTTCACACTGAAAATTCCAAAAAGAAAAAGTGCACTCTTAAATATCCGGATGATGCATTTAATTAACTGTAAAAACCAAGTGTGGAATTTTTGGACACTTTATGCACTTTACTGTTGCAGTTTACCTTACGTAGCTGATAGGGAGGTAATTCAGTCTTCTTATAAAATTCATACACTATACAGTTACGTAAGTGTATAGTGCGTCATTTGTGAATGAAAAATTTTCATAATGTATATTATCACTGTGTTTTCCTTGGTGCTTTAGCCACCTCAGAATGGATCCAGTTCTTCAAAGATGCTGGGATCCCTGCTGGACTGGCTGTCAACTATGCCGTGTCATTTGTTGATAACAGGTAAAAACAAATGACTGCCTTTTAATGTAGTGATCATGAACCAGGCTTGTGCAAAATTCTGAATTTCAGAATTAGCCTGCATTCAATTCATGAATTTGAATTGAATTGACTCTGCCCCACAAGAAGTTGAATTTGCGACTTAGAAAAAAGTATTCTGATTACGTAGCTCGCATTACTTGTAATAAAACTACCCCCAACACTGCCTGTTTTTAAGAGAAGGTTTGATCTCAGCCTGCTTATGTGTGCTTTAATTTGCTGGATGTTTTTCTCCATCTTGAAAGGTCAGGGTCTGGTCTGCTCTGAAATGTGAACAAACAACATTCTGAACACAACTGTATGCTGTAAATGTCTCAAAGTACCTTTTTTTCTGTCCAGGATTCAGAAAAACATGCTCATGGATCTCAGTAAAGAAATAATGATGGACTTGGGAATCACAGTCATCGGGGACATCATAGCTATTCTCAAACATGCAAAGCAAGTGTATAGACAGGTTGGTGCAAATGCTGGATTTTGATATATTTGCGTCTGTAAATGTTTCAAAAAGTGAAATAGATCTTTTAGTAAAACCCTAATAAATTTGCCAATATTTGGCAGTGTGACAGTATTGGAACACTTAAGTTAGCCTGCCAAGCATAGATGGTCAATATTTACAGACAAAATGTTTTAATAGATTGCATTTTTGTGTCAATTTGGAATATAATAATATACTACATAAATCAGCAGCAATCAGAAACCCTGGTCTCTAGATATTGGTATCAGTTTTTGTTGACCACTAAAGTTTGGCATGCTTCATTATTCTGAATGTGAACTACTCTTCCTTTCTCTTAATACAGGATATGTGTAAAATGGCAACTGAGGCCATTACGGCTGGACAAACTAGTGTACAGGCTGAACTGAGACGTACCGCTAACACTCGTAAGTATTAAGTTGTTTTGCATATACTTGTTCCTCGTGTCCTTAATTTACAGTTTCTCTGGAGTTCTTTACTGGTTGCTCATACAGGGAGTGATTTATCTTTGTGTGAATGGGCTGAAGCTGTAGTTCTGGTAATGTTCATGTTACTCTGACAGCTGCCACACGCATGATTGCCAATGCTCTGAGTCGGGACTCCCCACCAAGCACTCCTGCCCGGCGCCCTGACAACCGCATATCAGTGACGGTCTCCAACGCCAGTGCCAAACCAGGTACCTGGGATTGAACTCTATGTAGATAAGTAGAGATGTCAGTCAAGGGTTTAGTGAATGCACCTTGCTAGTCTTTAACTGCTCAGATTATTACAGGACACAGAAATTATATATATTATTTATATATTTATGTACACTATTGTTCAAGAAATTGGGGTTAGTAAGATAAAAAAAAAAAAAAAAGTAATAGAAGTCTGTTATGTTCACTAAGGATGCATTTATTTGATCAAAATACAGTAGTAACAGTAATATTGTGGGAATATTAGTATAATTTTAAATTACTGTTTAATATTTTATTTATTTTTTATTTGTGATTCTGTTTCATTCTAATATGCTAATTTGATGCTCAAGAAATATTTCTAATTATTATCAATGTTAGAAGTTGCTGCTTACTGTATTTGTGGAAACTGTGATACATTTTATTTTCAGAATTATTGATGAATCCTGAAAATGAAAGTTCAAATAAACAACATTTATTTGAAAACTTGAAATAGAAACTCTTTGTAACAATGTAAATGTATTTACATATTTAAATATTTCACTTTTGATCAATTTAATGCATCTTTCTTTCTTAAAAAAACAAACAAACGCATTGACCCCAAGCCTTTGAACAGTAGAGTAGATGAGTTTGGATGAACACTTTAAATGGAATGGGATGATTTAAAACTTTCCCAGTTTTAGTTCCCAGCAAGCCAGCAGAAGAAAATGGGGTGCAAAAGAAGCGCCGGCGAGTCACTAGAGAAATGGAGGGGAAATATATCATAAACATGCCAAAAGGCACGACCGATCGCACCCGACGCATCCTGGCACAGCAGGCCAAGAAAGGTGCCCTGACATAGTATATTTGTTGAGGCTTAGAGCTTACATGATATTACTGTAATTTTAAATATTGAAATTAGACATGCCAAACTGAAAATTTGCAGTTGGTACAGATGAGATTGATTTAATCTTATCTTCCCTTTCATTGCCACAGCCAAGGTTTTAAAGCGTACTTCAGTGTTTGACAGACTTGGAGCAGAGTCTAAGACTGACACCGTCTCAGCCAATAAGGTGAGAAATTGATTTTGCCTATTAAAGAAACAAGAGAGCATAAACCCATACACTGATAATTGTTTTCTCTTTATTACACACGTTGTTTATTGACTCTGTAACACTACAATGTCTCATGAAACAAATTTTTTTTTTTTTACATCATTACTAAATTTTAAACGAGCTATATGTAAGATTTTTCATGTATTAATCTCTTTTTTTATTGCTAATATGTGAACAGCTTGTAACGAGACTTTAAAAACGAGACCTTCCCCGACTTCACAGCTTGTCTGTGAAAGCCTGTAGGCTGATTTTTAATGTGAAGCATTTGGGTCGTCTTTGCCGGGAAAATCAAAAGTATGTGACGTTTACACGCTCCCGAGAGCCTCTCTTCCGTTCAGTGACGCATGAAATTAATTCTTAATGTTCAGGATAATGCTGAAAGAGCAATCCTGGACTGTAATGCACTGTAAAGAGATGCATTCACTATAGTCTCATATAGCCAGCTCTATATAGTCTATACTTTATAATCAAACCTTTATTAATTACCTGATCTGCTGACATGATGCCGAGCTTGTGTATGTGCTGGTGCAAACATCCACATCAATATGATCAGATGCTTTCATAATTGCTACTTTCTCACCGCTGTTATTTTTCTTGTTTATTTTGTCATTGAGAGGAAAGCGTGCAGGACATTTTTACATATGAATCTAAATGTTGCTTTCAGCAGAGTCAATGGTGTCTACGGTCTATGTTTGTTAAGGGTATTTCCAACAACAATTTGTTCTTTGCTCAACGACCACAAGTGTCGCTAATATCAAGTGTTTCTAAATTCTACATATAGCTCTTTTAAATAAAAGGGGGAAAAACTATCCCCCCCATTTGATTATATAAAATGGCAGTAGAAAGAAAATATTCAGTGTATGAAAATTGTTAACTTTTACTATGCTTATAAATGCAAATTATAAGAATATATAATGCTTGCTGGCTCTGGGAGAGGGTGAGAAAGAGAAACGCATTTTGTATCATATACAAAATTTACAACATTTAAATAGACATATCAAATGGTAGAAAATGTGTACGATTCAGTATTTTAGCTGATGTTACTCTTGACAAAGGTCTGATTTCTGAGAGACACAGAAGACGGCAGTGCAGCTATATATATTTGCGTTTGTGCTGTACACTCATTCACTTCACGCACAAATCACTCTTTTTATAGCGTAGGTATTTTAGAGGTTTATGTGTAATATCATGCTATCCCCAGGATCAGCTGCTATCCAGCAAACACGAGGAGTGACTGTGTCTGCCTCTATTTTTCCCATCGTTTGGTAGAATTTGTGAAGCTATTATTAAATAAGGTATTCAGAAGAGTATAATTTGTTCGTTTGGGATCGCTAATGCATTAACTGATGTGAACTAATTATAAAGTGTTTCAACCAATAACTTTTTTGCATCGTTGTCTTCCTGTCGTGCAGCAGCCAACAGGTGTGTTTAGCCGACTGGGGGAAGCAGAGGAGGATGAAGGCAAGACCGTTAATGTCACTGACTCCTTCGAGGACAATGAAAGCGATGATGAAGGCTCAGTGCTGCAGTATGCCGGCGTCCTCAAACGAACTCCACCTTCTTCTAAAAAAGAGACTGTAAACACCAAATCAAAACCTCTCACTCTGCGTCGACTGGGCGCCAAGTACAAACTCCCCCCATCTGAAGGCACACCACCTATATCCTCGACCTCCTCCTTCATCCTGGAGGGGACACCTAAACTGGGTGTGCTGCAGAGACTGGGAAAAGCCCCCTCAGTCAACCCTACCTCCTCTACTCCTCTAGTCAGTCAGCCTGCAGACACGCAGGACAGTCGAGTCACGAGTAGCAGAAGCAAAGCCCAGGGCAGCTTCGCTCTGGCCAGCCCTAAGGTCAGTAGCAGCACAGGTGACACTCACGGGGCTCAGATGGACGCTGGGGCAGTCAGTGTATTTAAGAGGCTGGGCACCCGGAAAACCTAATGCACAAAAACTGAAAAGGGCACCCCTTTTTATCCTGCTTGCTCCTTTTATAACCTGAATTTTTATTTGAGTGAGTGGAGAAACTCTAGGACCACCCTTGATGGATTGGGAAGTCGATATGCTGTACCTCATTAAGTGTTATGATTATGATATTAGGGGACAAAAAGGGACGGCTGCAATATGTCAAATGTCAGTGTGTGTGTGGACATGCCTTATTTTTGGTTGTAGGAATCGTTCTTTATCCTGCTCTCCTACTTTGGTAGCTACTCTCCTGCGCCCCTGTGAGTGAAACATTTTCCCACGTTAAAGGGGTTTATAATGAAGATTTTAAAATGCATGGCGCCCAGCATCAAATGCTCGAAATATCTTTTTTTTTTTACTACAGTAGCCAAGAGACGTAAGTGAAAGCATGTGCTCTGTTCACCACAAACACCTCCAATTCCTCCATGAAGAAAGCTCATGGTCAACCATCCTCTTACCTCCTCCTGTTTTTGAAGAGATAGTTCACCTAAAAATGACTATTGTCATCATTTACTCATTTCAAAACTCTGACTTCCTTCTGTGAACACAAAAGATGTTTAAGAAATGTCTTTTTGTTGATCAAATAGTGGACACTTAAATTATTTGGTTACCAACATACTTCTGCAGAACAGTAAAAAGAGGATAAGTCATACAGGTCTGGACATATGGGTGAGTAAATGATGACAGAATTGTGCTTTTTTTTTTTGGGTAACCTATCCCTTTAACTTAAAGGATCAGAAAAGCCTTTTAATGGCTTAACTGTACACATGCGCATTGCCATTAATGCGCCTTAAGCTGTGGTCACACTGGACTTTAAAAAAGAACATTCAATATTTAGGTGATATATAATTATGCATATACTGCATACCTGCAGTTTTAACGTTTGTGCTCCTTGCAATCAGCTAAGAGGTCACGCCGTGACGTAGCATGTCTTTACCATACAAATTCAAAGGATCATGTTCCCCAAAGTTGGACTTTTGAACATCATGTAACAAAAAATGTTTGCATGCTTATGATTAGAATTTAAGTGTTGTGTGACCGCCCCTTTATGACCACAAATGTTACTTTGCTTGAAATTACACTGTCAGTGTGTAAAAGAGCCTTTGCTATAAAATTTCCGTATTTGAAATGCCACCCAATGGAAATTTATGATGTTAAGCGTTACTTAGACAAGCAGAGCAAATATAGCATTGGTAATAGCAATAGACCCTTGTGTATTGTGTACATTTTCACCCCTTTACACTGTTTTCTACATTATCCACTAATCATCCTGTTCTAATAGGTATTCACCTTCACTTTCTGTGCTTTGTCATGTTTCTTCTGTTTTTATAAATATTTTAATTTGAAGCATCTCAAATGCAGAATTTAAGTTAGATTGGTTAAGGAATAATAACTGAGAAAACATTTTATCTGGGTAAGTTTATAAAATATTAAGATTATTTGTTTTTGGAATGGATTGAATATAAAAAGATAAAACAGAAAAAACCTTGAATTGTTTCTTTTATTTTTCAAATGTCATGTGAAATGCCATGTTCAATATACACATTGAACTGGGTTTTAGAGCATATTATAGTTACATCATGTTTATTATTATATCTTGGTGGTATCTGAATTTGAGTGCATTTCACAATAGAAGAAACTGATCGGCACAAAACGTTTGAAAGCGGTTAAAGGGATATTTCACCTAAAAAGGAAAATTCTGTCATTAATTACTCATCCTCATGTAGTTACAAGCACATACAAATTTCGTTCATCTTAAGAACACAAATGAAATGTTCCGAAAATGAACGGAATTTTTACATGTTTGTAATGACATGAGGATGAGTAATTAATGACAGAATTTTCATTTTTTGGGGGAACTGTCTCTTTAAGACGTTTACTGCATAATTAAGTTTGATAAGGTCACTATAGAGATAATGACACATTTCTTTATAGTTTCTCCAAAAATGAAAGGATAGATGAGTCGGAACTGATGTGCTTGCAAAAAAAGCATTGCACTGAAGTGTGTTTTAATGCATGCTCTAGTAAATGACAGATGGTGAGCACTACACAAGCCTTTGTGTTTCTAGTGTTGTACAACGACTTCAGCAGTTCATCACTGTGCAACATTTGACTCTTAATGCTGACTCAGTGTTTTTATTTAGCCTGTTATTAATTACAATGTATTACTACACCAAAAAGATTAACTTGTATTTTTATGTTGTTAGTAATAGATTAAAGCAAAGTAATATTATCTTTTGGATACACAACAATTCAGCCTTTAGATGTGTATTATTAGTGAATTATCTCTCCAGTTTCAGCAGACTTGGGTGTTTCGCCTGGAAAATTAATCATGCAAGCTCCCAGGGAGATTAATTCCACTTTGATCTGGAAGACAATTTAAAGGCACATTTTACATGTTTCACGAACCGGTCTTGTTTTTCTTTTTCTTTTTCTTTTTTTGTCCTGGTCTTAGCTGGTGCAAACTATATAGCGAACAGCAACAAACCAGCTGGTCATACCATCTTAACGTGGTTGGCGCTGATTCTTAAAAAAAATAAATATATATTATTACACGTTTGATCAATCAGCTACCATGTTCTAAAACAGTTACCAGATCAGCTGGATTATCTCGCTTTTGCTTTTTAACGATAATGACGTAAAGATGGGCAGTCTTTGCATTTTTTAAATTCATGTTCTTTACGCATGTAGATTTACCGCTCCTCTTTAATGTAATCGTGATCCACCAGTAGCAGCATCATCTCCCCACGATTAAATCCTTCCCACAATGCCTCGCTCTCGTTGTCGCTGTCTGTGGTGCTGAAGCTGCTCTTGCCGGCGGCACGAGTCCTCCTCCTCCTCCTCCAGCATCTCCTCCACGTTACCGGAGACTATTTGTTTCCACGTTACCGTCGTCTATTTGTTTGTTCTTTGTCTCTTTTACGCGTTTTACGGCCGGGAATCTTTAGTGTTGTAGCCTATTTACTTCCTACTATCCGATCGCGCCTGTGGTTTTCGCCGCTCGTTTGGCTCGCATCCTTTATGCACAGCACGCTGCTCCAGCCCTTAAAGCGAACACAGGACCAGCATGGCTTCCTGAGCGAGATGGAAGCGAAGCAGCACTCGATCAAGAGCCTGAAGAGCTACCCGGAGGCTGGGGGCCGGAGTCTGGCGGCGGCGGCGGGTGGGGACGGCGGAGGGTATCGCGTCGGCGGCGCGGAGATGGAGATGGAGGCGAAAATACAGAAAGCAATCGACTTCAAAGTGGAGGGTCACCGATGTTACAAGGAGAAGAAATTCCGGGAAGCTATAGGGAAATATCACAGGGCACTGCTGCAACTGAAAGGGGTCCATGTCGTCGACGGGACCACCGGATCCGAGGTGAACCTCCTCAACCAAGCCGCCGCCAAGCTGACAGAAGAGCAGAGGAGAGCGGTGGAGAGCACCGAGATCGAGTGCTACGACAGCCTGACAGGTGAGACTCGGGAACGGCCGCTGCCATTGTTCTGAACCGTTCGCTGGAGGTTGCATGAGGCTAAAACCACTTTGAGATGCTGTCGATAAGGTGAATGTGTCGGAGGCTACAGAGGACCAGGGGGCTAATAAAGAGCTTTAATATAAGTATAGATATAATTCCACAGCAAGAAACCGATTGTGTTTTTATACAGACAAGACTGAAAACAATCGATCAAGCATTTCCTAGCAATTTCTGGTTCCCAGAACGTTAGTGTTTGGTTCTCAGAACGTTCTTTTAAGGTTTGTTTTGGTTAGCCAGGAAAGTTTTCTTAACGGAAATGGAACGTTCGTTGTTGGTTTGTCGAACGTTATTCTAACGTTAATTTAACGTTGCTCTAACGTCCCCTAACCGCTGTATCGACTCTATCTTTACTGTGATTTCTGTGCTTTTCACACTGTTTACCCTGACTTAATATTTTAGCTGTAAAAGTTGGATTTAAATGATCGATATAACGCGTTTTGATTGATCTCATTTCAACATAAAGGCAATATTAAACTTATTTCATATCAGTACACAATAACACATGCAACGTTTAATAATAACCATTAAAATAACCATGAAGGAACGTTCTGTGTAGCGTAGCCTATAACTTATTTTTAGGTTTTAAAAGTAAACACCCTGCAACGTTCTGGGAATGTTATTTTATGGTTGAAAAAAAATAAAACCTAAAAAGAACATTCCTAGAAGCCTACGTTATTATTTGGGTAAAAAAAAAAAAAGAGGCAAAATACCAAATGGGAACCAGATAGTCTACTATCGTTAGGGGAAGGGAACGTCGTGTGTTTGCTGGGTTGTTTACGCTTATAACAACTAGTTTGGCCTTCATTGTTCCTGAGCCATGTGATTCAGCCTGTGTCATAATAATCCACGTTCATTTAATGTCACGTTGCTATTATTTGACAGCAAGATGATTAAACGCACCACGTGAACTACTATTTTGATACGTAGGCCTAGTATGCTAATCTCTTTATTCGTCATTTTTTTTCTTTCAAGTTTGATGATTTGAGGTAAAAGGTTGGAGTGTCAGTTCTATAAGATTCCATATCCATTGAGAAAAATAAAGCCACCCGTCACGCTTTGTTCTACAACTACAATGACTGAACATCATACCTCTGGTATAAGCATGCTGTTGTTTGTTTTGTGGACAGAAAATCTTGAAATTCCCCTGAAGTCCAATTTTTTTAAAACCTGCAACGAATGTTACATTTTCAAGAACATTAATTTCCTTGTGGTAGTTTTAGTCTTTGTTGATACATTTTTAAACATCATAGTTAAAAGGAGAATTACAACATTTTTCATTCAGAAAACAATTAAAACCATATTGATATGGCTTCAAAATCATAGTCTAATGAGCATTATTTTACTATTGACTTGTGTAGCCGATACACTCTCCAAGCGTTTGTTGTGTCTACAATCTGTAAATTATATTCCATTATAATAAACACACCCTCTCTATGTGATAACACACCGATGCATATTGTTACCCAAAAGCCATTTTAAGTTAATTTTGTCAGTTTAGTTGTCGATAAAGAGGGGATAACATAAAAAGGATCACAGATGCCAACTGTGTTTGCTCACTGAGAGAATATTGGTTAATGCTCATGCACATCTGTGTGATCTGTGTGTGTGATGCCTGGTGTTTGTGGCCCTTGATGTCTCTAGCGATCTCACACGGTGCTCGATTGAGGGGCGGCTTGAATGTCTCAAATGTGGCGAATACTTCGGGCCCTCTGGGGGAAGCATCAAGGCGTGAAAGAGAGTCACCACTGCAAAATTTCCCTTTATGTGAATTCCCTCCCTCCGTCACCTTCTTTTGTTTGTCCTCCTGCAGTCATGATGAGGTTGAGCAGGAAATACATCGAGAGAGAACTTATATAAAGATGCATTTTATAGTTTCATTCTGTATTTAGGCGTGTTGAGGTGCAATGTAGGATGATGCAAGCAGAGTTTTGTGTTTCGTCTAGTTTTGATCAATTATATTTGTACCTCCCGTTCAGTTCGGGTGACTTTAAGGCCTTGAAAAACTCACGGCAAATTTATTTTTTATATGAAAAATGACATATTTTCTGTTAACAAACATCCTGACACCACATGTAAAAATGCACGCTTTCCTCTCAATAACAAAATAAGCATGATATGCACAATAAAATAAGCACAATAAAAATGACAGCGGTGAGAAAACAGCAGTTTAGAAAGCATCTGATCATAGCCATGTGGATATGTTTGCATGAGCTCTGCAATTCGGCACACAAGGGTCACGTTTATTAATATGCGCATTTAGATGGCTTTAAAGCAGCAGCTTTACACTATTAAACATGAAAAACAGTGGCAGTGTCACTTTCAGTTACAAGTACAGCTTAAATTTCTATTATAAAGCGACTCTCCAGTGTGTTCATGTTTTTACTCGTGGGCATCTGACCTCGATGGACTGAACAGAAGAAATGAGCTGGAGAAGATTTCCACGTCAAAGTTGTTTACCAACCGGAGCAAACTTTTCCAGAAAATTCACTTCGCCCCCAAAAATGGACTCCAAAGGAACTGCCCTGAATTTGTTTGAAAAGGACGTCACACCAGTGCGTTCTTCGATTTCTCTTATCAGGTCCTTGGACGACGTGTAAAGTCTCTATTATCTTGTCACAGCACAAACCATTGATCTAGAATACAACTGATTTTGAATGCACAAAAATGCTCTGTATTGTGGCGTTCTGTTTTCAACAATCACGTGACCATCAGCCCATTGCTCTCGCTGTCCTCAGCGATTGTTCTGTGTTGCCAAGTAAAGAGTGATGGGGAGAGAGAGAGAGAGAGACAGATGAATAGCCCACTGTGTGTTCTGCAAATCTGAACTAAGCTGTTGTGTGTTTGTGTGAGGGAAAGTGCCTTCTAAACTCGGTTTGTTGTGATAAGGCCTTCCATCTGTATTGTTCAACTTCAGCCAGCCACAGCAACTTCTGCACCACTCTTTCCTAACGCCCGCTTGCAAACACACGAGTCTTGGCTCAGCAAGGTGTCATAAGTCAGTCTCGACAGGACCAAGAAACCATACAAAATGCTATATCTGAAACACAACTGAAAGAGGAAGATATCAAAGCTGCTGAGAAAAGAGACATTGTGTAGACAAAGTGTAGGCGAAAACCTTTTGCATTATGATAAACAAAAATCAAGAAATACATGTGCCAAGTACAGTTTTCTAAATCTGTCCGAACAGCTAGAAGATGAATGGTTTATTTGCCATGCTTATTCAAAACACCACATCTAAGCCGAGAATTCCCAAGACGACAAAACAGGATTTCGAAGTGGGTTATGTCTACATTGAAACTTTTTTTTTTTTTTTGGTTGTGCAGTTATGCAAGATACGCAGACACTCTGATTTACTTTTCCAGCACACACCCTGACTAGCTTTTGGGTAGCTTTTCACTGAAGCCAGAAATGATGAATAATAATATATTGTATATATAATGTATTATACACTTTTGCATTTAGTTTCCAAGCATTTATTGACCACAGCTAAACTATTCATTAGACTGACTAACATGTTCTTCAGTAGTGTATGGTGGGAATAGTGGGAATAGTGGACGTTTGGGAGTGTGTAGTGATTTATATTGCATTCGTTTAGAGGCAGTGCCCGATATAAGTGCTGAAACCGAGAGCTTGTGAAGTCACTGCGGCATAAAATCAACACTGTCATTTTAGCACATTTCAAGCTGTATGTATTATTAGAGATGACTAAAACACCAATACTAGTGTGAGTAGAATTGGATAAGCTTTTATTTTATTATTACTCACAAAACCAGCTTTTGTGCTTTTATCAAGCTTGTGTTTTGACACGTTTTCATAAAAAATTTCATCTTGTTTTTTAGTATTAATATCGAAGCGATTTTAAACGAGATGAATTTAAAGAAAACTCGATTTCATCCTCCTGGCTGTTATTTTTGTGGTTTATTTTGTTATTGAGAGGACATGTTCATCTAAACGTCGCTGTCAGCAGTGTGGACGGTGTCGGGATGTTGGTTAACTGCAAAGGTATTTCAAACTTATTTTTACCCCTAAGCAAAGAGTATATCACAAAATGAATCTTTGCTAAATTGGTTTCTCCACACTCTTTCAATTTCTTTTTCTTCGTTCTTAACTTTTTGTATAAGGTTTGCTTCATGAAACTTTATGAAAACAATATTTGAAGTCCATAACCTTAGACCTATTGCTTATTTCACATGTTCTCGAACCAGCATTTCACGAACGCCATTCTGGGTTAAGCGGATTAAGAGAATGGAGGAAATATTACCGCTCTGATGCTCACGCGGCGGCCATTGTGAAGTCCACAAGACCTCAAGTGCACATGAAGTGGGGCATTCGGGACAGGGCCTTTCAGTCCGTGTTGGAGGAGATAAAGCCCTCCCTCCGCAGAGTCCTATAGAGAACAGATGTTGTTTAGAGGGGGAGGGGAGGATAAAGATTACGAATGCACATGAATTAAAAACAATGATGTGCACAGATCAATCATTTAATATAAACATTCTGTTAAAAAAAATAAGTGTCAATTTTGATTTCATGGTGACTTTAAAAAAAATAAATTGCATAAGATAATAAGAGCTTTTTTTCAGAGAAAAAGTTTGGGGTTGGTATGTTTTTGGAAAGAAGTCTCACATTTATCAAAATAAATTACAAAAGTAATATGATGAATGTTTATTCCTGTGACTAAATGATCAATAAGTTATGTTTTTAACATATGTTTTTACATTGCTTTAACTAATCAAAATAAGTTAAGCAATTTTCAACTTTCTTTTATAAGTTATACAAGATTCAAAAAAAATTTTTAAGTCAATTTAATATCATTTAAGTTGAAATGACTTACATTTTTTACGTACAATCAACTTGAATATTTAAGGCAACTTTCAGCATCGTTACTCCAGTCTTCAGTGTCACATGATCCTTCAGAAATCATTATAATATGCTGATTATTATTATCAATGTTGAAAACGGTTGATTTTTTTTCTTCAGTCTTTTCATCACATAAGGCTTTGGAGAAATCATGCGTATATAACTCTCACTGACCTTTTGCTCTCTCATTACAACTGACAGCGACAATCAATGAACTTCTCAACCCTGATGTCCAATTAGAAGCGGCCGTGTTAAACTGAAATCAAGACTTTCCTCTCTTTCTATGCTTGGCTGACTCTGAGAGTCCTGATAGTGGTTTGGGTTGCACTCATCAACTCAAGGTCTTATCACTGTCCCGATAGCCAAATGCTTAAAAAGGAAAGCTATATTAAACACGCTCTTTTCATCTGTCGGATCTCCCGGTCTGGAAGACAAACGCGAGGTGAAGAGTGTAGAAATGTGACGGGGTGAGGTGTCTGTTATTATCATGGTGGTTGTTGAGCGCTGGCAGCTGGTGCCAGGCCCGCAGATGGCATGGCATCGCCATAGGGTTCCTCTGGGCACAGGCTTTACTTACTGTACAGTACATTGTATTATGTTATAGTGCTCTGCCACGACCTGGGGGGATGGAGGAGAAAATGAGAGAGATCATAAAGTACTGGATGAGAGGAGGTTTGGCAGTGTGTGTGTGTGTGTGTGTTCTTAGAGAGACTGAATGCCTGCTTCCCTTATCTGGGTCTGTAGAAGCTGAACATGTTGTTTAGGTCCCTGTGCACTCTTCTCAAGTTTTGGGCCATTTTTCATCGTTGTCCAACAAAGCTAAGAATGCTTGCAAGGCATCCGTAAGAACTGCTGAAACTGCTATTAAGTTGGTTGAGAGAACAAGTGGTATGAAGAAATAAAGGTAGTACGGGAAGGAGTATGAGCGCTTTAGTCAATCAAAGTTACTTGGCTGGTAATATACTTGCATTAAAAGTTTCAAAGAACAGCATTTGTTTTTTGTTTTTAACATAAATCTTTGCAACATTACAAACTTATTTACTGTCACATTTGATCATGCATCCTTGCAAATTAAAATAATTTATTTAAAAATAAATAAATAAATATTTCTGACCCCAGCTGATATTTTAATAGTCATATAGCTCTTACATGCTGCTGCAGTTTTATATCCTGCAATGCAGTAGTGATGAAAACAGAAATCTCTCCCGTAAGGACTCTAGCCACTCCTGCCAATGTCTTCTGATGCTGAGTCATGTACTGATGGGTGTTTGCGAGAGGGAGAGAGGGAGAGAGGGAGCGAGGGAGCACACCCCTGCGCGTCAACACAACGCTAAGATAACCTCTCCAAGGGCCACTTAAGGCTTATCTTGACCTCAAACAAAACTGTGTAAACAGGTTAGTGGAGTGATGTAGAAGCCACCATAGAGTCTCGAAATTAAAGGGATAGTTCAACCAAAAATGCTGTCATGATTTACATATCATTTTATTCCTTAAAACTCCTCTTTGATCACCAAAATTAAATATTTAAAAAAAAAATTCCTTAAAAATCATCATGCCTTAAAATAGCTTGTATGTAACTCTACACCCTTGCCTAATTTAGTATACGCGGTTCTGTGAATATGCAAATGAGCCCCGCCTCCACTCACTCAGCTCAGAGATCCACTCGTTGACGATCACACGTTGATCTGATTGGTTACAAGGTAGTTTCTGACGTCAGAAACACCAGCGATTTCAAACTGTGTTTTTGAGACTGTTTTTGGATCATTGTAGTCTTAAGAAGAAAATACTCAGCAATGGTGTTGACTTATGAATTTACACATGGTTTGTCTTAAAAAACACCACATAGACATATACTGTATATAAACAGCATTTAAAAGCTTGATTTTCACCACAGGGCGACTTTAAGGATAGTTTCTCTCTGTGATGATGTATATTTTAATCTTCGATGTGAGCTTGCACATGTTTATGTGAATGTGTTGTAGATAAACACTGTAGGTTTCAGCTCTAAATGGTTGTAATGATGCTGACAGCAGCACACAGCTCCAGATGCAGCATTTGTGTGCAGGTTTAAAATGAAAACCCTGGAAAAGTCTGGTGTTGCATTAATATTTCTAACAGAAACAGGATTTTCCTAAAAACATGTTAGAAATAAGTCAAAATTCGTTTGGTAACATAAAGAGAAAATTCTGACATCGTGTATTCATGCTCATTTCGCTGCATTTCACCAGATTTACTATAAAATAAAGGGGTGCTGGGATGAAGTATTTTTATTGGTCAACCCAGAAGTTAGTGTTTCTCTCGACAAAAACCCAAAAGGATTTTTCCATTGGCTTTTGCAATGTTGCAGAAAATAAAGTCTGTGATCTACAAAAGCACTTGATTCTTACTAGTTTTTTTTTTTCATCGTGATAATCTTCACAAATGAACACTAACTTATGAATTTGAAAGCTTAAATATAATCAGCCTCAGAAGAATTGGAATATAGTGCATGATTCGCTTGGGCGACTTTTGTGATATTTTTATGGTGATGCAGCTTGAACACTTCAGTCCCCATTGATTATAATTGCATGTAAAACATAACCTGATCTCATTAAAAAAATATATATATTTTAGCTTCTGGCGTATTGGAGTGCGAATTTTATTAGATTAGAGGATTAGAGCGGTACGAACACGATTCCACACAATATTTGGAAAAAACTAAGCATGAACCTAACCCTCAGTGGGGCACCAAGAACATTTTAAGATCATTGGAAGCTGGCCAGTTTGATGGTCTTGAGAACGTAGATATATATCGCTATAGCAAAACAGGCCATTTCTAGACGTCGACTTGAGTCTGCATAACCATGAACCTCCAGGATGATTACAGTTCCTGGTGCGTGAGTTGTTCACAGAGTCGTAATGATGCTGTCTTTAGTGGAGGTTCGAATATTCCCTGCCTAGTCATGGCAAAAAGCTGTTGTCTGGTGTGTTTGTCCTCTGAATGTGAGCCGCGTGCGACCGCTGATTCACCGTTGGCCATTTCTAGGACGCGGAGTCATTCAGGGACAGTCCTCAGCCCTCCTCATTAAATTCAACCCGACGGGTCTGAGACACAACACTTTTCCGCCTGGAGATGTCGAAGTGAAAACCTCCCTGTGTTGCAGTCATTCATTCTCAAATCTCTGATTTACACTCTCAGAAAAAATGGTACAATAGCTGTCAGTGGGGCAGTAAGCTTTTAATGTGCACGCTTTTGTACCTATTTACTTCTAAAGGGCCCATAGTAGTACCTTAAGTGTAGTCCTACATACAGTATTAGTACATATTAGTACTTTTTGAAAGGATACAGTTACAGCTTTTGTACCATTTATTTTTCTGAGAGTAGTAAAAAGCTTGGTAACACTTTAGTTTAGGTTTCAGTTCTCACTATTAACTAGTTGCTTATTAGCATGCATATTACTAGGATATTATTAGTACTTATAAAGCACATATTAATGCCTTATTCTGCATGATCATATTTTACATCCTCTAATACCCAATACCTAAACTTAACAACTACCTTACTAAGAATTAAGAAGCAGTAATTAGGAGTTTATCGAGGCAAAAGTCGTAGTTAATAGTTAGATAATAGTGAGAATTGGACCCTAAACTAAAGTGTGACCAAAAGTTCATTTGTTATATGATTTCTGATGCCATAGAAAATACACTGCAAAAAAAGATTTCTTTAATCAGTATTTTTCTTTTCTTGGTTTCTGGTAAAAAAATATCGTTAACACTTAAGGTCTCATTTCTTCACACATTAGTTAATGCATTATAGTTAATATTAACTTACTTTGAGAAATATTTTTTACAGCATTTATTAACCTTTGTTAATGTTAGTTAATAAAAATATAATTCTTCAGTGTTTGTTCATATTATTTTAAAGTGCATTAATTAATGTTAACAGATACAACTTTTAATTTTAATAATGTATAACTAAAATGAATAAATTCCTTATAATGTTTAGTTTTAGTTCATGTTAACTAATATGTGCATATATATATATATATATATATATATATATATATATATATATATATATATATATATATATATATAAAACAGTACAACAGTTTATGCTTCAAATATCCTGATTAAGAAAATACTGGTAATTATGTACAATCACCAGACTTTGGCATTTTTAAAGCCATCAAGTCAAATACAAGTAATCCGTTTTAAAACCATATTGAATACTGGAAATATTTTGGAAATGTTCGCCCCCAAAAAACAAAAATCACAGAAAGTATTATTAAGGGACCTCTCTAAGGATCTATATCATCTAGCTCTTTCTGCAATTATGCATTTTCATCAAGTCTCTGTTAATGCCCTTGTCTAAGTGAAGTTACATCGTGATGTTTCCATACAGTCATAATGGTTTACTGAAACCTCTGGTGCTAAGTGCATCGCTTAAGGGCTTTCGACTGGAAATCCAGCCAGCATCATCCTCTAACCTCAGCATGAAAATTCAATCAAGGAATCAGAGGTGTCAAGTAACGAAGTACAAATACTTCGTTACATTACTTAAGTAGAAATTTTGGGTATCTATACTTTACTTGAGTAATTATTTTTCAGCCGACTTTTTACTTCTACTCCTTACATTTTCACGCAATTATCTGTACTTTCTACTCCTTACATTTTAAAAATAGCCTCGTTACTCCTATTTCATTCCGTTTGTCATCAATATTGAATAAATGATTCAACAAAAAAAATGACCAATGAGCGAAGCGGCAAAACTCCTCCGAAGGAAACCTAGAGATGCGGCCAAGCGACGGAGAAATCAACAGTTTTCTGCTCAACAATACGGGGCAAATCGCGTCAAATATTGATTTGGGGGACAGCCGTTTTTACAATATACTGTATGACAATCGCGGGATAAGTGGCAAAGATAATCGTTAGTGAGTGTGTGTGTTAGAGAGAGAGAGAGAGAGAGAGAGAGAGAGAAAGAAGAGGAGAGAGTAAGGGTGTCACGATTTCGATTTTAAATCGAAATTAAGTCACAATCTCGAACTTTGAATTCAAAAATGGAATCGTCGATGCTGTCACGCCCCCATGTCACGTCCAGTCGGTTTGCAAAGCGGAAAAAAACACTCGTGTTGAAGTGCTGCGAGTCCTCTCAGATTCGCGTTCAAAGCACTTAAAAGCCACAGTTTGTAATGTATGTGCGTGTACCATATTCTTCCACTTTTTAATTTAAAACTTTAAATTGACAAAAACTGCAGACTCGGACTCAGAACAGTATAAATCTTTATACAACAAATCTTGCATGTCACAAATAACTTGATTTTCCGAATGAGTGTCGTTCATTTCCGCACCACCGAGTCTATTTTTGCTGTGCACGCGCTGAGTTAAAGTGACAGCGCATAGTTGGTCACAATGAACACAAATTGACATGAAAATGTTGTAATTTCATCATAAAGGCATTTAATTAAATACTACATTAAATACTAATATTTTTCACAGTCATGTTTTTACTTTAAGACCGAGGTAAAGCAAGATAAACATAGATGTATCTGTTAAACCGTGTTTGCACTGCAAAAAAAGCTTTTCTTATTTAGTATTTGTGTCTTGTTTTCAGTCCAAATATCTAAAAAGTCTTAAATCAAGATGCATTTACTAGATGAGTAAAAGCCATAAGATATTATTTGTTTTCTGGGGAAATAAATAAAAAATTATCGAAATTATCTGCCAATGGAATAAGAAAAATAATCTTGTTTTTGTTTGAATTACAATTATTTTTCTTATTCCATTGGCAGATAATTTAGCTTTTTTTTAAAAGCAAAAACTCAATTATTTTTTATTTATTTCCCTTGAAAACAAGACATAATATCTTATGGCCATCTAGTAAATGCATCTTGATTTAAGACTTTTTAGATATTTGGACTGGAAACGAGACACAAATACTAAATAAGAAAAGCTTTTTTTGCAGTGTGTTTTGTTGTGAACTTGAATGTCATCTTCTGTGAATAAGACTGCAGTTACAAAATAGAAACTACATGGCAGGTTATTTTGCTTAAGTTTCCAATTGACTGAAGATATAAGTTATTGTGACATTATTTTGTTAATAAATGTTTTGAATTTGACAATGTAGTGTACATTGCGAACAAAGGTCATATATTATATTGCATAAAAGTCTAGTCTAAAAATGGCATAGCAAACTGTGCTTTAATAAAATAAATGTAAAAATCGAGAATCGAACTGAACCGTGACCTTAGAATCGAAAATGTAATCAAATCGAGGATTTGGAGAATCGTGTGTGTGTGTGTGTGTGTGTGTGTGTGTGTGTGTGTGTGTGTGTGTGTGTGTGCGCAACCCTACAATACAGGGTCAAAATATCCCCAAAAAGATGGCAATATCCGAAATCCTTGTCCTTGTGGGTAATTTTTTGGGGGGGAAAACAGCTTATAAACAGACTAAGTAAAAATCCAGAAAGTTTTCTGTGATAGGTGATTCTATCTTCCGCTTCATGAAACACGTTAATGCTCAGTAGTACACATATGGTTTGCATTGTACTCAAATTTAAATAAAACTGAAATTAATTTTCTAGGGGCATATATGCAGCTGAAACAGGGAGCCTAGTGCATCCCAAATTTTTCAACATTAACATTTTAATATAACATTATAGTCATTATGGCCTTTAGAAAAATGTTTTTTTGAGGAGGTGTAGTGCACTATAGACCCTGTGGCGCGGCCTAAGCTTTGGTCATTAATGGCATTTTTTCCTTGCATTACTTTTACTTTTATACTTTAAGTAGTTTTTGAAACCATTACTTGTACACTTTTACTTGAGTAAAAAACTGGAGTTGATACTTCAACTTCTACAGAAGTCTTTTTAAACCCTAGTATCTATACTTCTACTTGAGTAATGAATGTGAATACTTTTGACACCTCTGCAAGGAATATATATTTTTTTTAAAACGATCTCTGCACATTTTAAATCACAGGCATATGATCAAGTGTCCATACAGGGTTGTTTTGATTACAGTCAGCATGTGCATGGTGTTTGGGGGCATTATGGGAGTGAGCTGCATTAATATTTCATCCTCCTCTTAAACATGCTCAACGATTCTCTCTCTTCTGAGATGTTTTCTGGAGCTTACGAGCAGATCTAACTGTGCAATCTAGGCTTTTTCTTTTTCCGCAAACCATGTTGCACTGTGGGTAATCCCTGCAGATAGGGGTGACGTGAGGCTGGTTTTCATAGACAACAATGACTGTGAGGGTTTGTGGGAAGAGGAGGGAAATATCACAGTCTTTAACAGCTTTAGATCAGTTGCAACGGTGCTTTTTTATTTATAATTAAGGTGACAAGGACATTCTCATTCCAGAGAGCATTTTTACACGGCCCAAGTGTATACACCCATGTGGAGGAGATGAGTCATCAATAGTTTTAGTCCTGTTTTCTAGGGACTATTTAATGCATATACCTGCAAAATGTGTATTTTGTCTGCTCGAGATGTCAAAAGTGGTGAATTATTTTCTGTACTAATGTGAAATAAGGATCTGAGATGGTTGTTTTTTCTAATTAGGTCAAAAACTGCAGAGTCATATATGATGTCCGCTCCCCCGGAGTATATGTGCATGGTGTGGTGATCAAGGCTGTCGTTCTGATATTACAGATGGTCAGAGAGAGAGAGAGAGAGAGAGAGATAGAAAGAGAGGGAGGGAAAAGACGAGAGGGGGAAGGGGGTGGTAAGCAAAATATGGTGAGTGGGCTTTATCGAGTCCCTTCAGAGAACAGCAGTGAGCTCAGTGTTTAGTGCATGACCACACACTTCACCATCACACACTCAAGCAATCACTGTTAATTCAGTCTCTTACTGAAGAGGTTTCTCCAAAGCCCACCCCTTCCACCAGTAAATATCACATTCATTTTCTCCATAGAGAAAATGCAAGAAAAGAAACAGCACTGCATTGAATACATAACCATAAAATGGAAAAAGGAGAAAAAAAAACAAAAAACTAAAAAAAACAGAGAAATAACAATGACTCTTCAACCAGTAAGAAAAATAGTTCTTAAGAAACTTGTTGTTCTTATTGTTGTCAAAGAGATTTTTACAAAAAGGGAGATCTCAGCAATAAAGACATAAAATCTAGGCAGTAAGTATTGAGAAATTTGTTCCGTAGTCACTCCTAGAAAAATAAATAAATATATCTTTCAATGAAAGAAACAAAATTTTTTCCTTCGTGTTTTTGAAAAGTTTCGCGTACAGACGATGACGTTGTCAAAACGATTCCCGTTCACACGGATCCGCGAAAACGACTATGGTCCTGTTTACAGCTGGTATTAATATGCGTTTTGTTCAATCGTATCACAAGTAGACGAGGGAGACGCATACCCGTTTAAACCTGGTGTTTTAATCCGTCTCTTTTGTCCAGGTCTTTTGTGGCTGTTTGATCACATTCGACCACATGAGCGTTTACACTACCAAAGCAATGCGTTTTCGACTACCTCTGGAAGTGGTAGAAAGTGGACAAGCTCAAAACATTTTAGACCCCGTTTACACCTGTATTTAGTGTCGTCCACTTGTGATCCGATAGACCAAAATGCATCTTAATACCAGGTGTAACTGTAAACAGGGTAAAAAACGCTGTATTCTGCTGCCAGGCCAGTAGATGGCGATGTCACTTTGTAAAGAAACTCTACACACCTCCGCACCGATATGTTCTTCTACAGAGCGATGAATACAAACAAGCAAGATGGCGAAAGCATTGCCATTGAGCCATTTTGTCTGGATGGATGATAATGTTGGTTTATTACTACATGTGACCCTGGACTATAAAGCAACCCAAGCTTTATCAATTACTCATCTGTATTATATATGTTTTTTATTTGTTGAACATCAATTACATTTTTAACCTTAGATGGGTTTGGACGTTTTTTGGATTTCCAAATTCGGGGAGCAGACACAGTACCTATGATGATATCTAGGTGAAAGAGGCTCTGTGTGATGGGATTTACCTGACCTTGGTGACTCGAGGCCGCTAGCAGACGCTCGGTTTAGCCAGTCTGTCTGCTTCCTGACCTGGTGCCCAATTTGTCATGTTTTATCTCTAAGACTATGAGCCAAATTACTAGAGAGAAGAGCAGCACCATCCCAGTATTAAGCTCATTTGTTACATTTGTGGTAAATGTGAATATAATAAGAACAAAGTCTGTGAAAGGAAGATGATTTTGTATGCGATATGATGAATGAAAATCGTGAAAGTGACTATGCAGTTGCCAGACTCGGAGAGGAAATGAGATTCATACAATATGAATAGGCCATTTACTCCTAATCAGGAATAGTGAGCTAAAGAGGAGAAGCTGTGGAGAGGAGGAGGAGGAGGAGAAAGAGGGATAGAGGGAGGAAAGACAGTCGATGGTGGCTGCTAAGTCTCAGGGTTTCATGATTTAGGGCCGCGTCCTTCAAGCCACAGTGCACCGACTGACAAGGCCATTATCAACAGGCTTCAGTGCAGGGAGAGGAACTAGCACTTACAGTTGCTAATGTTTGAATTATACATGTGAGCTCAGGGTCCCTCAGCCTTGTTAAATAAGGCTGAAAACCATCTCAAGCTCATCGCAGCTGAACTATTCTGAGACCTGCTATTGTTGCTTTTAAAGCAGTCTGTCACTGTTTCCTCTTTAGGGTTGAGATGCTGCGTTTTTAAAAACTGCATGAGGGAAGCTTATACTGCTGTGTTTTATATGATATTGATATCATGTGACAAATTAAGTAAACAAGCAAATGCATCATGCTAAACTGGACAAAATGAGTCATGTGTTTATCATTGCACAGTAAACTGTGAACACATTACCGTGCGATGTCATATGTGGTCGCTTGTGCTGACTAGATCACTAGGTGAGATGGAGAAGAGGATGAGGTTGGGTGTTTTTTAGTCCCAGCCTCAGTATATTCTTGATTTGGCAAGCTTTATTCTGATTGGATGTCGTCATGTAACGTCCGGTATATTTTTTTATGAGAAATTCTGGAAATAAAGTTGTGTTATGTTTGTGTCACCATCCATCCATCCATCCTTTCAAAGTGTGTTCATGTTGTTTCTTGTTCAGAATAAGCTGCGGTGTGAACCAGACCTTTGCCGTTTAGTAAAAGGTCTGGCTATGTTGAGAGTAGGTGTTAATCAGTGGCGTGGGTAAAGCGGAGGATCGAGGCGGGTGAGAAAGGACACAGAGGGAGGGAAGATGTCATTCAGACTAGGGATGCACCAAATCCAGATATGTGGGGTTCGGCCGAATACCGAATCCACTGGTTAAGATTCGGCCGAATCCTGGATTCGGTGCATCCCTAATTCAGACTGATGGGTTCCTGCATCAACCATTAAGCATTTAGAGAACTAATTACCACCAGAGTGACCGCAGGGTGCTCTCCACAAACCAACGCCGTTACACTCCTCTACCCGATGCTGTCAGCCTGTCAATAGAGGAAAACAGCTCCGAGAGGGAGAGAAGAAAACAAAAAGCACAAAAAAGAGAGGGAGAGATCCAGTCCGCTGGAGATGGATGTTCCTGTAGGAGGGCGTTTGAAATCGATTACCCTCCAGCTCTCACTCCCTCTGCTCGGCCTCACCTTGTTGCTATTCTCTGCGCTCCACGAACCACGATCTTCTGCTTTGCTCATTTCCCTTCCTTTCTACTGACTAACCGTATAGCTTTTCTGCTCATGTTGGTTTTTCTTCTCATGTGAAGGTGTAAATATGAGGGGAATCCTGAACATTTGCTGACCAATCCTACCTATTGCACGCCTTTCTCTCCCACACACACAACAGCTGTCCCTGCACCTGTTCAGTTTTTGGAAAACTCTAGCCAGCAATCTTCGAAATCATCTTAAAGGGATAGTTTCCCCAAAAATAAACATTCTCTTAGCAAATCCCGAAGCAAACGTTTGGACAAGATTTGTTCCTAAACCAGTACGTTTCTGTGGGTGCCGCTGGATTGCAAAAGTTTTGTGTAATAGTTTTGTTTAATAGGCGGTTGAAAGCTTTGCATTAGGCATCAGGAAGGCTACGCCTGTGGTTTTTGCGGTCAGCCTCTATATTTTTTACCAAGGTTTCTTAGGCGCCATTAGTTGGGCCTTCCAGTTCACACGAGTAGTCGGTAAAGTAAGCGTTGTTCGTTCATTTGGCATACGTGGCCAAACCACTGTAGCCTGCACTTTTGGGTTACATACCATTTTTTGGGGTTCTTTGCACAAGAATCAATCTTTGATTGAAAACTAACAAACCATGAAAGAGATATAATGTCAATATATATCATTCATTCAGATTTGTGGTGCTTCATCAAGGGGGACAAATCTATCAAACCCCCTCAGTAAAGTTGGATTATTTCGAGATTGACCCTGTTAGTATTTGAGGACCAGCTCTGGTTTTCAAGCTGTGCAGTTATGTTCTCATATAACTATGATGTAGCATAAAGAGCATCAGGTCCATTAATATGTGATGCCATCATTATTACAAGCATAGAGCCACTCAGCAGACACTTAAGTGTAGTCCTCAATATCCACAACGCCACACCTTATCCATTTGTGTGATGAATCAGGCTGCAGAGTGTGTGTGTGTGTGCTTGTAGGTGTGTTGTGGAAAGAGAGAAAGGCCCAGAGAGAAAGATAAGGATATCACAATAGTTAGGATCCATTAGACCATTATTGCCTGAAACTGAATACACTGAGAGCTCGCCAGGGTTTCTGTTGCCCAGAATGAAGATGGACAGGACGCTCGATGAGCGTGATGGTGGTGTGCCGAAAGGCAGTTTCTCTCTCTCTCTCTCTCTCTCTCTCTCCATCCCAGAACAAAAGAGACAGGCCTGCCCAGTTAATCACTGGAGATCACGGTTAAGATGCATGACACCTTTAAAGCTGCAGTAAGTGATTTCTGAGAAACGTTGTTGATGACCCCTGCCCAAAATGATCACACCCCTATATCAATAGCCACACCCCCAACACAGGCACCTCCCCCTAATGAGTGGACACGCCCCTTACTGCTGATTGGCTACAAGTGTGTTTTGGCGGCAATGAATTGAAGCCTTGACGAACTCTAGTTGTAATGAAATTTCAGCTATATTGAACTCATTTAGATCTCAAAGCTTTTCATTTGTCATCTAATCATCGTTTATCTCACTGCTGCTCTTATTAGTTAGTCCTTGCGTTCATTAGTTACGGCAAAACATGTTTTTCTCCCCTTTTCCTCCACTGACTGTATGTGTCTGATTTAACAGCTGTTAACAGCAGTCAGCAGATGTTTGCTTTATGTTAGTTTATGTCTCTACAGCAGCACACGACACGGCCTTCCTTTTATCTGCAATCTGCATTTTCTGGGTACTGAATAAATCATCCTGATTCTGACCCATATATTGGTCTGTCACTCATTTATTTGTGATTTTTTACAGATGGTTGTGTTGAGTTCATCTACTGCCGGCTTGGCACGTTCAGTGTAGAATATGTGTTGTGTGAGAAATCGTCTTGAATTTGTGGTGGACTGATGTTTTGTGTCCTGCGGTCACTACTGATGTCCTGCTGATATCCCTGACTCAGGACTTCCACATGCGCTTCAGTGTCAGGAAGAGTGATAGTTAGAGGATGGTAACAGGGAAGGACAGAGTGAGATTGTCGGTATAAAGCCACAGCTTTTGTCAGTATGTGTTGGTCAGCAGGCTCTCGACTGCACTGACAGACATTAACCTTGGCAAGGGTCAGACCTCTGCCAGTCACAAGAGTGGCGCCGCACTGATGCGGTAAACCGGTGTTGAACTCGATACAAATTTATACAGCAAGATCATAGATTTTTACTGTGGTATTTGATGATGGCAAGATTTAATAGTTCAAATGAACCCTAAACATTAATACTATAAATAAATACCATATAAATATCAAATTAAATCTTCAAATTTAAAATTAAATAGAAATACATATATATTGTTGAAAAAGTTTGGGGTCAACATTTCTTTAAATGAAATTTTATTCATCAAGGATGCATTCAATTGATCAAAAGTGTCAGTAAAACAAGCACATTTCTATTTCAAATAAATGCCATTCTTTTAAATTCTCTATTTATCAAAGAATCCTGACAAAATGTATCATGGTTTCCACAAAAATATTAAGCAGCACAATTTTTTTCAACATTTATGACAATAAAAATTTTTTTCTTGAGCAGCAAATCAGCATATTAAAATGATTTCTGAAGCATCATGTGACACTGAAGACTGGAGTGATGATGCTGAAAATTCAGCATTGCATCACAGGAATACATTACATTTTAAAATATATTAAAATAGAAAACCTTAATAATATTTCACAACATAACTGTTTTTACTGTATTAAATAAATGGAGCCTTAACATAAGACTGTGGTACATCATTCCTTAATTTAGCTGGTGCATAAAAATAACGTGAGCGGTGAATTCAGGAAGAATTCTTAATTAGAAGTGAGCTCATACAAGAGATTAATTGAATTGCAGGGTGTTCTACACACACACACAACACAACCAGTGAGCTGAAATTGAAATATGAAATTGAGTTTCCCAGCCCCGGCCATCAGTGTCCAGCCATGTCATCTGCTGTTGGAGTAAATAATCCTCATCGGATGAAGTGTTGAAAACACACACCAGCTGCCTACAGGCACCGCAGTCATTCATCTGCCGTGCAGATGTTCTTTCAGGGCCAATGCATCTAATTAGCTGCGGTTTTTATTTTTTTTAAACCAACATTTAATTAATTCAATGAACTATTAAAAATGAATGTGGAACATTTTCATATAATTATCTGCTATATCTGATCTGTCATTAGATTCATAAAAATATTTTTGATTCTGGTTATATATAAACCGTTTAGACCTGCATCCCTGTTAAATACAGCATGCACATTTTCAGACACGTCCAACACTTTTAAGCCGCATCTTTAGATTAGGATGTGTCTCGTTTGGTTTATTTTCTCTTTAGACAGCAGATAAAACAATTACTTCATCTGTGTCACTGAGCCTAGAGTGGCTAAAAGATGCAATTAGACCTTCACTTTGTGCTAATGTGGTTATCTGAAACCAATCGCATTAAAAACTGCTGCTCTCAGAACTTCAGTACAACTGATGACTGCGAGAAAACATATGCCCTTTAATTCAGACCAGGGGTTTGTACCAGTATATTTCATGTCTATTTTTCTCCCTAGCTGTTTGTTGATTTATTTATCTCAGCTGTTTTATTGTTTAGTCCTGTCCTTTTCATCGTACTAATTCCCCTTTCTTCTGTTTCTTCCTCATAGCCTGCTTGCTGCAGTCGGAGCTGGTGAATTATGAGCGGGTTAAGGAATACTGTCTGAAGGTCCTCGGACACCAGCAGGATCACTTTAAGGCCATGTATCGTGCTGGGATTGCCTTCTACCACCTTGGAGACTACGAGTGTGCCCTGCGTTACCTACGCGACGCCAAGTGCCGTGAACCCACAGGTGGGCTTTATGATCGCTTTAATATCATATATAGTGGCGCTTCTCCAATGGTTTTGCATTGTGACTCGACACTAAATTGTGTATTAGGGATGCACCAATATTACAATTCTGGCTGATACTGATTAGCTGTGGCCAATATTCTGTGTTTTGTTTTAAATAAAATTTTTTTTTAAATGCCACCAGTGAAATTAGATACAAAACTTATAACATTTGAAAAAGGATATTTATCTTTGAGATTTGCTAAAGTTTACATTTAACTGTGTTATAAAATTATGAATGTTTTTGAAGATTAACTTAAAGTGAGTGTTAGGTGATGCAGAGGTAATGTAATTATAAAAATATGTGAGAAATGAGCATGCATGAATTAAAAAATTCTGGCATATCATGCTGCCATATAGTTTATTTAACTAAAGTAAACCAAAATGCCCTTTAAATCAATTATTATTATGCATAATATTTATTAATATACTATTTGCTCCAAAACAGCCATGACCTAGTGTTATTTTAGTATTATTTATATACAGTTATGGTATTTATTAATATTTAGAATTATGCTTTTGTCATTTTTAATTTTTCTTTAAAAAAAAAATCAGTTTTTTTTATTTGATTAATTTATCGATGATAATAATAATAAACCATTTACCTGTCTTTATGTTTGTTCATGTGCATGCTTACTGAAGCAACTAAAGAGGTTTAGTCTTAAGCTGTGTTCACACTCCCAGCGACACGCAACGACATTCATTTTCAATAGAGAGCCGTGTTATGTGTTTATGAGCTATATGTTTATCTTTATGCAAATGAAGAGCAGCTTTTGGGAGCAACAACCAATAGTGGAGAGTGTTAGCGGTGTGATGTATAGCAAAAGTTATTTTAGGGATCAGCAACTTTCCTATAATTTATGATATGTTTCTGTGTACATATAAAGTGTTACTAGCCTAAATGGTATTGTGAACCCAAATAGGACAACGCTTGCACTTTCACTGCAGATAATTAGCCGCGATGGCAAAGAGCACTCGTTGTTTCTCGTTCATCTTTAATATTAAGCATTTTATGTTCTGATTTCATCAATATTTAGTCTTTTCCCTCCAACATGTTTTTTAGCAGCAGGCGATCTCCCCTGTGATCGAAAGACGTCTACTAATCTAATGTGTACAGATTATGGGAAGATCTCTAGCCAGAGGGGATCTAAACTTTGTCGGCTGAAAACACAAGTTTGGTTTGAACATGAAAAACATACCAAGCTCAATGTTCTCTCACCATTCCTGATTTCTTACGGCTGTCAGAGCAGAAACAAAGGCTGATGCTCTCCGTGTGTTTTCTCTTTGTCTCCGATCAATTCATTTGTAAATTGCATGAGCTTATTTTGTCCATTCGAGTGAAAGATCTGAAAAAGCCCTTACATTTACCCACCCATAGACCCTCCCCTCGAAGAAATCAGGACAGAAGTGATTGAAAGTAGACAAAAGAGACGGATTTAAACACCAGGAGTAAACGTGTATGTTTCCCTCGTCTACCTGTGATGCGATCAAACAAAACCATTAACCTGGTATTAAATCTTAACACCAGGTGTAAAAGGGCAGTGTGAACGCAGCTTGATGCTGTTGTCTTTATTTCTTCCTCCCTTGCACTTCTTATTTTCTGTACTTCATCTTCTCTCTATCCAGACACAAACGTGCTGCGATACATCCAGCTGACGGAGATGAAGATGAGTAAGAGCAGTCATCAGGTGCGTGAGAGCGGGAAAGAGTCCTTGGGTTAAAGACGCCCACTGCTCCGCCCCTCATGCCTCGCCATAACCCTGATAGAAAACCTCTCCTCTCGAGTCTCTCCCCCTTTTCCCACAATGCCCCCCATCCCGTGGACATCCAGGACACCTGTGCTGCGCCCCCTCTGAAAGCGGACTGAACCGGCACAGCTACAGCACAGCACCCAGCGACTGTCTTTTCTCGCTCTGTCCCTTTAAATCCAACGTCCCCAGTGCTTTCATTTCCCAGGTATTGAGAATCTGACTGATGAACACGTCAACGAAAAAAGAGGAAATGCACTATTATAATTGTATAAACACTGGGGGGGGGGGGGGTCTGACATTAGAATTTAAAATTACATGATCGAATAAGGATATTATAATGTGCATAATGAAAAGCATGGGTGGCTGAATTGAGTCTGTAGGTAAAGCATAGAGTGAAAGCACACGTATCAAAGCCACAGATGATGAAGGTCAACGATTAGGCTAGTGACCTTTGAACTCACTCTGATCCATTGAGAAATACCCTCTCTACTCAATACACAGGAAAAGCAACTAGATCTCACGCTCGCCTGTCAACGCTTGTTACGCAATCTCCTTATTCTCTCTCTTGAATTTGGGCATATCTCAACTCAATTTCTGAACTGTTTCAATTCAAGGGCTAATTCAAGTGTTTGTAATTTGTCCTTATATATCGATTTTGTTTTTCCTCTCAGTTTGCCGTTCTATAATGGTTTGAGCAAGTTGTTATCTTTCCCTTTCTCGAAGGTACAACATTCTCCGTACTAATGTTAGCAGGTGTTTTGTGAACCTCGTTGTCCATTTCCCTTGTATTGGACTGTCGCTTAGCCCCTCCCCTTTAAGAGCTTCCTGATGATGTCACAATGGTTATGCAGCCTGTTGGAATATTCATAACTAATGGAGCCATATTGAAACGCTTGTGTTTCCGCAAGAAACGGGATCCACGACATATGACGTGCTTGATAAGGTCTGTGAAACTTATTATATATTTACCCCAAACATCAGTGTTACAACATAGCGATAAGTAAAACTCTGAGAATTGTAGTTTCACAAAAGCATTAAGTGTTTGTCCTCCTCTTAATGGTTTGTTATGAAAACTCTGAATGATCATTTGTTGGATGCATTTGAATGTGCAGATGCATTTGACAGCTCATGTCAGTCTAGTGTGGATTAATGGCTTTGAGAGGATGACCTAATATCAGGCAGATTTAATTGTGTCAGTGGGACTCTGGGGATTCAGATGAGAGGACGCACTGATGAGATTCAAAACCAGTTAATCTCTTGATTGCAGTGGCACTGATAAAATAAGGTGCATTGTTATTTTTTTCTTCATTCAAAAGTTGAATACCTACACTGAGCAGAACTTTTAGTTTATATCATAAAAATTATGAATACTCACATGCAATCAAGACTCCAGTCATATCAGTAGTCTAATAAAAGCTGATTTATTCCACATGGAGTGCGTTGCCCACTCATAGGGGCCGCCATGTTGAGATCAACATGTCTAATAGTAATAAAGACAACAATATCAATAATAATATGTTCATTATAGTATAGTACTTTTTCAGTGCCCAATGCACTTCACGAAACATAAACAAACGAATACATGAATATCATACATCCCCACCAGTAGGTGTCAGTATATACTTCTCTGGGATGAATAAAAACAAAAACTGGTAACACTTTATTTTGATGGTCCCCTTTAGACATCTGTTAAATATTAGTAATGTTGCACCTACATGTCAACTAACTCTCATTAGGTTATTAGTGGAGTGTCTGCTTAATATCTGCTTTACTGTGACCGTTCTCCATCAGACGTTCTACTGACTATAAGTCACTTTGCAAGTATAGTTTTGTCATCTTATTCTACTACCTAACAGTCTACTAATACTCAACTAAGAGTGTGTTCACACTTGGCATGTTTGGCTGCATTAAAACGAACCCTGGTGCGATTGTTCTGTTAGTGCGGTTCATTTGAACAAGTGTGAACGCCGCCATCCGAACCCTGGTGACACCAAACAAGCATTTCAGCGGCTTCGGCCCGCTTCCAAAAAAACTTGTGTGATTAGAATGAAATATGAACACAACACCGACCAAAGACATGTTAATAAACCAAAATCGGGACATGATGTCACAAGATTCGACCCTAAAAGGGACATAATGCTCAAGCATACCCGTTTTTTCTTGTGACAGTCGTGATGTTGCCCATCACAGTTCAGTACAGGCATCAGAACCGCGTCTCCTCGCAGGAGATCTTCCTTTGTGTGTGTGACGGAGGGGTTCCTGACGCTGTTTTAACTCCTTTACACATTAGGCTTGTTTGAGATGCGCCTTGCCTCGCCTGAATTGTAGTCGAGAGTAGGCGGCTGCAGTGAGAGGAGGAGTGAAAAAAGCGCAGGCAAGACGGACAGATCTCTCTTCTCACGGTGGATCAGACTCCTGCGAGATCAAAGGCGGATATCGCGGGATACACGGGATTCACGCTCGTGCACGGTGTTGCTAATAAACTGGATGTAATTTAAGTTCTGTTGCTTTTATATGAAAATAAATATAATGAACAAGACACCCAAAGTACTTGTTATTTAATTCCATTCCAAATACGCGTTTATCAATATTTTTTTCTTTAATACAGACATGTGTTTTTATTATTTTATTTTCTATAAAAATGACATCACATAGGCTAACCCATATCGCACTGTCAGAGAGTTTATTCACACATAACGTACGTATACACATAAAACATGATACCAGAGTTTTAAAATACATTTTTTAAAAAGAGAACAATACATCACGGTTGTTTAAACCAATGACCATTAAGCTGTGTCGTCAGCAAAGTCGTTTCCCATCATGCTTTTGATCAGCGCAGTCGGTGGAGAGCAACTGCGCTCGACTGCTAAATCCGACACGTGCGCCTTGCGCTCGCGAGAGTTTTTTGACATACGTCTGCATGACATCAGAGCAAGGCGGACCGCTCTCGGACACATTTCTAACCGGCATGCATCTCGCGTTGATCACCGGTGATCGGTTCTGCGCAGATTTTGCTCATCTCAAACAAGCCCATTATATAAGCTCTTCATGAGTTCTCAGCTGGTCATAATACCATCATATGTAGGCTACGCACATACAACCAGCGCATTTAGCCCAGAACACAGCATTGGTTTTGGATGTTCGGTAAGTTCTGTCGTGAAATAAATTAAATAAAAGCCGTACAATAAGTTTGTGAACTTCGGTGTTAAAATACCAATATGAACTCTTAAGTGGAGCAGGAAAAATGTATTTATTTTTGGTCCGGACCAAACGAACTGAACTACAAGTGTGAACACACCCTAATACACTAATGAGAGTTAGTTGACATGTAGGTGCAACGATACTTATAGTCAACAGAATGTCTAAAGGGGACCATCAAAATAAAGAACTTACTTAGTGCACCTTTTAATTCTCAAATCAACTCTCGATAATGTAGTCGGGAACTAAATTGGCATGAGAAATCCAGTGAC
>JAULUF010000078.1:135000-177500 GCA_031834385.1 Semotilus atromaculatus | reverse complement strand
ATTTGTGCTTACATGAAGCACAAAACAACATTCATTCTAGGAATCCATTGCGTCATAACTTGCAGTGCGGGACTTAGTCGACATCTAGTGGCTATTTAAAAAAATCTCGACCTGGCTTTTTTTATTGTGGGAATAAAATGACGTAAGATGTGACAAAATCCTCACCATAACAGATCTACTATATTTGTAGTGTTCTCTGTACCTATTGTCCTGTGTATTGTTCCTAATATGATAAATAAAATAAATAAAAAAACAGATCTACTATAATTTTAGTACTACATGTGAAAAGTTAAATTTAGCATTGGACTGTTTAAAAAATATATATATATTTTTTAAATTTAAATATTATGCTTAAATACATTCAGTTAATTTTGAAAACAAATAAAATGTTTTTACAAATAAAACTAATCGAAAAAAGTAAACACATTTATATATATATATAGGCTACACACACACACACATATATATATATATATATATTCTAAAAATAAAAACCCACATAATCCCATCTTTTCATGTTATTTAATATTATTTGACTTTACTATTATTCCATGTGTAATGTGTACAATAATAAAGAAATCTGCCCTGACAAATCAGCATTACATTAACTCGGCTGGAGATATCTGTAACTGAAAATTTTATAATAATAATAATAATAGTAATAATAAATGTTGCATCTTTTAACAGGATCTTTAAGGGGGTGTTTTGTAATGTTGTGAAACCACATGAAATGAGATATCACAGAAAATGACAGACTAGACAGAAAATGGATTTCAAAACCAACATTTCACTGCTTGTAACAATTATTTTAATAAATACTCTTAGTGTTCCTCACACAGGAAAATAAGGTGGTGGGTTTGTTCAACCCTCCTGCACAGAGAATTACCCCATACAAATGATAACAATATGAACACAAAAACACATGCACACACACCCGCCCGCTCACACACACACATACATACAGACATACTCATTGGTGGACAGTCAAAAAAAAATACTGTCTACTACCAGGTTTAACGGTTCAGAACAAGAATTTGAAAACCCTCCAAGTGTGCGTTTCTCATCACCGTTCAGTCCGTCCAATGAACATCCACATGAGTGATGTCATCAGTGATGTCATCAGTGATCTCATCACAGGTCTCCTTCCATGCGTCCTTCAGAATGCTCTCTGTGTACATGCGTACTGTTCCTTTCTCTTTGAATTGAGTTGAATTGTTCAGTTGCTTGAAGGAAGAACGTCACTCCAGGAGGTAAAGAACACAGTCATATAAACAGGTATACATGTTTGCTGTTTATTGCCAGTTACAAAAACCCTCATGTTCCCATTTCTGTCCTTCTCTCCTCAGGAGCTGGCATTGTGTTGAGGAGAACAGAGGCTTTTATGTCGAGAAGGGGAAGCAAACTCTCTAGAAGAGAATAAAGGTTTACTCATCCTGACACGCACAGTAAGAGGCACTTTCCAGGAATACGGTCAAAACAGCTTCAATTGCTGGAGGGCAAACTAATTACATCAGTTGTTTTATTCATTTTTCTGTAAGATTTGCAACTAATTTGTTACCAAATTTTGGGGAATATACACTACTGTTCAAAAGTTTTGGGGTCAGTAAGATTTTATTTGTTGGTAAAGAAATTGATATTTTTAGACAACATGGATGCATGCAAATCTGGAAGCTTGTTTCCACCACTGAATACAAAATAAAAAATTCACAGTAATTGTGACTTTTTATCTCGCAATTCTCTCTCAGAATTTGCGAGGAAATAAGTCATGAGTTGCGATAAATTTTCCCTTTATATCAATTCTGACGTAATTTCTCGTAATTGCAAGTATATATCAACTATATAATATATATAGGATCATGTGACACGGAAGACTTTTTAAAAAAGTTTTTTAAAGACACTGAAAAGTTTTTTTTTTTTAACTGTAAAAGTAGTTCATACTTCAGAGTATTTTGGATTCAATAAATGCAGCCTCGGTGAGCAGAGGAGACTTCTTTAAAAAACATTACAAATCTTAATGCAAATCTTAATGCCTAGTGTAGAATTGTTTGGGATCAATACATACAGTTTAAAACACTGGTTCATTTGATTTAGTTATTTTCTTGCAATAAACAAAAAATAAATAGATACAATTTATTACATAAAAAAGGAAAAATGGTTGCTAGAAACGGTTGCAAATGTATGATAAATGAAGCTGTCAGTTGGAGCTATGTTGAGTTGTAGTTATCAAATAACCTATTAATTTCCCATAAATTAGAGACTTTTTATATAAATTTTTTCTGGTAACTGTTTAAAATTGAGCTGGTCAACAATGTAAACATTGAAAACATGGAAAAAGATTATTTCTTATTGGAACATGGAATAAGATTCTTTTCTATTATATTCTTTGACTTAACTTTATGAAATGTTAAATATTTTGTATTGGGAGGAAAATCATGCAGGATAAATAAGACTTTTTTTTTGCTCATTAAAATGTATTAATAAACTAATTCAATACCAATTTAACAGAATTTGTATCATTATATTTGTTGGATATCAAAAAGTTCAAGGTTTCTGAGGCCATTTTAAGTGGAATACAAACATTTGATGTTTTTTTTTAAAACGACCTGCTTTTCATGATTGATTCAACAAAACATGTTTTTTATGCCTGTAATGCTTAAATAAAACTGTACCCTATTCATGAAAAGTGCCAAGTACCCTTCTGCATGGAGAGAAAGTGTCTGCTCATGTTTAATTTCACATTTAGACTGCTCTCACATGTGATCAGGTCGAGTCAGAGTTTGTCGTCCCCCCCCCCCCCCCCCCAAAAAAAAGGAGAAAAAATATAAAATTCTTATAGTACACCTATTTTTATATCAGTATATTACAATGAATACATCTGGAAAAAGAGCTCCCTGTGTCACGGCAATTATTTGCATACACGATTCTCCTGATATTAATTACAGAAAGCATCACTGAACTTTACACTGAACACACTGGAGGGAACTTGTCATTTTCAGGCCGAAATGCAGGTTGTGTCCACAGAGACCATGATGAGGAAGAGGCCAGAGATATGAACAAGACGAGGAAGGTCACAGGCCTACAGTAGTCCGACTGCCCTCTCCTGCTCCACACGTGATAAAGCTTCTCACTAGAGGCCGTCACTTAACCACCCCACCTCGGCTGTTATGAAGCCCGTAAAACTCGGACACAACGAGTCACTGAAAACCAATCAAGCCCATTAATCGCTTGACCTATCCAGAAGGCTTATGTCTACCACAGCTTCTCCATTAGAGCTGCCTGGTCTTATGGGATCACAGGGCAAACTGCGGGGAAACCTCGTACGAGTGCTGGTTTAGGGGGCATCGGCACAGGTGGTAGGGCTTCTATGAGAAATTTTGAGCGCATAGAGTGGCTTTTGGGTGTTTTCCGCACAGGGGAATGGTGCTGTCCTGGCTCTGGCCCTCCATGTCCATGTCCAGAAGGCTTTGACGGGCGGCACTCACTCCACTGTCACCCGAGCCCAGCGGACTGTCACAGCTGCTGCCTGGAGATGAGCTGAGCGTCTGTGACCGGGACGAGAGTTTCCACGGGTCCGGCCGTGCCCGAGCTGGGGTGGGTCGAGGGCGGGGAGCGAACTCCAGGGTTTTGGGACGCTCCAGCGTTCCCGTATGGCTGTCCGGCTCTGGCACGGGGATTGGAGGAGGGGGTTTGCGCCGATGGACCGAGGGGTAGACCGTAGACGGGTCGGGCAGGCGTGGAATGTCAAGAGTTTCACGAGAACCTGAAGGAGAACATATGAACGACTCAGTAAATGACATTCGAGGTATTTTAAAAAAGATCTTATTTCATTTTTATCCCAGAATTTTATTTAATGATGCTTATTTTTTGGACCATTCAAATTTTTTTGCATTGTTGATAATTATTTCAACCCCTCAAGTTTACATTACCATAAAGCAAAAAATTAAATAAATAAATCAATCAATCTCAGTGTCATTACTGTGATACAAAAAAAAAATATATATATATATATATATATATATATATATATATATTACATATACTGTAATACAGCAATAAAAGGAAAAGGAAAAATGTATAACGATAATTAGAATCACTGTCGAGAATAATAAAAGTTAAAACAATTTTGGGTGGTTTCTGAATATTACCTTTATGCTAATTATATATATATATATATATATAACCATCACAAAAAATCTCATTCTCATTACTGTAATATATTACGTATACAATCACTGTATTTAATATTATATGCAATATAAAGCAATGCAATAATTTATTACATTCAGGAGAATCACTATTGATTTCAAAAACATTAAAACAAGTTATTTTAGTTCTTAGTTTTCTTAGTTATTTTAAAATATCTTCTTTATGCAAACAAATATATACAGTATATATATATATTGTTGAGTTCAATCTTAGGTTTATGAAATCTATTTTATGATCATTGCAAAATTTTATATAATCACTGTTAATATGAAACAACATTATATTGAATACTTTAAGCATATATTATATATGCTAATCGTATTTATATTAATGAAAAACACTTAAGATTAATGGGAATTAAAAAAAAGTTCAAACAAATCTTAGTGGTTTTAAAATATTGTCTAAACATTTACTAAAGAATCTCATTACTGTAAAATGTACTTACACATCATGGAAGTATTAGTTATATATTATAAAACGTAATTTTGCGATGTGATTCAAAAGATTCACACAATAATGAACAGCATTTAAAATAAGCATCTTATGTAAAATGTCTCCATTGAAGTGACTGTACCTATAAATGACGCAATGGTCGGGGCAGTTGTGGGGGGGAAGGGCATGCTCCCATCAGAAGGGGTGCGTCGATGTCCCACGACCGTCTGTGCTCGGGGACGAATGGCCCCGTCTGAGGGTGTGCGCCGGTGCCCGCGGTTTAACGCCATCGCTGCAGAGACGTGTGTGGGTGTGAGGGACTGGTTGGGCTCTCGTTTGAAGCTCTCTGCCTTCAGGTCCAGCAGAGGGTTTAATGAGGGTGCAGGAGACACCCCCGGATGAGCACCACTGGGGGTCGGGGTAAAGTCTTCAGGATCCGACGGTAACAGGGACTTGGTGGAGTTGCAGTCGGAGAGGGAGGAAAGCGAGAGGAGGGTCACGCAGGGAGACGGGTCCGTGCTGGGCAGGGTGGAGTCGTGATGCCGGCTGTGGGACAGGGAGAGGGACAGGGTGCGGCTGGGTGGGGAAGTGCTGCGTCTGAATCGCCCCGTGCGCTGGAACAGGCCCTCCTTCTTCTTCTTCTGCTCCTCTCGCGGGTCCTGCTCATCCTGACTCATCTGTACACCAATCAGTGAATAATGTCACATCAGCTCAACATAAGGAAAAAATAAATGGATTATGCCAAGGGATTAATTAATTGCGTATGTCAATTATCAACATCTATTAATATCTATAAGTATCTATGCAATATAAAAAAATTGCATTGTCATTACAGTAAAGAAAAATAAAACAATACTAAATAATATTTGTAATTCTTGTAGTTACACATTATAGAAGTACTTGTTGCACTTTATGCAAAAAATAACTAATTTTGCAATGAATCATCATGATTAATCACATATAACATAAAGGTTTGTGTTTATATAATATATGTGTATATATATATATTATATTTATATATATATATATATATATATATGCATATACACACACACATATATACAAATATAGTTTATATAATATACACAAATATATAAATATAATAAAAAAAAATTAAATTTAAATAACACATCTGTTTACATATTAAATTACAATCATTAATTTGCATAAATAGTACAATTAAATGTATAATAATTATTGATTAAAGTATTAATCAATATTTGCAATCTTGTTTATGCCATACAAATTAAGAATTGACTAAAAAAAAATAACAACAGCTATGTCCAGCTATAATCAGTCCTCCTAATTAACCTCTTTTCTTTCATTGCTTACTTTTCTTTCTGTCTAACAATGTGTAGGCCTACCTGTTGTCGTGCCAGCTGGCAGACGTCGGCACCGAGTCCCACAGCAGCCAATATGGAGGCCCAGCCCAGCAGCAGGAGGTCACTCTTCTTCCTCTGACTGCAGCGTCGAAGCGTCGAGTCCTGCGAGCCCATTCCCGATCCCGAGCCCAGCTCCTCCATCGCTCCGTTACTGCCCAGCTCAGGAGCCAGGCGTCCGGGAGAACTGTCATCCAACTCACAATGCTCCTCTACACACAAGATACAGGTGATCAAGTAATAAGGCGAAACAGGCCATAAAATGACTACCGGTATTCAGTTCATGTCAGTTATTCATTTGTTTGTTGTAGTGTTGGGTCATAATGGTCTTCAAATCTGACTGTCTGTAAGAAGAACGTGATTCCGACTCACCCATTTCATTTAGACTTGAGAATCCAGCTGTTATAGGGGCATGTTTTGGGGACTTCCCCAGATTTGGGGCACTGGAGGACCACACCTTGCCCTCCCCAAGTGATTTTAACCTAAAAAAAAATAAAAAATACTATTAAGCAATTTATGCTGTAAAAAGGTATTTTATGGTAATTCCTATCATGACAATTCTTGGAAGAGTTTAGTGGTAATGAATTTGATAATGTTAAGTGTTTCCCCGTCATTGACGGAATTTTCCTGCTGTCTGTGTTTTCATTGTTATGGGGTAGGGGGCGCTGTTACACATCTTCTGAAAGGGTACAAAATCTCCTGATCAGAACACAGGCGAAAAAGAAGCAGGAACAAACGATAGGATATATGCATATGTAAAATAACGTGATCATCAACATTAAAGGGCATATAAATCAAAACTGCCTAATGTTACTGAATGACAGGACGATGATGGACTCGATCTACTCCATCTATGTTTTAATCATCATTCTGAATCAGATCTGGATGTAGTCTTTGACAACTTGATTTTCTCAGCCTTTTGTTCAAAATGTTGCTTTTTTATTAAATTTACCCACATTCACGTTGATAAAAAAGAATGCATGAAGCTAGAATAAAACTTTTTTTTTTTTAAAGCAGAGGGTTTGTTATTTCTTTTGATATTTTGCATGTTCAGATATTCATACAACAAAGTAAATATTCCAGGAGCCATGAAACTTTTGTGACAATGATCAAAAAAATGCTGGCGCTGGCTGGCAACTTTTTTCAAAAACGCTGGTGGGAAAAGATATATTAAATAAAGTATTATTAAATCAAGATTTAATATCCTTTAATATTCTTTTGGTGTACCTGTCCTCCCCCCCGACTCTCTCGCGCTGATGTGTGGAGCTCGGTCCCCATGTTCGGCCCTTCTTCTTGGTCCCTAGGTCCTCTTTCTTACACACTGCCGTCCGGCCCCACGTCTTCCTCCCATCACTGGGTGTCACTAGACCATACATACAAGCGATTCAGAAAATATTCAATATTATGTTTGTTTTAGCAAACTACATATTACTGCTACAAAACTCTACATGAAGTATGGTTTAAATAGAAACACAAGTATGTAAGCTACAGTGAAGAAAATAAGTATTTGAACACCCTGCTATTTTGCAAGTTCTCCCACTTAGAAATCATGGAGGGGTCTGAAATTGTCATCGTAGGTGCATGTCCACTGTGAGAGACATAATCTAAAAAAAAAAAATCCAGAAATCACAATGTATGATTTTTGAACTATTTATTTGTAAGATACAGCTGCAAATAAATATTTGAACACCTGAGAAAATCAATGTTAATATTTGGTACAGTAGCCTTTGTTTGCGATTACAGAGGTCAAACGTTTCCTGTAGTTTTTCACCAGGTTTGCACACACTGCAGGAGGGATTTTGGCCCACTCCTCCACACAGATCTTCTCTAGATCAGTCAGGTTTCTGGGCTGTCGCTGAGAAACACAGAGTTTGAGCTCCCTCCAAAGATACTCTATTGGGTTTAGGTCTGGAGACTGGCTAGGCCACGCCAGAACCTTGATATGCTTCTTACAGAGCCACTCCTTGGTTATCCTGGCTGTGTGCTTCGGGTCATTGTCATGTTGGAAGACTCAGCCTCGACCCATCTTCAATGCTCTAACTGAGGGAAGGAGGTTGTTCCCCAAAATCTCGCAATACATGGCCCCGGTCATCCTCTCCTTAATACAGTGCAGTCGCCCTGTCCCATGTGCAGAAAAACACCCGCAAAGCATGATGCTACCACCCCCATGCTTCACAGTAGGGATGGTGTTCTTGGGATGGTACTCATCATTCTTCTTCCTCCAAACACGGTTAGTGGAATTATGACCAAAAAGTTCTATTTTGTTCTCATCTGACCACATGACTTTCTCCCATGACTCCTCTGGATCATCCAAATGGTCATTGGCAAACTTAAGACGGGCCTTGACATGTGCTGGTTTAAGCAGGGGAACCTTCCGTGCCATGCATGATTTCAAACCATGACGTCTTAGTGTATTACCAACAGTAACCTTGGAAACGGTGGTCCCAGCTCTTTTCAGGTCATTGACCAGCTCCTCCCGTGTAGTTCTGGGCTGATTTCTCACCTTTCTTAGGATCATTGAGACCCCACGAGGTGAGATCTTGCATGGAGCCCCAGTCCGAGGGAGATTGACAGTCATGTTTAGCTTCTTCCATTTTCTAAAGATTGCTCCAACAGTGCACCTTTTTTCACCAAGCTGCTTGGCAATTTCCCCGTAGCCCTTTCCAGCCTTGTGGAGGTGTACACTTTTGTCTCTAGTGTCTTTGGACAGCTCTTTGGTCTTGGCCATGTTAGTAGTTGGATTCTTACTGATTGTATGGGGTGGACAGGGGTCTTTATGCAGCTAACGACCTCAAACAGGTGCATCTAATTTAGGATAATAAATGGAATGGAGGTGGACATTTTAAAGGCAGACTAACAGGTCTTTGAGGGTCAGAATTCTAGCTGATAGACAGGTGTTCAAATACTTATTTGCAGCTGTATCTTACAAATAAATAGTTAAAAAATCAAACATTGTGATTTCTGGATTTTTTTTTTTAGATTATGTCTCTCACAGTGGACATGCACCTACAATGACAATTTCAGACCCCTCCATGATTTCTAAGTGGGAGAACGTGCAAAATAGCAGAGTGTTCAAATACTTATTTTCTTCACTGTAAGACAGTCTCAAAGCACTTCACAGACACGATAAACTCTTAAGTGTCTAGTTATTGATTCTTGGCACAATGCAGTGCAGGCGGTCAGACCAGCAATGCACTTCTTATTTATTCCACTATATTAAAGCAAAAGAATGTGTGTATTCCTCTGGTCTTGACTCACGGCGTATGGCTCTGAGGCGAGGAATGACCCCTGGGCTGGCTGGAGGAGTGGTGCTTTCGCTCCCCTGACCTTTCCTCTTGTCCACGCTGGGTGACGCCTGCACCGTGATCTTGTGCTCGAAACCTAGAACAGACACATGCCGTCAGAGACTTCACTGACCTTCACACCAAGGACAATGACTGTAACGGTCATTAGAAAGTTCTAATAAATCACTCTAATTCCATGAGAATAGGAACGTGAACACCACAGCTACAATGATAATGACAATATCGATGGAAACATTTTGTGAATTTTTTTTTTTTTTTTTTTTTTCCAGCTGATGAATGATAAAAAGATTGACAGCCAATGAACACAATCCACAAGAGCATAAGCATTTCAAGCGGCAGGCAACATAACTGCTTGTGCTTAATAGGCAAAAAGATAAAAAAAAACTTTTTGACTTTTTTACCTTTATAAAGTGTGCAGGAGTTTTTTGCAACTTTTCAGTTATCTGGATTATTGGGGCTTGTGCACTTTTTTTTTTTTTAGGTCTGGTGAATTTTTTGGTGTTTTCATATATAATCAGAACACTGTCATCAGTTGGTGTGGATGCTGCTATAGTTATAGTTATGTTTCACATAACCAATATATGCAGTTGTTGTAATGTTATCTACAGTTTTGAGTGTCATTGTTTGTCTGGAGCTGCTGGCGACTAACGACAAACTCTTGCTTGAATATACTCTTGTGTACTGTGTGCTCATTTTTTCTTCTTCCTTTTTCCTTTGCTTCAGCTATGATAAAGAAAGAGACATCCACTCTTGCATTTTGGGGGCGGAGCAATGAAGGGAGGGGTGTGTGTGTTTGTTTGGGATGATTTTAAACATCAACAGTGTTTCTCAGAAATCGCTTACTGGACCTTTAAGGACATAATGATTTGGACCTTTTCCAGGCATTACGATTTACAATCTGTCGTCAATTATTTTATGGCTTCCTTTTAAATTTGATCCGGATTTGATTTGCATTGCATGGTAAAAAATATACCACATTTTACTGAAAAATAACAATGATTTGATTAAAAATTACTAATAAATAAATATACAGGTGAAACTCGAAAAATGTGAATATCGTCCAAAAGTTTGTGTATTTCAGTAATTCAAATTAAAAGATTAAACTAATATATTTAGTATATATAACTATATACACGTGCATGATTATACTTTTCAGAGGTCCTTTTTTTTTATTGATTTCATGTAATATTAAAATTTTCTGAGATTTTGAATTTGGGGTTTTCATAAGCTGTAAGCCATAATCATCAACATTATAACTTTTGCACGATATTCTCATTTTTTGAGTTTCACCTGTATATGTATATAGTTCGATTCCCATTCCACCCACCAGATGGCAGACTGATGGAGTTGCCGTCCCTGCCGAGTTTAAGCAGTCTGCTCTTTTTGAAGTTGCCTTTGCGTTTTTTAACATGTGGTTTCTCTTGATACATCTGATGGATGATGATGTTGAGCTCTCTCTCTACAATGTCGATCTCCCGCTCGGCTAACTCCTGCTCGCGCCTCCTCAGATGCTCCTCTTGCTCCCTCTGCTCCTCAGCGGCCCGTGCCAGAGCTTCCTCCCAGGATCGCAACTCCTAATGAACAGGCAGTTATTTACACCACTAATCCACTACGCCTACAAGCTATTGCTTGTCATATCGTTAGTGTCGTAAATGATACGATTTTTCCACGCATTAGGCTAATTTGTATATTGGTTCAGAATAGTTCTCTACTGTATCTTTATTAGATCCTAAATTTATCAAATATCTACCTGTACATGTACACAACCTTTTAAAAGGTTGGGTCCATAAGATTTTTTCCCCCCACAGTATTACTGTATTTTTTTTAGCAAAAATACATGCAGCATTGGTGAGCATAAGAGAGTTCTTTAAAAAAACATTACATTAATACTTTTATTAAGCAAGGATGCATTAAAATTGATCAAAAGTGACAGTAAAGACTTTTACATTGTTCATGTCTATATAATAAATGCTGTTCTTTTGAACAGAGAATCTTGTGCATGTATCACGGTTTCCACAAAATATTGATAATAATAAGAAATATTTCTTGAACACCAAATCAGCATTTATTTATTTTTTTTGCATATTTCAATGATTTCTGAAGGAACGTTATTTTTTAAATACGATTGTAATTACAAGTTAAACACAAGTTATTTTAAATTGTAATATTATGCCACAATATTACTGTTTTTATATGTATTTTCGATCAAATAAATGCCTTGATGAACATAAGAGACTTCTTTCAAAAACATTTAAAAAAAGTTTATTGGCCCTTGAACTTTTGAACGGTACTATACTTTTTAAAATATCTATTTTAATTACTTTGTACTTCTTTTTAAAAATAATAATTTAAAAACCTGGTTTCAACAAATCGTATAAATTATAAATTATACTATAAATATTGTTTGCTAACTGACAGTAAAAAAATAAAGCAAAAATTGTACTGTATTATTGTAGATATTTTATTTGAAAGTGAAAAACAAACTTGACAATACTTTGATGTGACATTTAGTATGTTAATTAATATTATTATATTAATAATATTAATTATATAGTTAAATGAGTTAATTATGTGGTATGATAGTATTGGTCGATAGAATACGCTAAATGGTGATCCATATTTCTTGTGTAAACAGTGTAAATATCAACTGAAACATGCATTAACTATTGCACTAAAACTATTTCAGAAGTCCTCCACGAGCTACTGATAGGCTACTAAATACCTGAGATGTACCAAACGTGAAAACATCTATTTATGGTCCATACCTTCTCTTTTGCTCGTAGTTCATCAAACATCTGCTGGATCTCCAGCCTCCAGTCTTCCTGCAGTGAATGGAAAGACTCCAGGGGCATCTGGAACATGGATGATTGCTCAATGTCCAGCAGTCTCTTTAGGATACTCCCAAAACAAGGACGCCCATGTGGGTTAGGACACCAACACTCTACAGAGAGAGAGAAAAGTGAGGATGTGATGTAAAGCAAGGATTCTCAACTCTGGCCCTCGAGTCCACTTTTCTGCAGAGTTTAGCTCCAGCCTTGATCAAACGCACATGCCGTAACTTTTTAGCAGAGATGGCCGTATTATTGGGAGATACGAGGGTCTGTGGCTCTACCAGAGGTGGAAAGTCCAGGGCCCGTATTCATAAAGATTCTAAGAATCCTCTCAGAAAACTCTTAATTTAGCTTAAAAACTTTTACGTAGGAATCTTAGCTTAACTCTGAGTAAGGAAAAGACAAAAACGTTCATCTTAGTGAGGAGGCGGGGTTGACCCCGTTGCTATGTATGACACAATCTTCTGAAGACTGTGATTGGTTGGTTGTCCAAGAAGGAAAAAAAGAGTGATTTTAAGTATAGGGTCTATTCTAAGCCTTCACTTTGAAATGACATGCGTAATTTTTCCTATTTGACCATTCTCACACACACACACACACACACATTATATATGTGTATATAAATCCTTTTTTTTATTTACCATGCTGTTAATTTCCTATAAGGTATTTGATTGGCTTAGAATGATAAAAATTGTTTCACTCTTTCCAATTACATGGATTGCTGGCATGTCTATTTAAGTGGTGGTTTGAATGTTGGTTTTAATGTATCATCAAACTCACTGTCATCCATTTCTGCAACACATTTCTTCTCCCTTTTCGTCTCTCTGCCATTTTCTCCTCTGCTAAAGAAACTCTTAAGCCTCTTAAAAGTCCTTGTCGGTGCTTCTATCAATTTTGACCTTAAGACCTCTTTTAAGGGTTAAGATGCTTTCAGAAGTACTTTTTTCTTTACTAGGAGTAAACGCCCACATTTCTAAAAAATTTCTTAGAATTTTGTCACGAGGAGCTACTCTTTGCATTAAGATTCTTTATGAATACGGGCCCAGGGGTCAGAAAGTAAAAGTCCTGCCATATGTTTATTCCACCCATGAACTCAGTTCTGTCTCCTGGCTGAAAAACTGCTAATTAGCAAATCCAGGTGATTGGAACAAAATACTGTGGAGGACTTTTACTTTCTGAACCTGGACTTTACACCTCTGGGCTCTACTATTGGAGAAGGCGTTACGGCTAACTTGGATCATGCGTGACATGATAACCAATCACATTACAGCCTCGGCGTTATTGAGTTGTGCGACCGTCAATCACTGTTTGCGGATATCATAAAAATGAATGAGAAGTGCCGTGAACTGAATCATACCTGTTGCGCAATTGTCCGTGACTTATCTTATGAAACTGTATTTTTTTTTTTTTCGGTGTAAACTCTAAAAACTCTAATGAATTTTTTAGAGCAAACATGTTGATTAAATGATAAACTGTTTTCCCACAAAAGTGGTTTATTCAGCATAGTGAGGCATCCTTTTTTTGGCTAACCTTGCAGGCTTGCCTTCATGTGGCTTTGTTTTTATGCCCGGTACACATTGTGTGATTTTGGACTGTCCCAGACGATTTCTGAGGTCATGGCTCCTAAACGCTGCTCCTACGTCGTACAGTGAGAGAGCTTCAAATACGGCTGTAGTCACGATCTTGTGACCAAAGATTGCCTGCGATCAGTGTCTGTGTGTTTGTTGCTACGACCTTGTCTACTGACTAGCCAATAAAAATGCAACATGAAATGGCGTATTGATCAACGAGACTTGAAAACTTAAAACCACTTTCCTCAAACTCCATTTGCAAGATTGACGTGCCAAGTTGTCCTTTTTTCTCTAGCCACGATCGCATCCATTTTCTCCTCTTTCACTTCCTGCTCTTTGTTTCAGCGCACATTAAAACCACAATTGCCAAAGTGTGATTCATCTTGCTGTATTTGTTCACCACTAGCTCATGCTGATGACAGTTTATTGCAGTCATAGCCTACGATTCAATAGGTGTCATCATCTTACAGTCTACATACATGTCGTACCCAAGTTTATTAGATCCATGTCGTACAGTGTGATTTGTAATGATATTATAGGATTGCCAAAATCATACAGTGTAGCAGGCATAAGTGATCCTGAAGAGCTTGATGAGCTTGTCCAGGTGTGTTTAATTGGGGTTGGAGCAAAACTCTTCAGGAAAGTGGACCTCGAGGGCCAGAGTTGAGAACTCATGGGGCTGTTTACACCTGGCCACTTCATGCGTTTTCTCAGATCGGATAGCTATCTGATTTATCAAAACGATTCCATTTACACCTGGTCACATAAATGTGTTTTTGCAAAACGGATATAAATCCGACCTTCAATTCCCGCGCTATATGCAGATTTAATAGAGTGCACGTCACCGAAAACAACAGATATGAGCTGCATTTTATTGATCATCAGCTAAAATTTCAAAGTCAAAGACCGCAATAAGAGAGAGCGGCAACAGCCCTGGTAAGATCAATTTGTTTCTTTACTTTTAATGAAGATGATTGTGTGTTAAGCATCTGCAACTTACTTTCACTTTGATTTGCGATAGTTCGCACGTTGGCTGATGAAAATATGCTCATCTGCAGTGATGCGTGTTGCAGTAACCTAGCGTCGTCATATCTGACTGACTATAACATGACATATAGCCTAAAACACGCTCGCACACGTTTATTTTTTAGTATTTTTGGGAGGAGTAAAATGTACATATGTGGTTTCAACAACCAGATGCATTTACACTTGTCCAGTTTCATCTGGAATGCGTCCCAGACCTCCTCCTGAAGTGGTTTGAGCGATCGGATTCAAATCCGTCTCGAATGCATTTCGGAGGGCATTTACACCTGGTCGTTTTACGATCGGATAGCTATCCGATCTGAGAAAACGCATGAAGTGGCCAGGTGTAAACAGCCCCATGATGTTTTTCATGGGGTTCAACCATAGACTGTAAAAAATATGGACAAAGCGTCTGTGACGTCACCCATAGACTTTCTGAAGAACGGTTTTGAGGCCGTTTATGGGGGGTATGGGCGGCGCCATCATGCAAAATCTTGGGAAATCAAAAATACAAATGTTCAGAAAGGATACAGAGGTGGTGTGATGTGTTGTGTCAGATCGTGGCCGAGACGTCAAATTTCACTCGGCGCAGCCCGTTATCAGCTGTCAATCAAAGTTAACCGACCTTATTTGTCATACATTTTATATCTAAATACGATCTAAACTAACGAGTTAGAAAAAAATTCACCCCCCTCACAGTTGTCAGGCACTCGGAACCAATCGAAAAATACAATAAAAGTCCATGGGACCAACCTGTAAAAACATGAATTTATGCTGTGAAAACGTACATTTTAACATGGGGGTCTATGGACATTTGCTCCCTTTTGGGACCTGCCCCTAGCGGATTTTCGATGTATTGCAGTTTTTCGCACTTCTGGGTAGGCTTCATGTTTCAGATTAGAATGTTGCCGCTTGGGTTCAACCAAAACTGTTCTTACCTCCCAGCAGCTGTGCAAAGGCCTCGGGGCAGGTGGAGGGGATGGGAAGGGTTAGCTTGTTCATGGCAACACCATACGCCACAGCCAAAGCGTCAATTTCACGGTACGGCACCTCACCAGTCAGCAGCTCCCAGAGTAACACTCCAAAACTAACACGAAAAAGACCATAATCAGCCACAGAACCTCTAGTTAGGCTGTAAAACACAGTCCACGGGAGGACGGCAGCTCACCTCCATACATCGCTGCTTTTTGAGAACAGCGACAGCTTGATGACCTCTGGAGCCATCCAGGCATACGTGCCCGCCGCGCTCATCTTTGTGGTGCGATGCCATTCCCGAGCAAGCCCGAAGTCTGTGATCTTCAGAGTCTTTCCACACAGGTCGTCTCTCTCCACGGGCTCCAGAATCAGAACTGAAATGAAGAGCAGAGACATATGAAGCCAAAGTGGATTGAAGATCCAGTTTTTGCTCACCGTTGATATTTCTGAATAATGAATACTGGAAACAATAACAACTTTTGCATGTAATATCCAGTAAGGAGTCTCAGTGGCGCTCATCAGAGGTCAAACCAGATCATTCGGAAAGCTGATGCTTTACACAAGGATGGAAAACAACACCCTTGATTTGCAATTAAGATAAAACTGAAGTGCAAACATATGTAACACACATTTGAGTCATATGAGAATGATGTACACAGTGACACCTCAAGAAAACAAAACTAAACAAAAATGCATCTACAGATCATGTTAGATCTCTATAGACGGTACGCGGCAGAGAAACAAGCGTGCAGCCATCTTTAGAAATTTGAGTTTGAACTTCAATTTTTGCTGTAGCTCTGTATATTTCTATGGCGTTGGCGTTTGCTGTAGCTCTGTATATTTCTATTTCGCTGTCAAGTTATTAGCTGGTGATGTCAAGTGAATTTACTTATTGTAGAGTTAGTAATTAGAGTTAGAGTTATTGTAATGTTTGAAGCGAATGTCATAATAAATGTCAGTAGACCGGGAAGATTTTAAAACGAGCGGTTCATGGATAAATCCGTAAGATCTTACTCTCATGCTGTGGGAATACAAACCGGAAGACAGAACACAACGAGCGCGGCACTGAAAGGGGCGGGGTCACATAAGCTCCTCATTCTCATATTGTTTTGAACTGGCATTACCAACCCATTTTAACTTTAGCATGTGACGTATTTCTGAGTGAAACCATGTGTTCAGCGGGGACAAAATATAGGGCGGGATTTGAATATATCCGGTATCAATTGGACCATGAAAAGTGACAAAAAAATCACGTGAAATGACATTCTAATATGCTGATTTGCTGCTCAAGAAACATTTCTTATTATTATCAATATTGAACCGTTGTACTGCCTCATATTTTTGTGGAATCCATATATAAAAAAAATTACAGTTCAAAAGAAGAGCATTTATTTGAAATGGAAATATTTTGTAAAATAAAAATTATTCTAGCTGAAAAGTATTAAAAAATCATACTGACCCCCTACATTTAAACAGTAGTGTACATGATGAAAATATAGAATAAATGCAATATATTCCGGAATGGAATAATGTAATATGATTCGTTCATAATAAGACCAGGAACATTAAGAAAGTAATAAATTGAATTGGGTCAAATAGACTCAGCAAAATGAAGACTTCTAGACTTTTGGAGGGAGTTGAAGCTCTATACTATATCAAATATTTATCAGCCAGTAGCGTGTGCAGGGAAGAGAAACAAGATCTCTTAAACACACAGACACAAGCTCTCTCTTTCACGTAACTAAGGTAAAAGTGCACACTCATCTAAACACAACACAAGCTTAGTTTTACATCCTAATCGAGACACATGACAAGCTTTAAACTACACACGCATACACAGAACAGACAGGCGCCAGTAAATTGCATGTAGAGCACAAAGTCAATATTTCACAGAAGTGGCATTAGAGGAGAGAGACCAATCCTGGCATTGTTATCCATGAATTCAAACCCGTTTACTGAAACTACTAAGACCCACATTCTCAGTTTATTAGAACAAGAATTATATAAGTCAACAGGTACATAAGACAAAAACAGATGGGAAACACTGGTCAAAGCCACTGTCACGCCACATTCATCCACATCAGATTATACGGTTGGCATAAAGACTTCCTGTCTATTCCATATTTACAAACATGAGTCACACTGGATGGCGTGGAATAAATAAAACATTTATATATATATATATATATATATATGGATTTCAGCAGTGGCCTTTAATGCTGCTTATTATGCTTAAACAGTTAAACACACACAAAAGAATGTCAAAATGGCGGTTTTGGTGAGTATTCACGTAAACACAGTAAGTTATGTTTTATGTGAACGTAAACAGTCCATGAATGCATAAACAAAATGCATGTCTAACTGTATAATGGATTTGTGCGTCAGGTCTTAAAGTGACAGCAGCCTAATATACCTGCTGCCAAATTATGAGATAATATAAAAAAATTCTAAATGGGAGTTTTTCTCTATGATATCGATGTCAAAATTGTGGCCAGTAATAATGCCAAGTGGCTAGTGACTTTGGAAATCCACTAGCCACAGTAAAAAAAAAAGAAAAAAACGGTGAATGTCAAGCCCTGTAAATATAGACCACGTATATACATTTATATATAAATATGAGAGAGTGATGCTAGTTTGTGGTGCCCTGCTCGTTCTCTCCTCCCTGTATTTCCTCCTGTGTTTCCGTGTGCGGGCAGGCTATGGAAATGTTTGGAGTGTCAATAGTCAGCTGGACTGGTTTGAGTGGGGTGGGGAAGGGTGGAGTGCAGTCTGCTGCTCCATTATCACCACACATATGCAAACGTGAGCAGAGAGAGGCGGGAAGGGAACAGCTGAGTTTCTGTTTGACCAGCACATCACAAGCTCAGGTTGAACAGGTGGAACCTTTCTCTCTTTCCCAGAGTATCACATCCATTAACATGCTCTTTACTGGGGGTGTAAGAAGATATTGGGAATATTAGGATATTATGTTTGGCGATACTGTATTGATATTTATTTTTTTACATCCAAGATTTTTTGGAAGTGGCTATGTTTTCAGTTTAAACCTCAACCGCTAAATGGCATTGTTGTTATCCCTGAACATCAAATGTGAGGAGTTTGAATCCTGTAACAAAAATGACTTTATCTGGTTTTAAAGACAGGGCTTAGATTAAGCCAGGATTAGGCCTTAGTTTAATTAGGACATTTAAGTAGCTTTTAAAAACGTGCCCTTAGAAAAAAAAAACATTACTGATGTGTATCTTGAGACAAAAGAATGGAACTGACATATTTTAAGCGTTTTGTTTGTTTTTCTGTTAAAAGGGCCTCTGCCGTTACAGGTAAATAAATACGTCACTTATGTTTTATCTTTACAATGATACCAACATAGTAAGAAAGTTTAATCGTAATGAACACATTGCGCAAGTTTTTTGGAATTGACGAATTTGCGGCCGGTCGTTCACTTCTGGCATAAAGTCACAATTAACACGGTCACCAGTTAAAAACCGTAACGCTTGCCAAGTTTCCATCCACTTGTCAATCGAATTATCTGAAGTTCGGTAAAAAACCTCATGCGAATAAAGCTGGTGAAAGTGTGTTTCCATCAAACGGCTTTAAAGCGAATAAAAACCTGTGCGTAATGACGTCACATGCTGTTTTGTGATCAAATTGGTATATCGAATTGATTTGAGACATGTTAAGGTGTTTCCATTCATTTTCTCACCGAATTGCACAACATTCAAGCAAACATTTGGGAACTAAGTTTTACTAGGCAAAATGGATCGCTCCATAATAACGTTTCCATCAGCGTTTATCGCATAAGCCGTATATCGATCAAGATAAAATCCGATGAGACCGACCGTATTTCATTTGAGTCGATATTCATGAAATTCAATCGAATTTTACTGTTTCCATAAGGCATTTTTCATTCGATATCACTTAATGCGGATAAAAACGTGTGGATGGAAACATAGCTACTGGGCACCATCCACGCTGCTGACAGTCACATTTAGATTAATATGTAAATGCTTTTCTCTCAATAACAAAATAAACACACAACAAAAATGACAACGATGAAAAAACAGCAGTTGAGAGCATCTGATCATAACCATGTGGTTTGATTGGCGCCTTTGTAATATAATATAATATCTAAAAGTGAAAACAATTATTTAACAAGATTAAAGATACCCTAATTGATTAAATTCAGAAATATTAGATGAAAGTACCACAAAATGAACACTATCATTCCTTATCAAAAGATGTTCTGTTTTTGTCTGTAACATTGTGTACTTCACACATTTCATGTGTTCAAACAAGGACATGCTTTCTGCTTAAAATATCTTCTCAGAAGTTTGACAGCTGCCGAGGCAAAGCGAGTCAAGTGACAAGCCAAAAAAATACACATTCAAAAACAAGTTCTAATATTGCCAGCTTTGGTTCTTAGGTAAATTGTTTTGTTTTACAAATGTTCAGATATTTGTTTCGAACACAAAAACCGGTGGGTTTTTTTCCGGTGATTTGAGAATCGTATTTCTTAAGTCACTAAAATAAGGTTCAGTTTGCTACCATTAGTTTACATTAGCTAACAAGAACTAACAATAAAAATACTTCTAAAGCATTTATTAAACTCAGTTAATGTTCATTTCAACATTACTAATGCAATATTAACATTTTAAATTGAATGGAGCTGAGCTAACAATTATACTAACGTTAACAAAGATGAATAAATACTGCCAATCAATGGATTGCTCATTGTTGATTAATGTTAGTTAATAATGTAATATTTCTTAGTGAATTTATAAAGCATGACTTTGTTAAGATCTTACCCAGCTCTCCCTCTCTCTAAATGTGTGTGTGTGTGTGTGTGTGTGTGTGTGTGTTTGTGACTCTGGTTTGAGGGGCGATTAGGAGAATAGGATATGGCTGCTCACAATGTTAATAAGTCATTGTTACATCGCTGTCTTCCAGGCCATGTCACGCTGAGGGACGGACGGCTGCCACCGGAGGGTTATCGGGGGGTGAACGTGTGTGTGTGTGTGTGTGTGCTCGTCACAGAGAAAGAATATATAGGATTGTGTGAATATATGCGAGGAGAGAGAGAGGGTGTTCATGGGAGTGAACAAAGAGGCACAAAACAGATTCGTGGACATGTTTGAGGTTGAACAAGCGAGGGTGTGTCAATGGTAAATGTGTGTGTGTACACTGCATATACGTGCATGTTTGTTCCAATTAAGTTCTGTTGTGGCTCGTCACTAAGGGCTATTGCTGGCCATTCACATCATCTATGTAAGTGTGTGTTTATGTGTTGGGATGTTATATGAGAGGACAGTCACACAGGTTTTACCACTCGCAACATTCTAACATCAAACAATCTCAAGACAACCATCATATGCACAGGACATCAACCATAACTCCCATTCATTACTTTTATATTCACACTTTATTTACAGTCTGTCCATTTATGTGTATATATATATATATATATATAATATATATATATATATATATATATATATATATATATATGATACTTGTTTCTGATTGGCCAATCCCAGCATTCCAAAGTATTATACAATCTGGCCCCCAATTGACATCAAATACAACCTAATTAGTATTTCCTTTATACATGTCTCCATCTGCAGCTACTTTAACCCAAGCCTGATGATGATAAAGTGAAGTGTGTTTGGTGTCAACACACATCTGTCACACTGCGACCCTTGTTTAACTGTTTGTCATTAGAACAAGCAATTTGACCCTTGACTCTTCATGATCCGATTGGAGACTAGACCATTTGTCTCATTGTCAATCCATTCGAACGGCACATCATCCAGCAGGTTAAAGTCAAAAGGCTGATCAAAAATATTTGAACAGTCTAGGGCTGTATTCAACCGAAAAAAATCTTGGTCGACTGAAGTCCTGAAATTTTCGACTAAAAATTACGTTAGGAAAAAAAAACGTTAAATTAATTAGCTGTGCACTGTGCGCAGTACTTGGTAGCCTTGTTGTCCACTAAAATGAATTATAAATAAACATAAAAAACTAGTAGGCTATTTGCAGTATATTAAATAATTTTTGACCAAATTATTTTGGACTGAAATGAGTGACACACGAGTCTGTCGGCTCGGACAGCGTTGCATCACCGATTTCAGCCTATGATTTCCGAAAATAGTACTGTTGTCAACTAGTGATATCATCACGAGAACTTTTGAGGAATATGCAACATCATTTAGACAATTGTTTTTGTCATATGTATTATAATAATTGACACGAATAGACTATTAACTTTTTTTTAAAATGCTGCCACACTGCCAATGTCTTTGTTGACATGGTAGAAGAGGACTGACTATGAATTAAACACTCTCACAATTAAATAAATAATATTCAGTAAACCTTCTAGTAGCCTACTTTCTTCAATCTGTCTCTCTTCTCCCGTGGGTTGGGCTAATCCAAAAGAAGTGAAAACAAGGGGGGTGTACCTGTAACAGACTGTACCTGTGAAACAGGGGTGCTCTGAAAACACCCCCATTAGCAATTAGTGCTTTCCACCTGATGAAATGAACGCGGAAAAAAATCGACCAATCAGAATTTTGGTCAAGCCAGAACATATCGAACAATAATCGACTAATCGACTGGGAGATTACAGCCCTAGAACAGTCACTGATTTATTATTAACCAATAAAGAGATTGAGTTATTGTGCTGATCACTTTTACAATATAGCTCTTTTTTTTTGTACAAATTTTGACCAATCAGCATCCAGGACAGGAAATATGCATTTTACAATATGGTAATATCTGGCACAGGCACGTCACAGTCCTAAACGTTGCCTGATTTGTCAGGCTTACAATTCAAGAAAGAGACAAGCTGTCTGTGAAACATATTCTTTCACCCACTCTATGCTGTCCTCTTTGTCTCCCTGAAAAGGTCTGTGTCTCAATCAATAGGAGAGTCGCCCCCTCTTCCATATCTTCTAATCTGAAGGCACAGATTCTCCCCTCAGTGCCACATATAGTTCAGAAGCGTGAAATGAAACGGTCCCCTGAACAGCTGGTACTGTGGCTGAATCAAGTCCCTTGTTCCCCTTCACTCTACCTGCTGCTTCTGCCCAAGTACACTACATTACACTGCTGAGAGAGAGATTTTTTTACAGACTCACATGCTGACATAGCAGTGCGAATCCTTCACTTGGTGTTTCTTAGGGGTTCCTATTTTTGGATCTGCGTCTATAGAGCGAGCAATATATCAGATACTGAATGTAAGCTTGCTTATTTTGCTCAAGATAATGATTTATTAAGTCCACATGTCATGCAAATGAACTCTGCTTCTAACCACAGGTCAAAACGCTGTCGTTCCAACCACACTACTGTGCGATGCTGTTTGCGAATGTTCATTGCAACTATGGTTTCGGGAAATACCAACTCGGAAACACGACTGAGCGATTTTTAGAACTAGATCTATAGTTATCGTTCTTGGTGTGAAGCATTTGAATCTGCTTGGCTGGCTACAATGGCTTTAATGATATTCTACTCCATTTCAGAGCAAATACATAAATATCAAGGCATCAAATATAATAAAAATGCATTTTTTTTTGTTGCAATTTAACTTTTAGCTACATCACCTACCCTAATACAGAGGGTCTTTATTTTCAGCTTTGAAAATAGGTCTCCTGAAAACATATTTTAAGTGTCCCTCTAAAAAATCCTGGGTTGTTTCAATCCAAACTTGGGTCAAAATATGGACAAACCCAGCCGTTTGGGTTTGTCCATATTTGACCCAAAATTGGGTTGAAATAACCCAGCATTTTTTAGAGTGCATGTATATTTATGGACAAATATTATTCTCATCTAGTTGATTTCAGCACAGTGACATAAACAGCCATCAAAGCAGAATTTCACTGAAAAGGTTAGTGACTAAGAGCGCTGGTGGCAAGCATGGCTGTGGACCAATCAGCAGAGGCATGACTAAGCTGGGCGGGGCTTGTTTAGACCAATCATTGAGTGTGGCCCCCTTTTCCTCCCTATCCTCAGCAGTCTCTGGGAGACTGCATGCGTTTCCTCTTTATCACTGTGCCCTTCAGACAATCCCTCTCATCCCCCTCTCTCCCTCATTCTCTCTCTCTCACCCTGCCTACCTCTCTCCATTCCCGTATGAATCAGATTCCAGCTGTCGCCTGCCGAGACATCCATTCTTACACTCAACTAAAGGGGGAAAGAGAAAGAGAGAGGGATGATGATGGGAATGGGTGAAAGGAGAATAAAGGAATGAAGCAAGGGCAAGAGGAAATGGGGCATCTCATCTGTGTGTGTGTGTGCGTGTTTGCATAAGTATGTATTTGTATTCTTGTGCTGTGGCTTTGTGTGCTTAATATGTAGGAGTGCTAAACACAGGGAGTGACGTGGATATTTCAGACAGCAAGCAGGATAAGAAAAAGACAGCAAAAGAAAGAAAATGAGAGCGACAGATGTGGAAATATATAAATAGACAAGCTATTTATGGCAGTCTGTCTGGGCTTTGTAGTGTGTAATGAGACTGATGTCCCATTCATTTCATAAAGCCATATTTAAAGTGCACGTTCACAGTAGCTTTAGTATATTGTATGTGGTTATTTTGCCAAGAATACAGTACAAGACTACAAGATCTGACAGGAAAAGCCACGGATCAATTGCAAAATAATAAAATATCGAGATTGTAAATACAGTCAGGGTGGAGAATGAGCTCTAGTGTGAATCGAAAACATAAAGCACAACCAGTGTAGTGTTATTGTCAGGATTGTTTGGTTTCATTGTCTTTTTGTTTATGTGCCTGTGTTTCCTTTCTGTTTAGCCATATTCATTTTCTTGTTAGTTTCTTTAGTCACTGATTAGTTTCACCCGTGTCTCGTTTAGTTCCCTTGTTTATGCCCCAGTGTATTGAATAATAATAATAATAATAATATTTATACTCCCTGTTTAGCTCAGCTGGTTGTTGGTCATCGCCTTTGTTTTATGTGTGGCAAGTGTACGATTCTCCTTCTTTGTGTTCATTAAAGACTTTGTACTGCTTATTCTGCGTCAAGCGTGTTGGATTACAACCACAAGTGTGAAACTGGTTCCCAAACTCTTGATTCTAACGAGTCAGTTCATTTTGTGAATCAATAACATACAGAGCAACTAGTTTAGTCTGATTCCTGAACAAATGAATCAAATGAGTGAATTTTTTTAGTGAAACAACAACATACAGTGTGCACCTAGTGTAATGGACCTGCGTCCCAAAGTGTATAGTAGGATATTATATATATTATAAGTGTATAGTATAGAATAAGTGTGTCCCAAAGCATTGACTGTTGAAAAGAGTATGCAAAAGTACCTGGATGGTCTATTATTAATAGTGTGGATCCGTTCACAATCTGATGGCTAATATTGCCCACAACCCATTGCGCTTTGTATGAGGATTTGGTGCAAAACTACACAAATAAAAAGTGTTAAAACTACAGACATGGCAGATGTGCGACAATGCGTCTATTAAAGAGTAAAGACACAATTTTATGATGTGATTTTACTTCCCAAAGCTTGTCTACTCTTCTGCTACACACTCAAAAGTATGACTTTTTCTTCTTAAAAAAAAAAAAGAGTACTCATGATACTTCTTCATGATTCCCATCCCTAATAAAGTGTTACCAAACACATTAGAAAGCAAGAAACTATTAATTTTAAATGTGCACAGGGTTTCAGTCCTAGAGCGTGCGTGCGCTTGATTTTACATTGGAAGACCTCGTGTCACCGATACCTTTGGTTGGCTGCAGAAGCGACACCAACGGCTCACTGAGCTTTAATCAGTTCCAGCACGGCACAACGTTGCCCTCCAGGAGAGATATTATTATGGCTTTGTACCCATATGATCTTCTGCATGGTGACTTTCAGACATTAGATGCTGCTGCTTTGTTCTCTGTGCTTTTTAAAAGTCCTTGAGTTTCCGCATTCTCGATTAGAGTCAAATTTCTGTCCCGACTCTGTTCGAATGTCAATATTCTGCCGGTAATGTAAATAGATAACAGTGTTATTATAACCTGTGCCGTACTGATGAGGGCCTTGTTCTCTAGACATACATTGAGTCTCTTTTAGGGACATTTGGAATGCAAACCACCAACCAGGAACTGCATGAAAATTTGCCTGAATAGGGAGGAGAGAACTCCAGAACTCCTTTTTACTCTTTAATCCTCTCCAATCACTAGTATTCATCTTTAATTTCTCTTCATATGTGAATAGTTTACTGATATTCTCTTCAGTTGTGTTGTAGTTGTCACGGCCTCCCTCTCCCACAGGGTTAAATGTACCTGCGGACAGCCAGCTTTTCTCTGTGTCAGCTGTGCTGCTGTCAGGCCTCTTTGAGGTAAATGTCACCTGAGGCACATGCAAAGAGACACTCCATGACACAAGCAGCACCTGACAGTCACCGAAGCACCTGCCTGCCAGAGCCACTCCGCTTATCTGTGTGTTGTCACACTTGCCAGGCACACTTTTTCTTCGTTGGCTGCTCTTTAATAATTAAAGCATTGTATTAAACTTCTATTTAAAAAAAAAACACACCATATGAAGTTTTTGTAGAAACATCTTATTTAAAAATAACAAACATATTTACCTTAAAGGGGCTATATGTAGTTTTTCTACTAAAATGAATCCTTCTTTTATTGCCTGTGTGTGAAGGGGTTGTAATCTCACATTAAAATGATCCACTTGGTGGGTTTTGCTATTACCTCTGAAAGCAAGTATTCCTATTTCTATGTGAAGGCTCCGGGTCGGATTTCCTGCGGATTTATCCAGTGACGTGACTGAGACCTGCATGCGCGCTCCCGAGCCTCTCGCCTCGTCTACTGACTTTGCACTCAGCAGCGACGGCACTGCAACTTATGACATGGAGTCTGCTAACACTAAGAATCAACCTGCTCCCAGCACAACACAGACTCCAACACAAACTCCACATAATGATAAAAAAACACGCGCACGCGGACTCGCTTGTAAACGCATTGGTTGCAATCTGAAACATCACCACTAGAGGCCGCGGAAAACTACATATAGCCCCTTTAAAGTTTAAAGTCACTATAAAAAGATGGTGCCTTTTTGAGACCGGCTATTGTATGTATGCTAATTTGCGCGCATCAGGGAGCTCGCGTTTTACTTTCACTTTGGGATTCGCGATCGCGCATACTCCGCTCGGTGTACAGCTCGGTGCTGAGCGCGCATTCTACAAGATGAGACATTTATCAGATGTTTTAGGCTCTGTTGCACAACGAATCCTCCGTCATGGTGAACTGTGATTCCTACTGCACTGTGTGCGACTGCAACTCGTGCTGGATGAGCAGAGCTGACGTTTACAATAGTTTACAATGGTTTTTATTTGGATAAAAAGAGCATTACGACAGTGGAGGCTGTTATGTTCAGGAAAAAGAAGACACATACGAGCAGTGCTTTGGCAGAACGCTACTTGTTTACTTTTTTAGCCACACAGAACACGGCAGTATTACAACAACAGATAATAATAAAGAACTGGTTAACAACCACAACAGAGGCATGTAATGTGAATTTAGTCTCGTTTTACATTTTAGTCTCGCGAGATCTCGTGCTATCTCGTCACATCCCTATTCCCTAACATAAACAGTATGGCAAGGGAGTAGTATGTCCCAAAACATAGTAATCGTAAAACAGTAGGAACATTTTCTCTGTATTTCCGATTCTTTGCAGCCTTTATCCACTGCCTAAACGCGATGGATCCTTCACTAGAAACCGAAAGAAACTCAACATGAATTCTTGCACCCGGGAACAATACAAGTCCACACCATTATAACTAAAAGTATGCTAAGAAGTATTTCCTAGTAAAGTAAGGCGCTATTTGACTGGTAAGCGTATCCATAGCAGACTGGTGGGAGTAGCCTTGGACGGCAACATGCCCAATGCATTATGGGTGCTGAAGTTTTCCTTCCTATTTGGCAACAGGGAAGACGAAAGCCTTTCATTTTTTCCACCTTTCTACTGCATAAGCAGCCAAGTTTTATTAAAAGCCCATTTTGCCAGTAGCGGTAGCCCTTTAATGCACCCAAGCTACAATTTAAGATGAATTCATCCAACATTCTATGAGATAGCCTTATAAACCATCTGACCTCAAGGGACTGGTAAATGAAAACATGGCTCCTGTGTAATGATCTGTTTACAGGACACTCTAATACAACCTGTTCTAGTCTAGGGAGGCTCTGCCTTGCTCCCCTTGCAATGCACTGGCATGCATTGCTCCCTGCTCCCGTCTGCCTAGCTTTCAGTGATCCAACAATACTCCTCTGACTTCTATGGCACAGTAAGATGGCAGAAGAGCAGGCCAGCCATGGGCATTGTGCCCAAGATCTGAGGCACTCGTCCATGCCAGTGCGTTCAGTACAGAGCTACAGTATAGTGGCTGCCTGTGTTGTCACATTTGCATGTATTGTTCAGTGTGCATTGCAAGGGTATGTGGACTACAACACTATACACTCTGTGTCTTTCCCACGATATTCACGACACGCTCTAGGCTATGCTTTGTCACTTGGTGGGTACAGATGTGTGGTACTGTCTGTGTTTACTGTGCCATTACACCTGTAGACACTTCTGTGTGTGTAAATGTGTGTATATTATCTGTGTGGGCAGGTCTTGCTTCGATAATTGGCTGTGTGATGCTGCAGTCCGTAGTAAACGTCTGTGTGTGATGCATTATAGTGTATGCTCAGTTTGGGTGTGGATAAGCACTTTGTGTGTCTTCTTTGCTATGTGTCACGTGAACCAAACCTTGGACTCTAACTCTTTAAATAGAAAACAACTAAGAAATTCTCATGCCTGCAAAAAATGTGTCTGGTTATATATTAACTAGAACAGTTTTACTCAGTCATATGAGGCCTACGGTCTTCAGTTCATTAACCAAGACCGCCAGGCCTACTTTTTATTGTCTCTTTATTGATTTTTGTCGCAGATACTGTGTGTATTTGCTATCTGGCTTGCATTTAAATTGTGTCAAAGTTTAAACTAAGAAAGACACTGACCTACAGTAGTTGCTCGCTCTCACTCACACATGCCTAGGCAAAAGAAGGCCAATACACACAACCTCTAAACACACCTGTACTACAGATCCCCAATTCCCACCAAAACAGATATGTTTTATATATGAGCCAAAGAGCATCACAGTCAGCACTGGAGCTTTCTTTTATTAGGTGAAGCCTATATGAAAGACTAAATCAATCGTAAATAATCAAATTTATTTCCCAAAACTACAATATAAATATACACTCATAATCATGCATGGCACCCCTTAGAGCTTCACTATATCACAGTGTTTAAAGTCACTATTTAACGGAAGTAGCGCCAGATCTTTTCCTCTGTATTGTGATACACATTCAAGTAAAACTTGATTATTGAAGGGCATGGATTTATACCATGCAGTGTACGTGCAATGTTTGTTGCAAACAGAAACACCAGAAGCCAAACAGCAGATTGGACATACTTCACAATTAACAACGTGTATGACAAATTCATTACCAATATTCACGCCTGCATAGAGCTGGAGCGCGGAGTGCAGTGAATGCTTGCAGAGACAGAGACAGTAAATGTATCAAGCACACTTTCCTAGAATGTCCTGTCTCTCAAGCAATGCTAGGAAATTCAATTAATTGGGCTGAATTGCATCACTGGACGTTTCAATAAAACAGAAAAATTATTTACAGACTTGCCAACATTACTTGAGAGTGAGGACACATAGGAAAATGATGGCTTTACTATAAATACAGGCCTCGCTTCTAAAACTATGGGCCAGATTTACTAAACAGGGCAAATTAGCATGAGAGTGTAATTCCATAAAAGCATCAATGGGATTGGAAAGTTCTGCGTGAGATCTACCGATGACACGCAAATTAAAGAACACAGACGCAGCCGGATCATTTCCATAATGACCAACGCAATCTACCAAGAGCAGCGCAAATTAACGTCTGGTTTAAGACATGCTTTTTTTGGGCGGTAAATAATGCCACAAATACCTGTAAATTGACGAGCGCAAGCCTTAGTAAGTCACCTTGCGTGATTCATATAAATACTCCCACAAATGCATATGCAGTAGGGTCAGACGCAATAATAACTGTGTCCGCGCCTTTTCAGCGTTAATTTTTCACTGTGTGTCTTTAGTAAATACTGACAGTAGTTTTTTAACGGTAAAAGAGGGTTTGCACTGGAGCAAGCTGTTAGTAAATCTGTCTCTAAGGCCTCTAAAAATGGTATTGGTGTATAACGTTTAACACATAAAGGGCCGGAAAAATTACTCATGGTCACTAACCAGAGTGCAAACAATGCAAAAAGTCCATGGCCCCGCTTTTACCACCTTTCCGTCTGACTCATTCCAATTGGTGGGAAAGGAATGTATCCTATTACTTATTAATGGAACTCCTAAAATTGTGGGTGACATTTGTGTGTTGCATGAATGCAGGGTGTTGTCATAAAGGCAGGAGAGTGGCGTTGTGAAACTGTCAAGCCTCTTTTGTAAAAGTTTTTGTAGCCTGAAAAGCTAAACTTCTGAATACCGAGTCTGTGTGAGAGAGGTGGCAAAAACAGTAAAAAGTTAAAGGTTTGTTTGAGCTGTGCCCTCTACTGTACAGGCGTTAATTCGCATTCCCTTCAGTCTGAGGATTATTAATTTCATTTTTGGTGACTAACTAAACTTTTTTTTGTAATTAAAAAACAAGCAAGCAAGCCCAGCACAGGCGAGAAAAAGTAACACAAAAGTAATGTAACACATTACTTTCCTTAAAAAGTAACTAAGTAATGCAATCAGTTACTTTTTTTAAAATATAACGCAATATTGTAATGCATTACTTTTAAAAGTAACTTTCCCCAACACTGCTTTTAACAAACTAAAATACCAATATAACACATTTTAGTCACAGTTAGATACAGTAAGTAGGCTACATAGTTTGTGATGTAATGTCATGTTCAAGTGCATTTAGACTATACATTTATGAGACTTAAAATTTTATATTTTTTATGTGGGTTCTCTAGGAATTGAACCCATGACCTTGTGCAATGCTCTACAAATTGAGCAACAGGAAAAATAGAACTACAGCCATTTATCTGTCATTTATGACAAATGAGTCACTCAACCCTGTACCCCGCTGACCCCAGTACTTATAACCCACCGTTGACCCTGAGTGAGTTCAGACCCTGGGGCTTTTCCAGGACATACAAACATATAGCCACATATGTATTTAAATACACATCCCTTAGTCTTTTCCCCTGTCCCCTGTATCAATATGAACACTAGGGATGGGACGATTACCAATTTCACTATAAACCACGATAAAATGTACTGACGGTTAGTATTATTGTTTAAAATTGTATTATCATTAAAACCGTGTTTGATTATCACAATTTTAATAACTCACTATAAATCCTGTCCACAGTCTGACGCAGGCGCGTACCGGGCAAAGTTGTTTTTTTTTATTTGAGAAGGAATGGCGGAAGGCAGTGACCGTGCTCGGGAGATTTTTCAGCCTTTTAAGAGGACCAAATCTGAGGTGTGGTCATATTTTGGCTTTTACAAAAGTTTTGAAAGAAACTTAATCGAGGATGGCCACCCTGTCTTCAGAACATGCACAAAAAAAGTTGCTGCAATAGACTTCAAATCTGCCGAGTCGTCTTGTGTGACCATCACCCACTTATAGCGAACGCGAAATAATTGGGCACAAAATGTTATTTTGAGTTTTGAATATTTTATCTCACTCACTTGAAACGTGAAGCTTCAGCGAAGAAAAGTTTGCAGCAAGTGTCAAGATGGCAAGTTGTATTTGAATGAAATGAGAGAGCGCGTGATACATGGATGTGCTGTTATAATGCGTTGCTATTGACGACGGTCATTATAAGGAAGGAAATGCCACAGAATAAAATCTTGCTTTAAAAAGTGAATAGAGCTGCTTGTTTTATTTGTTGTTTGATTTTTAAATATAAAACTTTTTGAAATGTTTTCAGTGTGAGCAGAGCATAAGTTCTTTTTTAACACTTTCATCTCGTTTGAACAAAACCGTGATAATATTGATAATCACGATAATTTTGGTCACTATATATTCGTGATACGAAATTTTCATACCGTCCCATCCCTAGTCCAGACGCTCATTTTCTCATATCCACCCTCCCCTTCTCTAGCCAGGCGAGTGACTCCTGTCATTGTCGAGCCGTCTCTGTCTTGGGCGTGCGATAAAGGGGTCATTGTTCTCAGCCATTCTCGGACACATCTCCCTGATTCATTTTCACAACAACTGCTTGTAAAAGACTATTTGGCAAGTCTTCCTTTACACATTTACAAGCAATTCACCTGCTAAGATGGTATGGACATCACATGGCCAATAACTGAACTGTAGTCAGAGTAGAAAAAGGGCCCATCCTCACTGAGGTGAATATTTATATTAACAGATCATCAGAAGTCCAAAACAACCACAAGCCTAGTAGTCTAGTAGTAGAATTTTAGGTGTACATATGTACATAAGACTGTTGTTAAGGGATGTGTTAAGGTCATAAAAATACAGGACTGCACTTTTACATCCACGGTTGAGTATGTAAATGTATCCTGTCATTGAAGAGGCATGGTTAACTAGTCAAGTCAAGTCAACTTAATTTATATAGAGCTTTTTACCATACAGATTGTATCAAAATAATACAACAAAGTTTGTTTCTAGAAGAAAATTGCATCATCGTCCACCTTAGGTAAGGCAGATCAATAATATTGTTGTCCCCAACTAAGCAAGCCAAAAGCCAAGACAACAGCGCAGTAACCTTTAATGATGACAAATACGAGTTGCCATAATTTGAGAATCCAAATTAATAAAATCCATGAACTAGCAGCTGACATAGCTTTTTAAAGTGACACTAGGTGGAATGACCAGCTACTGGCTGATGCTGATAATCTCAAAATTGTCAAATATAATCTTATTAACATGTCTGACTATTACCCTATTTCGTTCTACCACAGCCTTTAAGATAATATTGAAGTTGAGTGTAGGGATATTAATTGGCTTCATTAAGAGTGGAAAAATTGCACTAGACAGTGGCCATTAGCCATTCCTGTGTTCCAGGAAATACCTGCCTGAGGAGTGTGTCAAGGGAAGGTGATCGGGGGTTTAGCGTTACTCTCAGCTGAGTCACCCTTCCAATTGATCCCCATTTCTCTTTTGTTTTCCCTGAGTGTGGGCCATTCTGTAATAACGGTAACTTAAGTCCAGAGTGAGCTCAGTTAACAACATGAACTGACCAATGACTCCAGCCTATCAACTCACACACACAGAGTGACATCACTTTAAAGGAGGTCACAGTAATCAGATTATCCTAGTTATTCAGATGTACTGACAACCAGCAAACCAAGTACGTTCAAATTAGCCCTCCAGGCAACATGAGGGAGAGGCAACTATTACAGTAATTTTGGTATGCAAATGTAAAGTCTTTGTCTTTTGTCCTGACTTCTCTTATCATTGTTCTAATATGATGTATTTACAAAGCCAGTTGAATTACACACCAATTATGAGGGGTGCTAAATCAGAGATAAATTTTGTGACAAACACCAACACTAGTAAAGGAATGCAATTATTGGTGCACTAAAGGGGACACTATACCATTCACACAATCCCTCTGTACTGTGTTGTTGAGCGGGGACTGTACTATGGGGGGAGGGGGATGTCTAGGGTGCAATTGAGGGGATCTGGAAGAGGCTGGAGGGCTTGGAATCCGCCTCTGTTGCCACGGCAGCTGTGCCAATCTCCAAGTACGCCTACAGTTTGAAGAGGATACCTGAGCTCAGAGCCGCTGGATAATGAGAAGCAGTGAAACTCTAAACTCTGACAGCTAATGCTTTCACCCCTCCTGTGTCTGCAGGGGCACAGTAAACAAGCATCCCATTGCTGAGAGAGGGAGCAGCACTGGAATGACTGTTTTCATGGATTTGACAGGGATTAGCAGACTTTGCTAAATCTTCTCTTGAGGGTCTGTCAAGCTCTGCTACTGCAAAAACTGCAAAATTCAAACACTTTAGTATATCAAGTGTGCAGCATTCATTTTCCAAAATGCATCCATACTCATCCATTCAGCTACTCTCTTCTTTCTGCCCACAACAACTCCAACTGCGCTTAGCTGCAAATAGCACAAAGGACCAAAAATAGCCCAGTATTGTCCAGAGCAAAGAAGCTCGTCTTAAGAAGAGAAAGCAATGCAACGACAAGAGGCTATATAAAAAAATATATAATAATAAAAAATAAAAAATCCAAGTCGACACACAACATCCCTAACCCTATTGTTCACTCCACCAGTGCAAAACCCATGATTTTCATGCAATTCCCATTGCAGATTTATTGAGTATGAATATGTTGGTGTTGAGTGCATCAGATCACACTCACAGATTTTTTTCAGCAAAATGTGTACCTTTAGGGGTTAAACTGCTTGTCACTCAAAGAGACATCTTTGTACCTTTGTAAGGTTCATAGTTGTAACGTAGGGGTACATACATACTATCCTACGGTAATAATGTGGACCTTTTAAGGGTAGATAATGTGCAAAGTCGGCCCCTTTAGGAGTACTGACCCAATGACAAGGTACAATTTAGCACATTTATTTTAACAGTGAACAATAAAGAAACGTGACTCACTGTTACTGGATTTGAGGTCTCGATGGATGATTGGCACAAAAGTCTGGTTGTGCAAGTAGTCCATTCCAGTCGCAATCTGCACTGCCCAATTCACCAGTACCCGAGGAGGCACCTTTTTCCCAGCAAGTGCCCGGTTAAGTGCTCCACCACGGGCATATTCCATAACCAGGCAAAGATTTGGCTCTTGCAGGCAAACACCTCGGAGAGCGATGATGTTGCGGTGTCGGAGCATCCAGAAGAGTCTGGCCTCCTGCCTCACGTTCTCTGCCGTGGCACTGATGTCCTCATCTGGGTCCTGACGAGCCGCTTTAACAGCCACTTCCTCATCTTGCCACACACCCCTATACACCTTTCCAAATCCGCCAGCGCCGATCACTTCCTCCAAGCACAGCTCTGAGAAATCAATATCCAGTGGCGACTCCCCACCGACCAGACCTCCCGGAGGCAATGCTGGATAGCTGGCGTCCCGTCGGGTCACATAATTACTAGGGAATATTCCCACCTTGTCTCGGATCTTTCCAGTCCACCAGCCCTCATCTCCAGACACTTTGGAGTCCTTGGAGAGCACCTCCAATAGGTCACCGCGTCGCAAGGTCAGCTCCTCGTCCGCTGTGGCCTCATAATCAAAGACAGCTGTCCAGTAAGTGTTAATGCCTTCATGATGATTGGGAAGATGGGAATCTGGGGATCCCACTGAGGAAAGACGCGTAGAGGAGTTCTGGCTGTTGCTGCTGTTATGTGTCAGGCAGGGTGTTGAATTTGTATTTTCTGGGAGGACAGGGGGGACTGGGGGTCCACAGGAACCTCCAATGTTGGTGCAAGGTAGTGGGGCAGCACTGCCACCACCTCCAGCTCCTACTCCACTCAGTCTTGTATATGGGTCCATCACTGAGTGCACGGGTCAGCGATGAGGTCTCAAAAGCTGGAGGAGGCCCTCTGTCAACTTACGCACAATATCCATGCAGAGCCCATCTACTGAGTGCAGGCCTGGTTGATAAAGGAAGAAATCAATGAGTAAAGCTTCTGCTGGGCTGCCCCTTCACTGTCCTCACTGGTTGCTTGGATTGTCCACAGCACACTTTGCGTGCGTGTTAACATTTATAGAGCCATTGTAGTCAGTCAATGTATGCTTACAGCTCTAATATGACTCGGACAAGGATTCTGAATAAGAGTTTTGCATTACAATACAAGTTTTTTCTAGAGAAACAAGAGATCCAAAGTCCATGAGATTAGATGGGAATGTCCAGTCCCAGAATCAAAAGTTTTCTTTTTGGTTAATTGAGCAGCATTGGGCTTTTCCATTAGAAGAATCATAGAAGGCCTTGTTTGATTTCTCCTGGTAACAGCAGAATCCTTAACTAAAAGAATAGTAGCTAGGATAAAACAGGAACTAGATGGGTATTCTGATAATTTGACCTACATCACATATCAGGTTCTAGTAGGGGTTAAATCTCTGGAATGTTGTCATAACCTCTAATCTATGTAAATCCGATCCATGTAAAACTCTCATATTTGTAAATGTACATCGATGTTGCTCTTTGCAATGGACGGTAATGAATATTCATAGCCTTAAATACATGCATGAGCAAACTTAAGGCATCTTCAGACATTAAGCTCTGATAGGCTCACAGGGATGCGTCATCTCGCGATCTCAAAACATCCACAATTATTTGCACATTCGTAATATTCACTTCACGTTTATCTTGTTTCGTGTAAATCCGGTACATTGCGAACTCTATAAAACAGTTCAAGTCTCTAAATTGCCGTCAAGGAAAGCGCGCGTCCATTTTAAGATGAGAATCACAACAGAGAGATGGCAGAGCAGTGGATGTCATTAGATTTAGTCGACATACATAATATATTCTACCCATTTAGCGTTTGTCATATTTGGAAAGGCGTATTAACATTTAATCAAACGTTATCCTAGCTTCTAATTACTGTTTGCAATTTAATTCAAGTCATAAACAAAAGCGACTGGCAGTTATTTCTATGAAGCGCAAGTTCTTATTTCAAGTCCTAATTTACAATGATTGTCATTTTAATAGTAGACATTTTATTGTCATCGAGCACTTGATCCATAAAGCTAGAGTCAGTTGCGTATATAAATAGAAATGTATGATAATCTTAAACGGAACTTCGGCTTGATATTGGATTATTATAGCGATATTGAGATCATTCTATGAAGAATGAGAGTGATGCGAATGGCTTGCATAAAGGTTACTTTTATCCAGGTCGTAGCGATTAGGCGACGAAATTCTCAATAATGTGTTCATGTTGCCCAAATAAAAGCCAGCACAAAATGCGTCCACCATCTTTATAATAATAATGATGATGTAATAATAATAATAATAATAATAGCAATAATAATAGCCACCTAGTTCCTTTCTATATTCTGCAACGATATTTCTTGTAATCCATAGATCAGTGAGAAAGTAGGCTATCCATACGTCCTTCCAGCCCAACAACCGGTTCTCTGAATTCAGATGTGTTTATGGTTGCTTGGATCCTTCACTGTACATCACAACATCCATACAGCTCGTCGCATGGGCGTATCATAATGCTGAAATATTCCCATATGTTGTAGCCTACACATCATCGAATTCCACTGAAGGATGCTCTTGAAATAGTTCTCCCAGCTGGGTCAGATAGTCGTCCTGTCGTCCATCTCAATCGAATCGTTTCTACCACCGTTTCCTTTATCTGTGAGAAAGACGATCTATTCCATGGACCGAGCTGTCAGCTCCTGAGGCTGACTTTGTATCCAAATACACCGGCTGGACTGGGGGTGGAGGACAGTAGGGCATTCTGGGAAATTGAGTTTATAGTGGATGGGAAGTGGATGTGACATATTAGGACCAGATATAATATAATATAATACATGTACAATTAAATAGTCAATTCTATAATTATATACAACATTAATATAAACTATTTTTGGTTCCCATGAGGAAAACAGCTTATAAATCATACTAAGTGATTTTTTGAAAATGTAAAAAAGCAGAAAGTTTTCTGTGATGGGTATAGGTTTAGGGGTAGGGTTAGTATAGGGCGATATAATATATAGTTTGTACAGTATAAAAATCATTATGTCTGTGGAAAGTCCCCTTAACATTAAAACATAACAGCCATGGCTTAGATTAAGCCAGGATTAGGCCTTAGATCAATTAGGGCATTTAAGTAGGTTTTCATATTATTATAATTTTGTTTTATAAATGGGCCTTAGAAAAATCATTACTGGTGTGCATCTTGAGATGCAGTTTAGTCTGGGACTAGCTTAAGCCTTGTCTGTGAAAACGGGGGTTTATTAGCCTGAAACATAAAATAATATTAATAATCATTTTTCTTTAGGCATATCACTTTATAATCTTTATTGTCATATATTCAGGTGGAAATGCAGTTCAGTTGAATGGCTGACTTGCACAACATTTTTTTTTTTTTTTTTTTATTGAACAAGGATCACATGGGATACATATATCACACAAAAAATAGGATAAGAAACTCAAGGTAAAGCAAGGCAGTAAAGTACAATAAAAGATAAAATTCACAAAACATTTAAAACAATAGAAACTAATCATAGAAAAAAATCATACAAATAAATATAAATTTTTAAAAATAATTAACAATGGTCATCTTCTGACCTGCACAACATGTAGGCTACTTAAAGAGAACAGTTTTGCTCCATTATGTCATACTGCCCCCTGGTGAGATTCTGGATCACATTAATGGCAGTTTTTCTTTCTGGCTTCATGTAGTCGCGCCATAAGGTCCTGCTGTTCTAGTACACTTTCAGTTTGCCATACTAACTTAGTTGATGTTCGTTGCATTGTCAGAATAGAAAACAGAAGATGTGGTGCAGAAGAGTCTGCGGTAAGTATCACATACCTGCTCTCTCCCCGTCACACTTTGTAGAGCAAAAAGGTCTACATCCGTAGAGCAAAAAGGTGTTAATGGCAAAAGATGAATAGGACAAATGTCATAATTTCATAGGATTGAAAACTTATATGATTCTCAATAGCCTGAATGAAGCCAGACGGTGATTTTAATAAAGCAAAAGCTTAATATACTAGATATCAACCATTGCGTCAATGTAATTTATACACTGACACTTTTCCTATTTGCATTTGAACATACCGTATGTGATCAATTCTTTTAAGAACCTCATCAGCCTGCATGAAGACAATATTTAGATTTCTGTTATCAATCTAAAGACATTTAAAACCTATTTTATGTGGAAGAATTATGGCATTCCACATGTGTTTTCATGGACATGCAAATTCACTGAGCTGCTTTAAATGTTTTTATTTTATTTAAACCTCAGTTTGGTGCATTTTAAGGCTGCCTGGCACATTTAAACACGACTCTCCATTTGAAATGATTTTCAATCATTCACTATTTTGTGTCAGACTTCACAAATGCAGAGTCTCTTTTTTTCAAAGCATTAGGGCACTTTTTGTTGTCATAACCAGAATGGGTAACTATTATTAAACATAAAACGAAGCTATTGCACAAAAAAGCAGCTGGTTATAAAGCTTGCTGTACTTAATAACCAAGTAGATTAGCAACATTTATAGCCATATATCTTGGATTAAAAAGATTCTGCAAGAGAGTGAACATTGATAATATTGAAGGAATTATTAACAGAAAACGGCGTTGAGTGACCACAAGGGTGTGCTATACACTACACAAAAAAATGCTCGCTAAGTTTAACGCATAGTGTAGTAGACGTGGTATCTAAATTTGTGTCATACTATGGAGCCCTCCAAAAAAGGATTGTCCTTACAACCGAAAATCTGCTTCTGTTGCACGTATCACATGTGCGCTGTTTGGAAAATGCTTTGAAAAACCCGTAAAGATATGACACTGCAGTGCAGTCTGACGTCAGGATGCAGTCATTCATCATCATTGTGCTGCTGTAGGCTATAGTACAACACAATCAAAGTGTCATTTACACATCCAAATTACGTTGCCTTTATATGTTGGATTCCCCATTCAGTCTAGTCAATTAGTGCTGTAGTATTAATTGTTTTAATGCAAGTGGCTTCTAAACATGTTTACCGTGTGACAGATATGCTAATATGGAAATGGGAAGGCAAATGTACATTATTGATTTTTTTTAAAGGGAAATATTATATTTATAATGCAAAGAGGAGGAGCTTAAACCCCAATTTCACTTATTTCCAGACAGTCTTTGTTTTATTTGAAAAATAAATACAAACAATAATAACTAAATAAAATAAGAAAGATAGAAAGAATGTGTCGTGGTTATGAATGAGATTTGTTTTTAGTTATTTAGACAGTGCATTCATGCTGTGTTTATTGTTTGTACTGTTGTGAATTAAACTATATGATATATTACAGATCGCTGTTCACGTTACATTGCGGAATTTGCTCTCTTTCATATGTTACTACAGACAGACACTTGTGAATGCAGCCCCGCGCGTGCGCAGTGTCATATGTGTGTGCGCGAGTAGCAGCCGGGCGTCGTGGTTTCGGTTGGCTGGGAGGAAGAGGAATAACGAATGTGGGAGCCAAGAAGAATTCCTCGTTGGCGAACGGCGCTGGAGCGACAATATCCACAGGATTTCTGAAACGTTTTACGGACTGCACATGTCTCCTTAGGGAAATTTAGGGAAGTTTTCCCCTCACGCGTTCCCGGATCGGATAAGGTAAGAGACGTTTACCGGGGATAATTAGTTTTAACGATCAGGTTTAAATCAACAATGCGAAGTGGCGAGTAAAACTCGGGAGCCGTTGGACAGCTTTCAGATTTTGTCATGTTTCTTTATTATGTACAAGAGCATATAGTGGGCAGTGGTGGTTTTTATGAAGCAAGCACTGGTCATTATGCAGGATTTGGGTTCACTGTACTGTATTTTCATTAAGTGAAAAAAACGTTAGCGAATATAAACGCTTTAGTCCTTCCTGATCAGTCAGCGCGCATGCGTCAGCACTATGTAGTTTTCACTCACCTGGACTAAGGCCATGCAACAATAGTGAGACTACACTTTTCACACAATGGTGCCCTTGTCCTTTACAGAAAGTTAATGTGTCTTGAAGCTTCTTAAAATGAATGTTGGTTGTTGGTGAGGGCAGATTGTTGCTTACTCGTAAAGTTTCAGCACATGCTTGAAGAACTCAACTGAAAAGGCCAGTAGCCTAACGTTACGTCTCAGTGTAGAAATGTTGCTTTGCAGTTTGTTAATGAATAGAAAAGCGGTTTGGTGTGAGTTTTACATTTGGTATTTAGCACTTGTATTAGATTTGTGTATTAGTTGGGTAGATGTATTTTGGTTATTGCAGAAAACCATTTGAAATGTATTTTCATAATACTAATATCAACAGGTGGTTTATGTGTCACTATTGGATTAAAGGAATAGCCTAGTTCAGATAGAATTGATTTTCTATCATCATTTACTCACTCATTCTTGTTACAAGCCTGTATGACTGACTGACTTTAGTGGAATACAAAAGTTGTAGAGTCACAGCTTCAGTCACTTTCATCATATGATGTTTTGGAAACTGTTGACAAAATCTAACAAAAAAGTACATGTGATTTATGGTTTGTATCATGTTTTTTAGGGTTCATATAGTATGATAAAGTGAGAACATAGAGCCCACACTCAACAGGAAAAACACTTAAATTTTATTCAAAATATGCAATTTGGTGCAGTTGTTGTTTTTTATGTAAAAAAAGTAGATGGAATTTTGATAGCTTGTTATATAAACCAATGAGATTTTTTTTTATAACTGTATAAGAATATCACTCAATCAATATCCTAAAACATTATGTCTTAGGTAAGTAAGATAGGCCTAATATTTAAATTTGTAGGTTTATGATCAAAGCTTATTTGTGGAGGGCATGGCATATTAAGGAATGCAATACAATGATGATTGAGAGATATTTAATGTTACTCAAAAGCCTGTTGTATCATATTTGATACTTTAACATTATTTTTTTTTTAAACTTGTAGTTAAAAGTATCAAATAAGTTATGTTTACTTTATTAAACTCCGTAACGATTTCACTTCAAAAAGACCTGAAGGTGGACATTTTTAAACCTATACTAAAAGGCCTTTTACTTGCAAAAAAGTATGAACTATCAATAAGAGGGCAAAATGTTGTAGTAGATTGAGAACAGTGGGATTTTCTGCAAAGTTTTTATAATTTTTATCATTTAGAAACCTTAGAAATGAATGTTTCTGAAACAAGTAGGCTTTATATAGCAGGGATGGGCAAAGTTGGTCCTGGAGTGCCGCTGAGTTTAGGTCCAACCTTAATCAAACACACCTGAACAAGCTAATCAATGTCTACAGGATTACTAAGGCACAGGTGACAGGCTACAGGCAGGTGAGTTTTTTTTTATCAGGGTTGGAGCTAAACTCTTTAGGACAGCGGCCCTCTAGAACCGACGTTGCCTATCCCTGCTTTATAGAGCAAATTGTATGCAAAAAAAAGTCAGTCAGTTTCTAGTCTCAGCCTCAGATGTCACGTCCACAGGCCGTTGACTGACCATCCAATGCATATTGCACACGAAATGGAAAAAACTTTAAGAGTTTTGAAGTCGTCATCCCATTGGTTGAAATCTCCAGGATTTCCAGAAAATGTATGCGTCACGTTCTTTAGCGGTCCACTTGGAAGCAAAGCCGTCATGATGCCAAACCCCCTTATGGAAAAAAGAAAGCCTGTGACAATTAGCGGTTATCTGGATTAACTAAACGCTAGATTTTTAAAAGAATGTAAAGTTCACATTAGGGCTGTCAACTTTAGTCGTTTAGTCGACTAATCGGTCGATGCTGTCTTGGTCGACTGACATTCTTATTGGTCGACCAGTTGCATTTTTTTTTTTTTTTTACCAATAGAAAGAATTTTTCAATGATTTACTCCTTGATATTTATTCCTTTATAAGCAGTTATATATTACTGTATTCTAAATATAATTAGCCTATGGTTTATCCCCAACTTTAAATGCTTTAATTTAGGCTATTTTGTAACAGTGCCACAGTTTAGCGCACACACATAGAACACTCGGTTCGCACCTGTGGCTGGCTTCGCTGCTGCTTCGTGCTCAGTAAGGGATATAGGTAGTTTAGCTGTATTCATTCAGTTAGAACGCTACTTGTTTCGGTTTTTATGCTTTTATAC